>JAWWMP010000132.1:22004902-22131081 GCA_035047865.1 Dendrocincla tyrannina | reverse complement strand
GAAAGAAAGAAAGAAAGAAAGAAAGAAAGAAAGAAAGAAAGAAAGAAAGAAAGAAAGAAAGAAAGAAAGAAAGAAAGTTAGTTTTTTAGAGAAGGGCAGCTCTGTGGCCTGGGCTGTGCCTATGTGGCACACCAGCACACTGTCAGCATTCTTTTGTGTCCTCAATAAACAGATAAACATGAAAAAAGACCAAGATTTATGTACCTGCCAAACCTACTTTCAGAGCTCTCCCTCCTGTGCAGAGCTGGGTAATAACTAGGGCTGGGCGAATAATGTATATGTTTTCTGTTAATTTGAATTTTTAAATGAACCCACTCTAGCTGTTGTTGCATCTGTGCTGCTTCCATCGGAGCCAGTGCACTCTCAACCAAAGGGAAATTAAAAAAAGATTGACTCTCTCTAGTCCCCCATCTATTAAGATGAGACAGCCTGGAAGCTAAGGTGTTTTTCGCAGCAATTTCATGTACTTTGTACACTAAAAATTCCTTGTATTTTTGCTGGTCACTGATATTCCATTATCAGAACATTGTTATACCACTGTCATTTCCATCTGGTATTTGGCAGTTTGTAACAATATTAGCCATTGGGTATCTAATTAGCTGCTAAACATATTCTCACACAGATTATTTTTAAAACAATAACAAAAGAAAAAAGAAAAATAAGTGGAAAAAAGGATCACATGCCTGACTTACAGTTGCCTTTAAAAAAAGTTTTATTGGTAAGTTAATTAGCATGAGTTCCAAATTGAGAGTCAGCATTCCTACAATTTGGGATCCCAGGGAAGATGGCACTCTGTAGCTATAAGTCATTTCAGAGCAGCTGAGAAACACAGCCCTTCAGCAGGGGTGCGGGAAGTGGCTTCTGAGCATCTGGGAGCCTACAGGCTGCACACTGCCAAAACAACACTCCTTTGTCAGGACACATTCATCTTCTCCTTTCCCATTCCCCTGCACAGCCAAGCAGTTTGCTGGATGCCATACCATGAGACATATGCAGTGCAGTTGAAGCACTGTGTCGTGTATACTCCTTGTTTTTTCTCTCAGAAGGCTGCCAGAGCCCTGTAAAGTGGAGGGGTGAGGGAGCCCATCCCCAGCTCTTCAGGCATCAGGCACCCCTGACTCTGCTTACGCAAGTGGTACCTGGGAAGTAAGTGGGAAAGATCCAGTTTCTTCACAAGTGCACTGCACTGCTGGCTGAAGGCCAGGCAGATCTCAGCAGGGCAGGTGTTTCTTTTTTAGGTCAAATCTTTTCAGGCTTTTTTTGTTTTTTGTTGGAAAGCTCTCCTGCATGCATATCTAGTGCAGCATTTCAAAAGGAGTCTGCTAGAAGAAAATATGCTTTTGACATGAAGCAAACTTTACAGTAGTCTTTGATATGTCAAATTATATCAGTGAATATCAGCGATATTCTCCAAAACACAGCATGTTTTTAATACTTGAAGTTCTTGGCAGAAGTGTGCCAAAGTTGCTACGAACAGCTTTCTAAAAAATAAAATAATTAAAAGAAGGAGTTTTGCAGATATTTTTCCAGGTCTGTCAAGTTTCCTGGCAAATTATCTGTGTGTGTGAGTTGTTAGGCTAAGGAAAGTAAAAAGTACTCAGAAAACCTAAATCAGTGATTCGTATAAAAGGCAAAACAGTTATTTCCTTTTAGAACAGAAGAAAATAAAAGTTTTATTTAATTTTTCCTCCTAGTGAGACCTGGATTGGTTGGGAAGCTTCATGGAATTATCTCAACATTAAGCTCAGGCAGATTGCCATGATTTGATGAGTCTCTCTTAGAGATCCTATCTGTAAGAAATGACGTAATGTTATCCACTATTCAGTGCCAGATTTGTATTAACATTGATT
Organism: Dendrocincla tyrannina; assembly: GCA_035047865.1. Lineage (NCBI taxonomy): Eukaryota > Metazoa > Chordata > Aves > Passeriformes > Dendrocolaptidae > Dendrocincla > Dendrocincla tyrannina. Next base: position 22,129,231 of record JAWWMP010000132.1, on the reverse strand, counting down.
TACCCTTGATGCTGGATGAAGTACTCACAAATATTGAGTTCCTTATGACAACTTTCTTGGGGGTTTATTACTTGTTGCTTGACTAGTTGCCACCAAAGGATCCATCATTTGTTCATTCTGTTTTTTATTAAATGATTAATGAGACCAAAAGCAGTAAAACAGCACCCTTTCCACCTACTTCTTCTTCAACCAAAATGGTCCATTTCCTCCGTCAAAAGGAAATGGTGGCAGTGAAAAGTCAATTTTTAGACAACACCTAACTAGTCGAGGATGAAAGGGAGTCTGTGCTTCTCAGATTCTCTGTGTTTTGTTATGGGTTTTGTTTGTTTGTTTGACGGGTTTTGTTAGGGGTTTTTTTTATGTTTTTTTGGTACCAATGAATATAGTTGCACTGGAAAGATTAATGGATTATGTTTTGACAGGTACTGGAAAGAACACTCACAGTACAAATGTGTGGAGTTTATCAAGCAACAGTAAAATTTAATACCTGAGATGTCCAAAATGTAAAATTTTAATTCATATTTAAAAAAAATTGTATCCTGAACTCCTCCAGCACTTACTAAGCCCTTACAAAAATGCACACAACTTAGCTGATTTTCGGTGTGAATTAGAGAACTTCAAACTCATGTGTTGAACTGGTTCACACACAAGGTTTATTAACTATAGACCACTAAAAGTTGGGAAAAACCAAGTGTACCTCCTTCAGACGTGTCCCAGTGCAGCCTAGCCTAAAGCTCATCTTTCTGTATAATACAGACCTGACAATAACCTGCTTTTCTGTCTTTCTATATATATGAAGAGGATGTAAATCACTAAGAAACCAAAGTAGCAGATCTTTGTTTTCTAATGAACACCACAACAGAAATGTATATGGATAGCTAGCATGAGAAACAGTACTGTGAGGATCAACCAGGTCAAAATAGGGAGACACACTCCTACAGCTCAGCTGAGAGCATAGGAACTGTGCTCATTTACTCCACTTGAGAAACTGGTCAGCACAATATATTAACCTAGGACTGTTTCAAAACTCTTGAAAAATTCAAGCTCAGCTTACTGTTTTTCTCCAGTTCTCTGTTACAGGGAACCCTTGCCATCTTTTTTTGAACTAAGCATTGTTGGTTTCTTTCTACTTTTATTTGTTTTCATACTTCCTGACTTATTTCATCAGGAAATGGCAGTTCAAAAAGGCCTCAAGACAGGCTGTCGTATCAATAGGTCTGGCCTAAACAGAATTCGGAAGTGGTAGGACAGTACCACAAAGGCGATTTCAGCTCTCTTCAGTTGCTAGCTCAGTCCCAAGACCTCCCAATTTTGTTGTGTTTCTCTGCTTGCAACAGAGGCAGGAGGCCCAAGAGAAAATGAATGTCATCAGAGAACACAGTAAATCATATCTGCACACTGTGCTCTCACCAAAATCAATGCAGAAGAATCTAAGACTGAATCTAGTGAGCCAAAGCTTGTTATTGGCCCTTAGTTACTACCTATGCCCAAGCTAAACAGAGCTTTAAAATTTTTAATTGATGCTGAAATCATGCATTATCCTTCCTCATACCCTCCATTTATGTCTTCATGGTTAGATGTTTCTAATAGTTGCACTTCTACAAAGTGCTAGGAGTGGCACCATATCCCGGGTAACATTCACAGAATGGTGCTGTAGAAAATAGCACACAAACTGTGCTGTTGGTCTGCTATAGTGACTCACTTGAGCTGGGATATCTCCTTAGTGGTGCTTGTTGAAAAGAACATTTTTTGGATCCCTTTCAGAAAGTGGTGTGCTAGTGGTGCGACAGGTATTTAAATGAATGCTTTTGTTCCACCTCTAGCTAGATTTATAAAATGAATAAACTACTATCAGCCTTTCTCTTCCAGGCAGCAGTACATCTCACACAGAAGACAAAAGTGAAGACTGATGTTTTCTATTACTTTTCTGTAATTAGCTTTTTGTACTAATGGTACAAAATAAATAAAATAAAGTTATTTCAGATCTTACTCCCTATGTGTTGGGAACACATGCAGAAACACTGTGCCCTGATGTCCAGAGATTTGGTAGACATCTGCATGGCATGCAACTTCAGTTAAAGAAGTACCTTGCTTAAAGCAAGACTCTTAAAATCTGCCTCTGTTGTGTTTGTGTAGTACTGAGCAGGTTTAGGACCATTTTCTGTAGGAGAGTAATTTTTATGACATATGTGATGTAGACACAGGGGAAGAAATTGCTTTTAAAAGTGTTAGCAGGGAGGTACAGTGTTTGAATTGACATGCTTTAAGAGTACAATTTAACTACAATAAAATATTCTGTGGTTACTATTTAATGCATGGAAAGGTCAAAAATCCTTTTCTCGTGAAACCTGTTGTAGCCTATATCATAACTCAGCAAGAAAGATCAGGGGTCTGATAAAAGCCTGAAAAGCTGTTAGCTGAGGCTTTAATACAGACCTGTCTCCTGATCTTACTGTCCTGTAAATAGTGTTCATCACAGTGTGGCCTTTTACTTGGCAGGATAAGCAATGAGCTTCAACATTACTTGCAAGAGCTTTTTATTTATAGACATCTGTGACTATTAAGATCTAAAACCATCATGTGCTGTGTCATATTCTTTCACATAATGCATGTATAAAACAAATAGGCTTTCTGTTCAGAGAAAAGCCAGTGTGTGGTATCTGCATAAGGGTTTCCAAAGATAAGTAGCATTACTAAAATGAATTAAAAACGCAATTACTGTCTCTAGAGACACATTTGGCAATGTCCATATGCACGGGGAAAAACTGTAACAAGTCATGAAAGTCGTAAGTTGAATACAGAAAAGAGACAAAATGGGAGATTGGATGCTGTATAATGGGCAAAAAAACAACTCAGGGGATGATTTATTTTAACAGCTGTGTTTTTTAAGTGCTGTGGAGCAAGCATGTATGTATTGCAAATAGCCCTGAAGGACCTTAGGCCTTTCTGTGGAGGCCTGTCATTTCTTGTCTGCCTTCTCCTCTGTTCTAGTGAAAAGGCTGGTTTTCATTTTAAAACAGAGACTCAAATAGTCCCCTTCTCCCAAATACCAGATACAAACCACACCACTGCCCAAAACAGCAACAACAGCAATAACAAATACAGGCAAGAAGCAAGATGACAGTATTACTATGCAAAAGAACAAAACTTCTCAAAAATAAATCCAATTGGCAAAAGGGTATGTACCTGTACTGTTTGAATTCCGACTATTTGCTGTGAGTGAAGTGGGTGTGTCCCAATTTTAAGAATCAGTTTTGTTCATTCAGGTTCACATATGACACCCAGAGTAAGAAACATGTCTCAGACAGTGACAAGTAGAGCAAACCCAGTAGACAGTCAGTCAGCTAGTACAGAAGTTTCTCAGCTTCCCCTCTGTACACCCCAGACTTCACTGACATACAACCCTCTCTATTAGCAAATTGCAGATTATATTCCCCAACACAAATTCAGCCAGCTCTAATTGGCACTTTCCTGGAGGAGTCCTGAGCCCTGACTTGCAGGTAGATTTGTTCCACAGGCCCATCATTGCAGGGAATTGGCAAAAGCCACTCAGTGTAGCAAGCTAAGACAGTTTACTTGACATGAACGCCTGCCCAGTCGCCTTCAATGCCTAGAAATATTCTGATGAATGTTAAGTTTACATTAATGTGTAGACCAAGGGCTTGTTTTGTGGCGCTGTGAAACTTCCATGGAGGCAAACAAACAAACAAAAAAAGATAAAGAAAAAAAGAAAACCACAAATATATCAGACTAATAATTTTTTGTTTGTAAATGGAAATCACCATGGTGACACTGCAGTAGGGTGATTAAGTCTGTTGAGTTTTCTAAATTCTGATCACTTTGTAAAAGCCATGTCTATGTCTTTGCTACACATGGAAGCAACAAGGGGAAGCAGCACAAGTAGTTTTTTATGACCCACTGCAAGTCTGAATAGGACCTGTCTCCCAGAAATTAAAAAAATAAAAGTGCACTGGGCTTCTCCATCCTTGCACAGCACAGGTGCCTAATGATCCACAGATGAGATTTCCTTTCCTATTGGAGCTCACCAACAGGAATGATATGAACTCCTTTCAAACAGAAAAGAGCTGCAGTTGTTTTGATAAACAAGTCTTGTTTCAACATTCCCAAATTTCTTGAATGGAATTTCCAGCCTATATGTGAAACTTCCTGTAGACCAAACATCACCCATGAAAACTATGCAGGAATGTAAAAAGAAAATAATCAACAGCTCTATTTGGTAATCCCATGTTTTATCATCCTGTGGTACTTACCTAAGCCTATTCACTTCAGAAACCTAACACTCTGCACATTACCCAGCCTCTCTGTTCTGTACAACAGCCAGGGCATTAAAAGCCTACTGAGGCAGTGCTTGAGTTCAGCCCAGCACAAGCAAAACACACACTGCACATGAAGGATGTTCTCATTACTAAAGAGCTATAGGTCATGTCATTGTCATCAGCCCATTTCAGCACTGCTCATTTAAGCAGAAATGTGTTCACTCTCCTTGCTTCCTTTCATCTTGTCTTTCTTTCATAGGAGACTGGCTGATGTTAGATTTCCTTTCTTTTAGCATAACTTCAAAACTCCTGCCAAGCAGATTCCTACACCTCAATAAATTCAAGTTCAGTTGCATCGGAGCTCAACTAGTCTGAAAATACTGCTTAATCATGCATATACCTCATTTCTGATCTCTGATCAGGACTGAAGTCTTGTTCTTCAGAGGGGTCATATAGATTTAGACCAGCGATTTGAGTAGGTCTGGGTTGGTGCCCAGATAATGCAAAGAGTAGTAAACTGAATAAAGGGAGGCAGTGGGAAGTATTTGTAAATATGTAAATATTTTACTAGAAACAGCATATGTGTATTACTTCATGTTTTCCACTCCTCAGTTACAAAGCTCAGCTCACAATTGCTTTGCTTGCACAGTACGTCAATGCACAAAGTGGGTTACTAGCTGGATGTCCACTGCAGTGCTGACACAAAGTCATGGTGGTGAAGGCTAAAATAAATGCAACAACAAAGGGGAAAGAAAAGACATGAAAGTGCCTTCAAGTAGTTGAAACTGGCATTTCCGTAAATGTTCATCCTGTTATTATCAGGTTGGGAAAAAATTCTGGTCTCTTCACACCATTTTTCATAGGAAAGAAAGTAGCAGTATGTGTTATTCTGGTATTAATTAAGGGAATGAAACACTGAAAACCAGGTGAAAATCACAAGACAACTGGTAAATTGCAATGTCACTTGCATCTGTTTACTTACTGAATCTTACATAGCATCACTGAATTCTGGATAGTGAACCACAAGCAGATTTGAATAAACTTGTAGCAAAAATACTAAGACACAAAACTGTTCACAGTATAACAGAACATTTATCAATCTCTGGTCTATGAATCCATTCCTTGTTCCAACAGATAGAGACTTTGGATAATTTTATTTTGAAGAAAAGTGACTTATCAGTGAATAAATCTTTCATTCTTCTTTTATTGGTTTCAGTCACAGCTGCTATCACATCTGACCCCTGGAACCCTTTCTGTACCTACAGCACAACACTATCTTAAATTGGATATCAAGGCAATATGGAATTATAGCTTTTGTGAATCAAATTTAAATTGTTTTATTTTTTTCCAGAGCTAAGCAGATCTGAGGGGAAAAAAAAAGAAACAAAAACAACCCACAAAAAAACCCACAGGAACTCACAATGTTCAGAAACAACAACCTCGAAAACAGCAGGAGTTACTCTGTTTAAGCAGTGCTAGAGCCCCTGCTTCCTGTGACTTTAGCCTGAGATGATGGCAAGAAATGTTACATATAGCTAACAGTGATATTATATTACTAAACTCAAAAGAATTTGGCAAGTATGAGGAAGACCATTATGGATAGTGCTAACAACTTCTGCCAAAGCTCACAAGCAGCCCAGGAAGAGTCCCTAGGGCTAAAGAAGGTGGAAAAGGCTTTTGATGATTTCCCAGGTCTTTGATCTTAAGCCACACAGAATTGGATGTGTGTGTTCTCCTCTTTAATGTTACCCGGGAGAAGTGCTTTTGCTACTAACTTTTAGGGCAGTTCCTGAGACCATCTTGCGTGGCACTTTCCCAAATAAAAATTAAAATTAAAGCAATGACATCAGTAATAAGAGAACACTGAAGACAAAATCCAGAAATCTGTACACATGCTGGGGAACATGCTGTTCAGAGGGCAATCTCACTGGAAAAATAAAAACCTTTGCCAAGTTAGGTACAATCACAGTGGGGATCAGAAGGGAGATATCACTGTATTAGGTGGTCAGTCCTGCCCAGGACAGACACAAAGAGAGTGCATAAAAGTCCTGTTAATGTACTGATGAGCCAGACTGAAACACATTTAGACTCTCTCCTCTCCAACACCAATAAAAAGATAAGGATTGCAGTTATCCCAGAACTTTTCAGCTATAATCTTTTCTCTGCCCATACTGTCCTCTTTTGTTCCCCACTTCACCAGGCTGATGTGACCATGTGTGTTGTCTGCCTGTGAATGTCAATGCCTGTCTGCATTTGGATGTGTGTGTTTCTAACTCACAGACCAATTTCAGCTTGAAACCTTTCAGAACATGAGAGGTTTCAAGGATAAATGTAGTTGCACAAGTCTAAATGCCACAGGCAGCTGTGTGGAGATGGATGGTCGATGCCCTGTCAGGTGGAAGAACAACGATGTGACCTCAAGCTCACTGGCCATTAAGGATCTCAGAACAAGAGAAAAATTTGGTACATGCTCAAGCCCATTACTACACTAAGTTTAATTTATTATAAACCATACATAGAAAATAAAACCAGGCGTTATTGGTTCCAGTCTTAAAGGATCTTGTTCATGCTGTGTTCTTTTACTCCATGGAGTAATCCTGAAACAGGCCTGATGTCTACAGCTGCTTAGTATGAGGGACGGCATCTCAGGCTCAAAAGTGCAAACCATTAACACTTACAGGAACAAGGTTTTGGACTGTAGGGAAGCATTAGAGTTTGATAAATCTCATCCAAGGTAAGGAAGAAGCTGAATAATTTGGTCATAATTTAATTTCTTTTGTACCCAATTGTTGTCCTCATACACTTGTCTCAGAACAGAACCAATTTGGCTTTCATTAAGGATTAACAAGACCCAACTCCACTGAAAATCCTGTAAGAATTTCTTGTGACTGAAATTTCATCCAATGAATCCAAAGTGCCGCGTGCCGGAAGGGAAGGAAGGAAAACGTCCTCAGCCGATGGTAGGGTGAAAGGCTAGAACTGGTTTATTCAGGGAGCATGGGACTCATATAGGTTCAGGGAGCAGCTTGGAAAGTGGGAGGAGTTAGGGGTGGGACACGGCAAGTAGGGGAAGGGATAAGAGGGAAGGAGGGGAATACAGATGGGGCGTGGCCAGCTTCACATGATGATGCTGGGTTACATCACAAGCCAGCCAATGGAAAAATAGGGAATACATAACCAATAGGAGACCAGTAACTGGGTAGCCACCACCAATCAAAATAAAGCATACAGATACAGGGGAGTACCTATCTATGTAATACAATAAATCACTATCTATGCTACAGAACATCTTTTAAAACATGAACGTCTGTGTTTTTGAGGTAGTTGTCCACTTCTGGTGTTGTTCACTTGCTTGTCAGCTCCATCCACTCTAGGAATTGGTCACCTTGGCTATCTTTACAGTCTCTCAGGCAGAGTTCTCCTGCACCAAAGGATTCTAAACATGTGCAAAGTATATGTCCATTTTCTTATACATGTAACTGTTTTTACTTCCAAAGCAAATAACAAGGTTGTAAGGGAAAGAAAAAATCCAATAAAAAACCTGATTAAGGTTTTTAATTCTGAACTGTGAATTATTTGATGTCAAAGAAAAATTATTGTTCTTCAGATTTTGATGACAAGTATAATGCTGATGGATAATAATGAACGCCTTTCTGTTTGAACCAGATTCAATATGAAGCAAAAGATAGCTTCAAAACAGTCAGTGTGTTAAGGAGATGATCTAGCAAAAAAAGTCACTTTTTTTCAGATCAATCTTTTTTCTACTGATGAAAGGTTACTGTAGACTTACATGCTATACTTAGAAAATAAAACCTTGTTTTCAGAGAGACAGAGTATGTTCTAGACCTACTTACAGCACTGGGGGTTATGGCTTATACTTGCCACATCTGAAAACCCAGCTTTGATAAAAGGAAAAATAGAGGCAAGTAAAGGAATCAGAGTCTGACTTTCAGAGGGGAGAAGGCAAGATTAAATATAATAGACCATTTTTAGTCTCAGAATCTGTAATGCTAAGTAATTTACTGAACTGTAACAGCTTTCCTTGCTCACCTATTGCCTAAGTGTTTGAATTCTCACCACAGTGCAGCTGCAGGAGCTCCTCAAGGGAGTGTGTAAGATGATGTAACAACTGTCATGCTTTAAATGAGGATTATTTTAGGATGTAACCTCTTTTCTAGATTACATACAAGTCTGCTGGCCACATTTCAAGGTGATATAGAAAGGTACACAAGTTATGGAAAAAGCAGTTAAAGGGCTAGATATTAAAATGAGTAGGACAGTGTATCCCTGTGATAGACTGAAAAGTTAAGATACCATGTGGTAGCTCTCCCAAACTGTACCCTTCTAAAGCGCAGGGTTATCCTAAAGAAATATATCTAAATACACAGGCAAGTAGGTCAACAGAAAATTTTCCAGACTTTTTCAGAGCTAGCAATAAGTTTGATCATCAAGTATATTCTTACTCACTTCCTCTCTCAGCCCACTGTAACTATTTCAGTGAACAATATAGACAGGTTACGATGCTTTTCACTGGAGTGGTACCTTTGGTAAAGAGAAGATATTTGATTTCCAAACTCACACATAGATCTTAATATCAAGTGGTTGGAATGACTAGGCCGGGTGCCAGACTGGATCTTTGGAGATTTATGCCTTTTTCCTTAGCCACAGACAGCAAGAGCTTATGCAGCTGTCCCCTCGCAATGACCCACTCATTTGTCTCCTCAGTTGTGGCCAAGAGGCTTCTTCCAAGAGAGAGAACATAGTTCATACTCAATGTGCAATTGACAGTGGCCCTTTCAGGTGTTCTGGTGAACAAGAACACTTGTGATTGTGGCTCTTGATTAAAAGCAGTTCAGCCATAAGAACAAAGCTGGCAGCACTAATTTGTTCCATACAAGCCAGCCCAAAGCTTATCTTCAGGTGCAGCCACACTCCCCCAGATTTAGACTGGCAAAACCAAAATAAATGTCTACACTTTTAAATGCCTAAGCCACCTAACTTTATACTGAAGAACATATTTTTATTTGTCTGTAATTATTTATATTTTAAAAAAGGAAACTATGGATTCTGAAATGCTGTGCTTCCTCTCCTTGATCTATGTTCTACTTTGTGACAGCACAATACCTGTAAAGCAGCTCAGACAGGAAAAGAATAAAATAAATGTCTTAGGCATTACTCATTTTAAAAAAAAATAATCTTGTCATCATGTCAGAAGTTCTAATAATCACATACCAGATGCAAAATAATTAGGCCTATGTCTATTTGTAACCTGGGGAATAATTGAAGTGATGACAACCCAAAGCTCTTCAATTATAAGAAAAAATGGACATATCAACTCAGGGAGAGCCGGATCTAATGTTAGACTGGATATTATTCTCACATATTCACATGACCTAAGGAACTCACCTTCAGCTATCAGCACAAGATCTCCATGGTTAGAAGAGGTTTAGGCAGAAAAACTAAAAATTCCTGTATGTGTACTGGGTAAGAGATGCCATAAAGGAACTTGAGAACCCAAGTAAAGCAATTATTAGTTGAAAGGAGAAAAGGAGTCTTTCCTCTGCTATAAAAATTAAAATAACACTAACAGAATCAATTGGTACTAGTGAAATCAAGATCTCCTGTAACGTTTGTCTTCATTCTCAAACTTGCATATATAGAACCTGCTAAAAAAGCCTGAAGTTTCAAGTAAATTAACACATTTTGATTCATTCAAGAAAGCTGTTTTCCCTAAGGCTCTGCTGAATCCTTTCACTCTCTGTTCCCTTTGCTCTCTCATCTAGGGAGTTACTAGTTCCCTGGCTTATTCTATACCATCCCCATGAAATCCCCTACCCTCAGTCCAAAACTAATCACAGTTACTCCTAACAATCTCCCCGTCCATTAAGGTCATTCCTGATGTCATTAAGATAGCACTTCTTTATTACTGCCCTCAAAGCATCAGTGCTGATAAAGACAGAGCCAAAGGAGGCAGAAAGTGATTCCTCTGGTTCATGTTAGCAGGGATTGGCAAGGGAACAGAATTAGACTCAGGGCACAGCTGCCTGGCCTGAAATGCTGCAAATAGGAAAAGAGGCTATTTCTCTCTCCCAGCTGCAGCACTGCCTAAACCTTGATGGTATAAATTAATACAGAAAAAATCAAAACAACCCAAAACACAAAAAAACCCACCAATGTTAAAAATCTTCCTCTTCAAACCAAAGAAAATTAACAGGAAACATTAGTAACTTTATCAGTGCAAAGAAATTAAGTCTGATCACTCAATTAAAAATAAATCAGATAACACACTCCAAACTGATTCCAATGAATTAATACTCAGGAGTTTCTGAATAATTGCTGCCAGCCAGCCAGAAAACATGTCTTCTGTAGTGTTAATTTTTGTTCAAAAAGAAAATTACTCTTCCAAGGAAAACATTTCTGTGTCTTCAGCACTGTTATCAGAAGTGTCTTATTACACAAGGTTAAAACAACTGGCATTTTGCACTGCAGAGACACATCAGATGAGTGAGAGGAGTTGTGGGAGAAGAGGGAAGTGATAAAGCCATCTCCTTATCTTGGTATTAAACCATAAAAAGCAATTAAATCTTTAATCTTGTCATCTTTCAAAAAAAAAAAAAAAACAAAAAAACCAAAACAGGGTTTATCTTTAGAAGGTGCAAATGATTTTTTTCTCATAAAAGAGATTACATGATGTGCTGGGATGGACATATAAACATATAAACAGCACAGAATTTCACCAAACTTTGAAATATATTTATAATCCACAAACATCATTCTTTTTGTCTATGGCGTCATTTGTTCAAGGCAATAAGACTGATGCTACCTATTTGCAGAAGAAATATGGCATGGCCAGAGAGGGGAGAAGGTGGTCATGGTCTGTTGTGCCTGAAAGTGGGTCTGGAGCTGGAATTAGCACACAACACAGCAGAGTTCTCAGTGTACTGAAAATTTGGGTGACTCATTGCTGAGGTTCACCCAACAAATAGTGAGCAAGGACTCTTCCAAGGCAGAAAAACAGGCCGTATCAAAAGTGGAGGCACCAACCAGGAAGGAAAAATCTTAATCATTCTGGGATAGCCATGAAACTGGCTACAGAAAACACCAGCCTGCCTTTGTGGCAACACAATTTTGAACACTCAGCTCCACCTTTGTATTGACTGTAACATAAGAAAGTAATTTCTCTGGAAGGACTAAACAAAATAATTTCTATTCTTTCTTTGATGAATAACAATACATTAGCCTCTTTTGGTGCTTCTTTCTGTCCATAAAATTATTTGCAATAGGAGCTCATTCAAAAGCTTGCTCATTGTCACATGGGCAACTCCTATAACTTCACTGGATTGTATCAAAAGAGATAATCTCTTAACAATGTTTGTACTTGTATCCCCAAGTATACCCTCACTGTATAATGAAAATATGCAATACAATCATAATATAAAATATTTATACACCTAGGCACACTATAGACTATGTATATTATACAATAGCTATCTTCCTGTAGTCGCTATACTTCATCCCAGCCCAGTAACAAATACATGCCTTTTACATTTACCTATTGTTCTTTATCCACAAATTAATAATAGGCAAGTTGTTTCTATCAGACATGTTCCTTACCTTTCAAACATATATATTTCATACAAAGAGACACTGTGATATTTGTGATAAACTATGTGCAATGGCAAACTGTTCTGCACTGCATGTCTGCAAAAAAGATTTTTATCAAATACCTGCTTGCACAAATGAACCCTGTGGAAAGGTGCATACACAGCACATTTATGATTTAAGCTCAAGCTGTACCACAAGCTTCTAAGTACAGGCAAACATCCCCAGAGTGAACAAAAGAGTATTTGAACAGAGTAACTGCAAAATTATTCTTGAACTTGATGGAAACATTTCCTATTCCCTTCCCTAAATTTCTGGTACCATCTTCATCACCCAGAGGAGCTAGTGAAAAATATTTGTTGAAAAGAATGCAGAAGTAGGCTATTTCCCCTCTTTTTCTCTGCCCCCCTCCCCCGCCTTATTCTCTGTTCCGCTTAATTATAATTTTTAGGAAGGGGAAAAGCAATTTTGGATGAAAATTGCTATAGGTCTTCCTGTTCAAAATTAAGGAAGAAGGATGTAGAGTGCCTGCATTAGTAATGGTGCTGATCTTTAGACCTCAATTCTGTCATTCTGGCCAACAATTTCTGTTTCAACGTAATTTCTGCAGATTTTCCTTGGAGTGAGATACAAGAAATGAGTTCAAATGATGAACACAAGAAAAAAGAGAAAGTTTGTTACTCTTTCAACTTTGTCCCTTAACTACTACTCCAAAGCCAATGTCCCTGTCTATACAGTCATTCAAAGTCACCAGTCTGGATGCAAGAAAACTTCCAGAATTTCCTCTTCTTCTCAAACACTCAGTCTTCAACTGAAATTGCTTATTCTATTCAAAGCCAGAGTTCTTCCATGTTGAATGTTTCAACCCAGCTAAGACCTATGCAAATCCAAACTTCAACAGCAAGAAACAAAAGCAAAGGTAAAAATATCTGCATGATTAAGAAATAATTCTTTGAAATAAACTAAAATAGTTTTTAATTTATAAAAGACAAGCATTTACAAAAATCTGCAAGTATTTGAAAAGACATGGTCTTGGCAGAAGATTGTTTTATGTATTTCAGTTGCTTGCTTTATACAATGAAACATTTGGATCAATTAAAGAGAGGCCTAAGAAGTCTCACCCATGTCATAAACAATCACAGATGATAAAGAGCTTCAAAGCAAATCTCTTATTTCTTATCCATAATTCTCACATGCAGGTCCAAGTGCAGTCACTGGAATGCAATACTACAGCTTTTTTGCTGCCTCCTTGGGTGATTGTTGTTGATAGTGTAGGAAAGGGATACTTGGATTTTAGTTAAGACATTTTAGATTTCCAATAAAGTTTGATCATGAAGTCATTGTAAACTTGCAAGTTGTAAGCTAAGAATTAAAGACATGAGAAGTGTTTCCTTATGCAATTGGACAAGTCTCCTTTCTTAAAGATTTTGAAAGCATTTTCTCAGTTGAGAAACTATTTCAACTTATGTTGAAATCAGGCATACCAGCTATTACCTTTATCTCCAGGCCTGTAGCACTCAAGGCATCATATAACATCCAGTGGAAAATCTGGCTTTGGCCAGACTATTATGTCTATACACATACTTTACAAGACGCTAAAGTGGACCTTATCAGGTAGCAAAGCAAGAACCCTGGAGGCCTAATATTACTGAGAATGTGTTTGGAAATGTTTAACGATGCAAGGCTCAAAGTGGGATCCCTAAGAATGAAAGACATATGTTCTCCTATCTAAAAGCCATCAGAGAGACCAAAATCTGAGCAGATGATATCCTTGAAAGCCATAGTAAATAAGTGACAACTATTCACCAGGAATGCAGCAACTAGAGGAAATAGCATAACCAGTTTGCACAACAGTTGGCCTTACAGATACTATAAATTAATTCTTGTGGTTAAATTCAGATACTTCTCAGGGGATGCAACACTACTGGACACTTAATTTCCCTACTGAAAATTTATTACAGTGCTTTTTAAAATTGTTGTATTCTGTTTGCAGAGGCCAGTCTGTAATGTAGAGGAGTGAGGCAACCATGCCTGTGGTTTATGAAAAGCAGCTAACCAAGAAATGCTGCTTCATGCACTTAGCTGCTCTCCATAATACTATTTCTCAATGAGAAAAGTCAAACAAAACTGTAGTTGAATTTTCCATAAACATAACACTTCCAGTATTTTGCTTTGTATGGGAAGTCTCTTCCACGGAGGGAAAAAATAGTTCTCACTTAACTGCTTATTAGTTGTGAGCAAATCTGAAAAGGTCAAAACCTCAGCCACGATTATTGGCTGTCCAGCCGGGCGTGTTGATGCTGCAGGCTGCACTGTGGTCCCAGATAAAGATAAAACCAGTTACTGAGCTCTTTCAGACATCAAAAACAATCTAGCCAGAACAACAAAGACCTCAGCATGATCTCATTTACTCGGCCCGCCTTTGTTTCTAATATGTGTTTGATGTTTTTTACAGTATTCAAAGGAACACTGCAATAATGAGAGAATAATATCCCATAGCCTTTTTTCTCTTCATGTTGACATTTTAAAGAACATACTGATAATATGACATTATAATTATAGAACCATTAGACCCAGTTCTGAAGTTCTTGGTTTCTAGTCAGGAAAACAGAGCAGTTTTGAGGTCTGAGGAGTAATAAGCTCAACTCATCACCTTTATTTTTTTATTTTTTAATAAAATATGCTGGACATAAAAACAAGACCAACAAAGACTGTGTTGTAGAAGAGTGGCACAAAACTTGATTCCTCTCTCCAGCAATATATATTAGCACACATGCAAAATCACATACAAGCCACTCAGTTATATACAAGAATCTTTTCTGTTTATTTGACTCATCTGGAAACAATAACATGAGGGAAAACTTCGTAGAAAACAATGGTTTCTTTCTGCTCATTCTCTCCACATATCCCTTCTGCCAAAAGAACAGGTGCTGCTGCTCTCCCGGGCGCCACTGAAAACCTGGGCTCTGCAGAAATAGTGCTTCCCAGAAAGGACCAGCTGAGCCTTGAGTAAGAAAATGGCTGGTTGACAGGAAACCCTCCAAAACCACGGATATAAACAGATATTTTTAAAGGATAAAAAGGTAAAAATACATATGCTGGTACACACTGTGGTGAAACCCATGGATTTAAATGTTATAACTTAGATTTAACAATAATGCAGCTAGGTGTAAGAGCTATGCCTACACAAACACACTCAGTCTTTGGTGGGGCAGTAGCACTTGCTCCCCAGCCACTTCAGTCCAGGTGAGATTTGTTATGGATAAACAAAGGACACCTTCAACGCTATCCTGGCCTCACATAGATATCAGCATGAACTGACTGACAGAAACTCCCTGATGAAGAACCCTGTTTTCAGCTCTGTATTATGCTCAGATGTATTTATTAATTTTGGTAGATGCTTAAGATATATATTCATAACATAATATGTTTTCATAAGATATATTTTGTACATAGCTTGAGACAGTCGATAGAGCATAGAGTGGTCATGCAGATAGACTGTGGTGGGTTGAATTACAATAATTCACTAGCCAACATTTCAGGGAGTCTCAGCTGACCCAGGTGAAGAAGGTGTCACAAGCTGTCTGCTACAGAAATCCCCATGACCATCCAGACAGTGAATGATCAACCTGTTAATGGCATTCCCTATGTGAATATTAACCTTTTCAGATGATCCCAATAAATCAGTTTCTTTAGCTAACAGTCTGTGCCTGGGTATCTGTGTAGCATGCCAATAGAGAAAAGAAATAAGCTTAGTCGGGATATGACCCAGATTGTGTGTGGTACGCAGTAGCAGGAATCCAAGAAAGAGGAGGAAGGCTGTTCAGCAATTTGAGCTTTAGTTCAAGGCTAAGAAGACTTAGGTTTAATTCCCTGCTCTGGCTATTTCCTTTCTATAATGTTTCTGGAAAGTTTCAGGGCTGTATACCTCTAAGTACCTTTAGCACTGGACCCTTAGTTTTCCTGTAACCCAGTTCTTCATCTGTACACTGAGTATTACAGACCTTCCTTATCTCATAGGGCTGTAATGAAGGGCAAATGCACTGAAGGTGCTCAGGTGCTGCATAGATTGGGGCCATGTAAACATCTGGCTCATAATCCTGTTGATGTGGTGCCTGGCTGTGTGACTGGAACAAATTCCTCCACCTCTTAGTACATTTCATCTTCAGAACTGAGAGAATATTTTTCTACTCCCTTTCCAAAGTATATTAAAGAAGTGTTCATTAATGCCAAAATGAGATGAGAAAAATAATGATGAGCAGTTTTTGAAAGCTTATAAATAAACAAAACACACTCTTGTAATCAGGATCTGTGATAGCTTTACTATGAAAGGAGACTGTAAACAACCAGAGGAAATAAAGTCTGAACTAAAACCCAAGGGAAGGAATGGATTTATGTTTTAGGTTCCTTGAAACCATGCAGATAAAGAAATAAGGCCATGTAAGAAAAAGATAATAGCTGCTCAGTATAAGGTTGAGATCATCCCAATGCAGCAATAACTGAACACTAGGAACCTGGGGAAATCCTAGCCCTAACGTTTTTTGGGTTTTAGATATCAGAAATATTTTGGTCATAGATCTTGGTCCCTCAGTTCTCTTGAATCAAATCCTATACTCTTCAATACTGCAGATCTTTAGGTTTCTTTATACCTTGACTTCTACAATCCAAGACTTACTAAAGTATTTAGATATTTAAAAATGCAGAGAAATGATCACAGAATTTTCAAAAGCTTGTAAAAAGGTAAAATGCTAAATCCTACTTGAATCTGCACATTTACATTCTAGTCAAGATCTGACCACATAGCTGCATAGCTCAAAGCCCTAAAAATTAGATCTTCTACCACTTAGGTGCATTAGAGAATTTTACCCAAATAATATTGCTATGATTTATTTTGTGCCTCCCTTATCAGTAACAGATGAGCAACTATTGAGGGAATTTCATACTATATGAGTCATCTGGAAGTACTCTGGTCAGGGTTTTACTAAAGCTTAAATAATTGAAGCTTATTACTTGTGACTTATCATTTATTTGTGTAACACTGGAAATGCAAGACTATACATTATTCAAAATGAAATACTTACACAAGAAGGAAAATGAAAACCCATGGCTTTTTTCTTTTCTTTTTATTTCAACTGAAGTCACGGTGGATGATCTACTTTATTAGAGGAAACTGTAGATTATATCTGCTACATCAGGTAGAACTTTCATCAACACATCACATCGTCACTTGAAAATCACCTGACTGCTGTGCCAAAATGCAAAAATGGTTTAAAGAAGATGTAAAGTAATAGCTATTAGTTTTGCTACATCTGATGCATCACTGTGCCAGCTGCTTTCCATTAATAGATGATTTTAAAGAGACAATATAAAATGTTACATAGATTAGAAAAGCTTGGTATGCTGTCCAAAAGAAATTGCTGATTTGGAAACTTAATACCCTCAACACTGGAAGGACAGTAGAAAGATTATTGATGCCACTATATCAAACTCTGTTAATGATCTACATGAGATGAAAGTGAGGGTCAAGCCTGTCATTTCTGCAAATTTAAGTTTCCTTTTAACTAGATCTATCTTTATAGAAAGTGAGGCATTCCATTATTAAGCTCCCATAAGATGCTTAAGGCTGATGTGTTTGGCAAGCGAAATGGTTTATAGCAAGAAAAAAAAACTACATAAAACTTAAGAGAAAGCACAGAGCTGAGAGATTCAATCATGGCTTGTTTTTATGACAACTTTTTCACACTCTTCTCCTCCTTAATCAGGGGAAGCATGTTTTACTGAGCAGCAACTATGTTCAGCATAGCTGGGAGAATCTTTTGCTGAATGACATTCTAGGTCAAAGTAAGAAAACCATGAGGTGTCATCATTATAATTGAAATGTTTCCGTTCAGATATACTTATTGTCAAACCAAGATCAAGAAGCAAAAAAAACACAAACCAAAAAACAAACCCAAGTTATTATTTAAATGTGCAAATCTATCAGTTAAATGCACAGATCACTGTATAGTTACTTTTATAGATAATTTATAGATACTTTTATTTTGCTGTTTTGCAGACAAATATGTAAATGATTTCCTTTTCCTGTGGACAAATCTCAGTGATTCTGCACCTTGGAGACAGAGATCATTATCTGTCTCATAAAACCCAGTAGCTGAGAAGAATCATATTTTCTTTTATCATGGCATAGTTTTCTTTTTTACATAATCCATGAATGGATACAAATTGACACTTTTAACTTCACCTCAGAATTGAGAATAAACTTAAACCAATACATTTTTCAGAATATTCCCAAATTTTAAGTAATTAATGTTCTTGGTGTGCACATTTGACTTTGTGAAGTGAAAGCACATCTTCCTGGAATCTATCCAGTATGATTGCCAAGGACTGTACATATATCAAGGACAGCACATCTCAGTGTCAGTGGACAGTTTTTATAACTGAACACAGTGATTTAAATGCATGTATGCAACTTCATACACGTATAATAATTTATAATGAGCATTATGAACCATAGTTATTGGGCAAACTGAAAATGGTATATTTAAGTCATTATGCAGAGACAGGAATTGGCATTTAAACACTAAATATCTACTGTCACTTACAGTAACGTTTTCCTAGGAAGGTGAAAGTCTTGGATTTTTTGATTCATGTGTTGGATTTCCATTGATAATAACAAGATATTGCATAAATTATTAACATGTTCTATTCCGGAAAAAAAAAAAAAACGAACAAAAAACTGTCTTTCTGTTATATGAGGAACTTTATTTTCCCTCAATTCTCCTACTGCTTCCCAAGAATAAAACCCCAGGGCCAGTTTTCAGAAGGTCTAAATGTTTACAACTCCCACAAACTTCAGTTACAATTCTGTTCTGAATACTTCTGAAAACCAGGCCTGCCGCACGATGGTTCTTGCTCCTTATGAATTACACACAGGTTTTCCTAATGATCATACAAAATCTCTGATTTTACAGTGTCAGCCTAAGGATTCACAGATAAAATCTGTTTATTATAATATTTCCTGTCTCTGAAAGATGAGAGTATGCTGCCCACATTTGAATCTATCCTTCTAAGGTGTTTTTGAGTTTCATGTCAGAGGTGGAGCTAATTATGCTAGTAAACAGAGATAAATCAGTAAACAGAAGAAATGAATCATAAGCACTTAAAAACACTGATGCAGTTACACCCACAAACACACACACACCACTCCCCACATCACCACCCCACACCCCCATTCAGCTGCATTAATATAAGCATTTGCACTCATCTTCTGGGACTTGGAAAATGCTATTTTTCACTTTTGTTCTTTGAAGCATACTCACTCACCTAACCTGTTAATTTTATGCCTATCTCCAGAAAGCAGTTAAATATTAGATGTTACTTTCAACGTCCTCATTGCAATGCATAGTAGGATTTACAGAACAGCTGAAAAGGTATCTGAGTTAGAAAGTGAGGACACAGATGGGGGCGGGAGGGAGGAAGGGAACACAGAAACGGTCTATGTGGATTGAATCCACCTGTTGGTGTCTTACAGAAACAATTAAACTAATCAATGTAGAGAAATATATCTCTAGGGAAATACTTCTCTCCTGGAAAGCTGTTTGAGCATGAAGGACTGCTCTTACTTCCCCAGTTTTTCCCTTCCCCAAATTCAACCTGCCTATTAAACAGACAGAGCTATAAAATTGAGTGATTGTCTTTGAACAGATTGTGTGTTTCTGAGGCTATGGACTGCAGACTTCATGCTGACATCATGCCACACAGAATCTGTCCCTGTGTGGAAGAGTTCAGCATGCTCTCTCCCTCTATATCTCTCCAATATAATGTGTCACTCTAGAGAGAAACTGTCAAACTCTAATAGTGGAAAAGGCATAATTATACCAAGAAGAAATTTGATTGGGAGGATTGTCATAAAATTATAGTTTTTAAAGGCAAGGCAATGAAAAGTGCAGGGGAAAATTATTTGAATCAATATAATGGTTTTTAAAATTTAATAATCTGGCACCACTTTGAACAGTTGAACCATTGTTTTAATTCCCTTTTTTGTTGCTTGCACATCCAGATTACCCAGCAGCCTGTCCTGTCTTTATTTTTGGCAGCAGTGCTAAACCAGTCAGGTATTTGTTACTCTAAGAGGCTTACATTTTGTCTCAGCTATGATTATGCTCTATCATACTGTATCACACGAGTGTGGTGTTACTTCCCTCTTGGCAAGCTGAAGATGCTGCCATTTAGCTAGTTACAAATAAGTAGTAGACGTCATAAACCTTTTTATTCCCTGTTTGACAATCTACATGATGTTATCATGTAGTAGTTCTGTATGCAGTTTTTAAACCTATTTTAATGCAAATTAAAGCTATAACCTAATATCTAGACATGCTCAACTTGAATGGTATTATTCAGACTGAAGGTTTGATTGTTGTGTTTATTATGTAGCTCTTATTGCTAGGCTTGCACATATTTTTATATGACCCTTTTTTGTTTGTTTCTTAATTAAAGGAAAAATAACACCTTTAATTATGTGAATGGGCTTTACTATTGTTAATAATATCTTTGTGGTGAGCTACTATGAAGTATTCACTCCTGTGAATCTCACTGTGGAAGTGACACTACTTTTATTTAGCAAACTAGCAAATTTCACTTCACTTACTAAAACAAATAGTACATAAAAATGTAACAACTACAGTACACTGTTTCTTTTGGATCTTTCAATCTGTCTGGTCAGTTACTCATTTTTAGGTGCAGCTGCATTTTCTTCCTCACATTCAGAAGCACAATATTGCCCTCATTGAAATTTTCAATGACATCTAGAAAAAATTACAAACGTGGCTTGCAGTGGAATAAGAAACATTCTGGAAAAATTTCTGTCTCACAAAACTGACAGGTAGGTCATGCAGTGTCAACACAGCCTCTTGACTGTCTCCTTAAAAACTAATCTCTTTGATAGAGGGTCTCAAAACTGTATAATTACTCCAGTTAATGGATGAATTGTCCTCATTAAGAATCAGAATTTCTAGCATGAAAGCCAGCCAAACAGAAACATGAAGTCTAGGTTTATTGGCTTTGACACAGAACAATCATTACAATTTCACTGTATATTCATCAAAACTGCTCTCCCTGCAACCTGCAGTGGTGATTTTTGGAGAGCTGAATCACATACCTCAGTATGTACAGTAAAAGAGTCAAAACAGTCATGTAACTATTGGTTCCACATTCAAAAATATGTTTTAGGGTCCTACTGCGAATAACCTGAGATGGTGTTACCTGAGAAAAGAAATTCTGTCCAGGATGATTAATATGTAATGCCATGTATCGCCACAGATTTGTTTTATGTGAGTTTTATAGTGCGATGCGAGTCAAAATTCAGCCCGTGATTTTCATCTACAAACCTCTGCTGTTACTGAATCCCGGTTAACTCCTTGTAAGACCAAGTGGTAAACAATCCCTTTACAATCCCTTCTGGAACATTTCTGTAAAGGACATCTCATTATATTAAGCCAAGTTGGCAGAGTCATAGATACTGTTGAGTATTTATTAAAGTACCTCCTACATTGCTATAGCTGTGCAAAATCTAATTAGAATGGAAGCCAATGTATATAGCCTTATAAATAAAATAAAGTCTACAGTAGAGACCTGCTGTCTTTGCACATAATCAGAGTGATCATCTATACAGCAGATGGCTACTTAGTCATTTGGCTAAGGGTTACAGTACATTTACATTTGTAAAAATGGATGAGAGTTTGTTAAAATCCTTTAAAATAACTGCTTTTCCTGATGTACTTGGACAATAACATAACTTAAAGGATAGTTTATTGGCTAATTGAAAAGATCAAAAGGGAAATCAGACTGGCTAATTAAGGAGCTGTTGTAATAACACCTTTTTATCTGTTTCCATTTAATATTCCTTGATTTTTACTATCCTGAAGAAAGTAATGACACTTCGCTGAACATAAAGCTTAACTGCACTGCTGCTCTGGATAATCTTCCAGACATTTAACAGGTTTTTGGCCATATGGACAATACATATACAGCTAGAAAACAGCTTTTATCAGGTACATATGAATTTACAGGGAAATAAAAGGGCTATATGTATCTTGGGAAGTAAGGGGCAAGCATCTGGCAAACCCAGAAAACACAAAAATGCTTATTTGTATACCAGGTATATTGGAAAACTATCTTCAAATAATAACAGTAAAAAAAAAAAATAACAGCAAGCATAGAGTCATGAATTTATAATCTCTTTCTCTGTAAACACACAGACTACAAGAAGGTTGTGGAGAGCTCTATAATTAAATTGTTTCTGCACTGCAGTTGAGTGTCTCTATATTTTAATACGCATGAAACTTACAATGTATCCTTCCCAAAATTACCACACTGATTCATTGGCAATGATTTTATACAGAATGAATCAAAAATCTCCTAATTTTTTTAGGGATTACAATTAATTAAAATTTACTAAATGCAGATACTTAGCAGTCAATGCCAGACTAATCTTAGTAACAATACCATTGAAGCTTCAGGGCTCTGATAAAAAAGAGAGATGTTATAGATAGGCTACATTACAATTTTTCCACATTAAGGTCATTTTTACTTCCATTATTTATTCATTGTAACAAAAAGTTATTTATTCACTGCACTCTAATGGATGAATAGTCGACTCCAAGTCATGTTGTGAAGACCAGTCTCTTCTAAAGCAATTGTCATCTCTTATTCTTCCCCAGAGGGACTGAAACCAAAACTGAGCTCCACTTCTGCCCACTCTGAAAATGACAGGCTGGCAGCCTCCACACCCTCACATATCAGGAGAGCACTGTGCTCCCTATGTCCTCCATTAGGACTAAATTCACACTGTGCTTGCAGCTCAGCATCACACATAAGTTAAAACCCAACACTGCACAGAAAAAAAATTTCAAAGTACAGATAAGGTATCCCCTAGTTACCTCTACTTCTGAACATGGTGGGCACACCTACAGGTGCAATTCCTTGGCCCTAAAGCACAAAATAAATATTAACCTGCTTTGTAGTGCCATGTTGTGGCAAGTGGGCAACATATAAGATTGTGGTTTCGTTCTGGGAAGGCCTTGGAGCTGTGTGCAGCAGCATACTCTACTGCGGTAGACTGTCGCACTCATCAGATGCTGGGATAAGGTATGTAGATGCACAGTGTATGGTTTATACACCACACCGTCCTTTAGATTGCTCTGTCTGTGCTCCATCGAACAGTACAGATACAGATTTTGACAAGACACTGCTGATTGATCACTCTGAAAGGAGTCCTCTTCTGTGCAAAGAACTGTTTTGGAAATGATAACTGCAAAAGTGGATCATTCTTTTCAAATCTGTGATTTCTGAAAGCCTAACCACTGAACCTGCTGAGGTGGAGCAGGAGGAGACAACAATATATATATATATATACTTGCAAAAAGGAAAGAAAAGGGGAGAGAAGCAAAGCAGCGTTTGCACAGGATGCAGGATACTGTGTGTATTTGTGGAGACATGTTAAGGTATACAAATTAAAGAAAGCCATAAAGGACACAAGGCAGAAGCATTTGGAAATACAGAAGGAAGTGAAAAACTAGCCTGGCAAAATGCACGATCTCTTAATCCAGTTAAAACAGATATCTTGCAGTGGCAACTTTTTGCAGTGGTAACAGAATTAGAATTCACTGTTAAATCAAACAATGCTAAAAAAGTTGATGAAAGAATGATACTTCTTATTTGAAGTTACTGAAATTATCGGTGGTTATACTGTGTTTCATCTTCCATGTTCTTTTGTGCTTAGGAACATCATTTTTCACCTAGGGAGAACCAGAGAAACTCCCCAAAAAACACTGCCAAAGCAAAAGATGGGATAAACATACATGTCTATGACTGGAGGAAAAATACCCTACAGAGATGTGAGTTTTATTAAAAATGCATTATTACGCAAACACTAATAACTAAGATTAAGCTTTTCAGCACTCCAAACAGATCAAGTTAGAAATGTGCTGTCAAGACTCTGAAAGGACTCAGCATTAATTACAAATTCCTCAGATGAGGAATGAAGAATCTGTGATTCTTCACAAATGAATGATGAAATTTTTCAGCAATGGAGCTATACAGAAGCAACATTTTCATATTTTTGGACTAAATTGTATGTTCCCTTATATAATTTTTCAGTACTTCTAGTCTTTTCCTTTCATCGACAAATAGACATATTTCAAATGGACATATTTACCTCTTGGTGATGCTACCCTTTCTGGTATTTGAGATAAATGAGAATGGAGAAGACATCTCACTTGCCTGCAGTGGAATAGACATTTTCATATTTTCTGAGGCAAACAAAGTTTAAATAAAATTGATGCCTTTTCCCCTGAAATTCCAGATGATTTTTAATTGATTTTGATCTATTCCTTTTTTAGGTTCTAAAACATTGGAATAACTTCCTTTTTCTGCCTACAAGTCTAAAACAAGCATTAGTTTTGAACTTCAAGCTAGGTTAGGAACTGACAAAATACAGTGATAGGCCTAGTTTTTTAACAGTGTCAGCTCAAATACTTTTTAGCTGCTGGGGAGCCTTCTTTGCTGAAGGCTACTACACAGTTGCCTGTGTTTCCATCTGCTGTGTGGAGATGGTGTATGAGTCCCTGCCATCTTTGCTCAGTGCAAGAGGAAAACAACTCAGACATTATCGAGCTGATACCTGGTGGGCATGGAAGAGCTTCCACATGGAAGAGCAGCCCCTTTTCTGTAGTATTTTCAGCAGGCAACAAATGAGGAAAATACTGACAATTCCAAAAGACCATCTAGTCAGACCTCTCTGCTTCCTCAAATTAATCTTTCCACGTATATCGACCTCAGACCAAACCTGCTTCTAAATCACCCATTCACATTTCCCCCTTCACTCCCTCTAAATGGATACCTTGCTTCAGCAAATGTTAGTGGACATCAAACTGCAAATCATCACTATTTCAGACTTCATTTTTTTTGCCAGCTTTCTTCAACCTTGGGCTACTTCTAAAAGTAAACCCCCTTAGACATTACTGGATAAAGAATTATTTGTAAAAGTTCATTATTTGCAATACTATATCCAGCAAAATGAATAGGTTATCTGTGGTATCTCCTCCTATAGAACTGTTTTCACTTTAAAGGATTTTAATACATCAAGTTGCAATTTGCTCAAAATATTTTTAAATCTAAAAGCCTGTCATAGTTCTCGACTGCAGCTGTTGAATTAGAGTAATTAATCAGTTGTTCACTTCTCATGCTTCACAGATTACCAATAAAAAACTCATAGTACTTCAGATTCTTTTAAAGTTATGCCTTCCTCAGCAAACACCTGAGGCATTAGTGCCTCCTAATATCTTAACAACCATTACTTGCTATCTGAGAATGGCATTTTACCAAGGACTCTTCCATTAAAGCAGCCTTCTGCTTTGTTAACATCATGGTCTTTTCTTAAGATCTTGACATTGTTTCAGCATGTCACTGCAAAAGAAAATCTTTGATGTTTATAAATACCAGAGGAATAAATACATATTGCTAGTGGTGATAACTTATGATTCAATTTTTTTCTCCTTAAAAGACCTTGAGCTCTCCATAAGACATATGTAAATACATAAAGAACATCACTGAGCGCAACCCAAAATTCCAATAATTGGAATGTTTCATCTCCTGTAAAAGTTATTTAGTCAATGTTATGAAACATTCTTGTTGTCTAAAACAATACTATAGTATGTGTGGTATATAGGTACTAATTATTTTCCCTGGATACAGGAAAATATGCTGCTTTTGAAGGTTAGTATTTCCTTGGACATATTAACTATCCCCAAAACCACAACTTTAAAGTTTGCTGTAATCTGTAGCATTTAAAATCATATGTGCATTACAAAAGCATGTCCATTTATTTGTTTGTTTGTTTTTACTGGTGTTACTGGCAGAAGGTACAGTAATTTTCATAATTTCATTGTAGCATGCAATCACATATGACACATTTTCAATGTCATGTCACATTTCTAACAATCTGATCCAATGTATGTTGAAACTAATATGAAGCCCCTTATTCACTTCACTGAACATTAAACATGACCTCATGTAAAACTCATTTTTATATTTGCAGAATATGAAAGTTTGAAAGACATGGTGAATTGCAACAATGAAATTATTTGATCTCAATGAAATTATTTGATCTCTCCCTGGTTTTTCACCATCTCTTCATTAAACTATGTACAAAAGTCTTAACAGAGCAAAGAGGAGGTAGAGGACAGCTCTTCTGCAGCTTAGAAATAAGATCTCCTTTTTCTTGGCTATTTCATGTGTCTGCATGGAATTCAGATTTTAATGTGAAGTTCTGCCTGTCTGACTTGGTATTGTATGTCTATGACCTCGAGCAATTAAGAGATATCATGTAGCTACTGTGCATTGGAAAGATATGAGAAACCATTAGAAGGAAACAAAATACATACTGTTGTAATTGACTGAAATGTGATGCTCTTGCTATGTTAAAAATGAAGCACAAAATCAAAACCAGATACAGAAATAATGAGAATGCTGGTAGGAGGGGGGGAAGACTGCCAGTTACTAATACTGCACCACTACAATATTCTGAAGTCTGGTCAAAGTTATTCACATACAGCCTCAACCACGTTTTTATTAAATAACTACAAAACTTCAAATAATTTCAAGAAAGGCAGATTCAGGTCTACCTTTCTTGAGGAAAAGTGACCCATTATTTTCCGTAGGTTCCTACAGCAACTACCACTTTGCTTTGTACATTGAATATTCTAGCGGAGTGACTTGAGGACAAGCCAAAGATTCAGGAGTAAAACTTTAATGTACACCTTTGTTTCTGAATAACATTTCTAACTTACGTTACACAATTTGGTAAGCTAACGCAGGGAAGTTCAAATCAACGCATGTCATATGGTACAGTTCAGGGAGCTGTAGTGTAGGAGAGAGAGGATTCAGGATAATTTTCAGGATTTGTGTTGGTTTGTGGAGCTATATATGACCAAACAACATTAAAACCAATGCTAACATCTATACTGAATGGTGATAATGTTTATGGACCAAGTCAGAGGCACTTCTTCTGCTAAAGCTGCAAAACTAAAGTAAAAGACAAGACTGAGACTTCAAAAGAGAGGAAAAAGCCAAATTTTCATTTTGAATAAAATACATTAAAGCTTTAGTCTAGTCAATGTGAACACGACAGCAAATCAGAACTTATTTTGGAGATCCTTGGCTGGACTTTTATTGGAAGAAATTGCTGAAGACAGAAGTTGATTAGAAATTAAGAAATAAACAATATAAATTAAAAGGCAAACAAATTTGTCTTTCTTACAGATGTCACCTAGCTGATAAAACTATTGCATCACCTCATAAAATATTTTTAACAGCTTACCCTGCTTGTTTTTTGTTTGTTTTACTTCTAGAATGCAATGAATAAATAGTGACTCATTTTTAAATCTTCCAAATTAAGGCAGGAACAGTATTTTCCCCTGTATCAAGGGATCAGTATAAAGGGATTCCAAATTGGGAAGAAGCACGTTAGAACTGAGCTTTTAGCATAAAGTCAGTTTTCACTTTTACTAAGGCTAGTTTTAACTAGACATTTAGATACTTGTGGCATTTTTAAAGGAAGCACAAATGTTCCCCAAACATTTGATCTCAAGTACAGGTGTTTGCATTTTTACCTTAAGCTATGCCCTTCTAGGGTGCTTAGGACATGTAAAGAACTCCTATTTTAAATACAGATTTTCCACTTTTTCCAGGCATAACAGGATGTGCAGGAACAAAATATACCTCTTTGAGAGGATAGGGCAGAGACTGACTTGCAGAATATGATGCAAGAAAATCAAAACCACAGTTTTGTGAGAATCTTAGGATATCTGTAAGGGTCCTCCTTATAGTAAAAGAGAAATTCCCTTACAAACATTTTGGTAAAATAAGAGTTCAATTGGAAATCATTACTTTTAAAGATTATGTGGTTGAAAAAAAACTGAAAAGTAAGAAACCATGAAATTAATATACAGTTAACCTTGGGAAAAAAAGCCTTTAAAAACTAAGACCTTAACCTGACAGAGCTAAGTAATACCAGCAACAGGTGAACATTTCGACCAGACTGTTGTGCTAAAAGAAATGCTGACCCATAGTAAGACAATGTAGGAAAAATTTTAGAACTGCAACTCAGTTTTATATGTCCTCTAGATCCACATAACACATTACACGGTTCAGTGCCAAATGGATAGCTATAGCTGTGAGCTATCAAGTAAAGGTGATTGCAATGATACATTTCTCTGAGATCTTCTTATCTGAAACAGATAACACAAGAATTGCTCTATTTATCTGAACTGCAGAATGTGAGATGTTTAATATTGCTTATCTTAACTTCAGGCCCATAAATCCACTGTTTTATATGTCAATACTCATATTACAACTCCCCCACTCAGGTGTCTTAATTCACACATGGCATCCTGTAAAAATTATCCTCATGCTTCCAAAACAGGTCTAATATCAACAAAGGTACCTTTTACACCTAGCATCTGCTCATCTCTACATACTTGGTATATCATTGTAATTACATTGCAATAAAAATATTGTTGTAATATTATAATTCCTGGTTCAATTACAACCAAGTATGTCAAACAACAGTGATTCATTACTCTTCTTAATTTCAAACTTTCAAGACACCCATTTACAATTTCTACATTCATGATGATGTCCAAGTCTTTAGGGATGTTTTCCTGAAGATAAGAATTGGTAACTGGGAATCTGATATGGGTGTTAATGACTGGAAGTTATAACGTAATGCTGGAAAGAGTTAATTCTGTCTTATTTACCAAGTGACCTCCAAACACTGTCTCTTTGGCCCAGCTGAAGTGATTGATGACTGGAAAGAAGAGGTTAGTAAATATCCCCCGCGTATTTGCGTACAGCATCCTTGCTTACACCCTTTCAAACATCTCCAGAGAGAGGCTGATTTATTGTACAACTTCAAAAGGGACTTGACAAACTCTTACTCAAGGAATCTTGTATTAGCACAATAACATCAATGCCAGTGTCACCTTTGTCCACTATACTCTTTCTATTCTGTGGTGTCAAGCGTTTTAGAAACTTTTTTGTTACTGAATATACTCAGTATTTATACTGGGTATAAAGCAGGAAGCCTGAAACAAAACACTGCCTGAATGCACCAAACAAATTATTCTGATTCAGAATTTTTGGATCAACAACTATTTCCCACTTGAGTTCTTCTTGAAAAATTATTGGATAGAGGTAAACCATGTACTCTTTCAAAATCACCCAAATTCACCCCCAGCCCCACTTAAACAAAGAAACATAAATAAGATTTTGAGAGTAAAAGCAAATAAGTCCAGGACACTCATGCGAGTTCAACAGAATTAGGTGCAGAGGCTTGTCTAGGAATCCCTGCCCAGTGTTAGAGAACTGCAAACAGGTTTTTCTTACATGCACTGTGGATCTGCTTTTCTCCAATGCTATAAGGTCTGTCCAAGCAAATGTGACAGTGTACTTTCTTGGTAAGAGCAACCATGGCCATTTTACAGAAATTGCTCATAAAATGTTCCTAGAATTTTTAATCCATATTCTAAATAACATGCATATTCACTATCATTCAGAAAGATCTCTGTATCTTACAAGATACCCACATTAGAAAAGTAAATTATAAATTGCTTTCTGGTGGTGAGAGTCAACATGTTTTGCACAAAATCAACATAACTATGCCTGATTGCACCAGCTTGTTGACACTGAGACATGATATTACTACCCTCATAACCAAACACTTGCACAAAATAAAAAGAGAAGAAAAGGACAGCATGATCTAGTATAGTTATATTTGAATCTACTAATGGACATTTATGCTCTGATATCTTGTATAGAAGATCTACATATTTTCAAGTTCATACAATATTATTATTTCACATATGTTCATGTATTTAGAAGTGCCTACGGTTTCAAATCCAGGCGCTGTGGTTATTGTCAGTGTTTGCTTATGAAGACTTGTTTTGTTAAATTTAATGAGACAAAACCAGAATCAGTTCAGTTACAACATAAGCTGGTCTGCACTTTCAAAAGCCCTTGAGAATTTCAAAACCTAGGACCTATGTTTCAAGGACATATCATTAACTACTGAAGCAGAATGAAGCATTCTCACGGTGAGGAAAATTTCATGGTAAAAATAGCCTTTGAGTAAGTCACACAACATTAGCAGAGTAATTAGTCTTTGACAATTGTCAAGGACAATTCAGAATAGCTTATTTTAGAGGCAAGATTTTTTTCTTAAATCCAGTATGTATAAGTATAGAATGACCTGTAAGGTACAACTCTTGTTTTCCTTATATTGTAACTGAAATCCCCCATATGCTCAGCCATTTGAAAACTTAGACAAATAGAGTATGTTATATTTACAGTGAGAATCTTGAAGCTCATGTCCACCACCAGAATCCAGAAGGTTTAACTATAATGCTCTTCTAATAGTGACAAGCTCTCACATCTCCCCCTTCCTATGAAAACACTTTGGCTATGTTGGCAGAGCCTGTAGCCTTGCTTACCAAAACTCTCTGAATATGTTGTGTATATTAAAAATTTATTATAGGTGAGTCACACAGACTGCATCCTATCTGAAGGTTAAAGTACAGCTGACTTTGCTGGACTGCCAGGCACTTAAGCAGAAACATCACTTGGGTGTTAAAGCTTATTCCATCTGGGAATACAAAGAAGTAGCAGATGCTCTCCAGTACTTCAGAGAGATATTCTACCTAAGGTCATTCACTGCAAAATCAGGCATTCTCTTGTGCTGAAAGTTACCAAAAGGTTTGTTTCCCTACCTTCCTGAATCAGAACCTTAACGATGAAAAAACAATATCAATACTTCCTGCCAAAGACATTCCAAAGTCTAGTTTGACCTCTCTGGGTTTCTTACATTTTTCCCAGAAAGAACTGATAATGAACAAGTACAGCGTTTCTGTTGGTAACATCAAGAGAGATGAGTGTGTCTGCTTTTAGGCTTTACTTTGAGACAACTTGTAGAGACTATTTGATGAGAAATTAGGTGAAAAAATGTCATTGTCTCAAAAACCAATGGCTTACTGGAAAGAATGTGATGACCTTTCTCCAACACACTGGCACACCACTGGAGAAGGGAAATGCCACGTGGGTTTTTTTCCTCCATGTTTTTCTAGAATTTAGAAATTATACATTATACTGTATGCTCCCACAGCCTCAAAGACAGTGCAGCTATTCTAAGAGGTGTTCCCTCAAAGAACTTACTGTGTCCCCATTTCACACAGGTACACAGAAGGGAAAGTGGCCTTGGTCACTTTCGAAAAGGACTGGCCGATAGTTTCCAACGACCTGGTAGTTGCTAGCTGCTGTCTCCCAGCATATTCCCTGAGGATCTGTCTTAAGCAGACCAGGTTCCAGAAGCATAAGGCTATCTTTTCACTGCTCTAGCTCTGAACTGTGCTATGTGCAGAGCTAGGAGAATCTGGGTCACAGATTTTATGCTGTAGTATGCCAGGGGGACTTGTTATTTCACTTGTTTGCTCTCCATGGCAGCCTGATGCAACTTGGCATGCAAAAATATGTGCAATGTCACACTGTCCAGGAAAGCAACACATATCACCCCTGGGTGAGTCTGAAAGCCAGTGGTTTTCTGATTAAATGCAACACTTGCCCCCCATTTGCACCACCAAAACTCAACACTCTTCACCAGAGTTCAGTTTAGATATGTGTGTGGGAGTACAGGTAAGAAGCCAAATTGAGATTTAGGATAAATTTTTTTCAGATTATTAGGATCAAGGTTTCCTCAGGAATCTGGGAATTCTTCTTGCACATTTAAACTATGATAATCTGCAAGGCTCATATTTAACTTAGCTGATTTTTATGCAGTGCAAATTAGCTACAGATTGGGGAGATAATGAATCAGTGTTTTGAGTTGTTGCATCTGTGTTTTTCCTGTTGAGCTGATAGGTACTTGTGTTCACGGCCTTATAATCTACTTTTTTTGTTATGTCAGGCACTACTATGAGCTTGGACAGCAGCTAATGTTTTTTTGGTTCTGATAATGAATAAAGCTTTCAAAGCTCTACTGCTACAATTAATAAGCAGTTTCCTAGAATAAAATGACATAGCTGAAGTTAAAATTATGTCCTCTCTCTAAGATTATCAAGCACTGAATGTCATAATTCCCTCTAACAAGGAATAATTTTAAAAATTATGGGGAACCACTAATACTTGTACAACACTTCAAATTTTTTATATTAAATCTTTTAAACTTCATATCATAAAAGTATATGCTAAAATGCAAAGAAAGAACACCTCTGACTATAGAATATTATTATGTTTTAAAGGCATATTGAGACATCTTATTGTGGCCAGCATTAAACTAGATTTATCTTTTACTTTCTAACATTAAACATCTCTGTATAATTTCCAGGTTCTAAGAAGGGTGATGAGATACTTATTTTTGGTAGGTGCTCCATGACTAAGCCTTGTATATGAATGCAAGCAAAGCTCTGACATTAAATTGGATTTTTCTCCATGAGAAACTTTGAGCTTCTTCCTGAGCTGTGCAAAAGCCTCTGTGCTGCCACTCAGCTAGGAAAGCTTTTCACCTATTTCTGTACACCACAGTCGGCTGCCTTCTCCAGTCATATGCAGATGCTTGTCTAACACCAGCTTAATATGTAGCTTTATACACTGCAGACAAAAAGGCCTGTGCAATTTCATTCTTGCTTCATTTTCTTTTGTGAGCAATGGGGTTGCTTTCAGAATCATGACAAGCGGAAGTTACAGTATAAGACATATGAAATAGGCCAAATTACCATCATTCCCAAGCAGAGAGCCCCCAACCAATCCATGAATGGTCCCTGGCATCACAGATGTCACAAACTGTCACTTAGTTCCAAACAGCTGTGGCACTGCTTGCTTTCTGAGAATGTGATGAAAAATTAATAGAAATGCTGCCTAAGTTTGATCTTCTCACCTTCTTTTAGCCATCTAAATCTAACTTTCATTTATTTTCTTCATATGTGTTTGGTTCCTTGTTGTTTTTCCCCTGATACATCATTTCACTCTGATTAGACTCTCTTCATGTTTTAGCTGCTATCAATTTCATCTCTCCTTAGAAAGCTGCAAAGCAATTCATTGTCTTCATGGCTTTACTCATGCCTTGGTCTGGGGAGCACACAGCACTGAGATTATCATGAACTGGGAATGTTATGCAGTCAGTGACAAGATCTGAACTGCCTGGCTTCCCCTTGACCACTTTTGATCCAGATGGGACAGTTCAATAGAGAGTGCTGGATGGACGACCTTCAATATCAGCAGTTCCTCTTGACAGGGTTCAGCATAAATATAGCAGTTCACCTCTCTTCTCAGCAAAAAGAACTCCTAAAAATTTTTAAAGTACTTATCATCTACTACACTTAAGATTCTTGTGGTTTGAAAAGCTAAACTGAAGGAAGGAAATGTCTCTGTTCAGTGCCAAAGGTCCAAAGAAATCATGGTATAAGAAATTTGGAATTCCTTAATCCCGTACTTCATAGGAAACATGAATAAATATTTTCCATTTGTAGCTTCTTTCAGCCAACAGCTTCTCTTTTTATCATATATGTATATGCATATAGTTGTTTCCCCTCTGATATACAATCATAGATAAAAAACATTTTGATTTTTTTCTAACCTTCACTATTGTCAAAAGTAATATGAAGACATGAGACTGAAGAGCTAGAAAATTTGGCCCTGCAAGACTGTAAACATATTTTATACAGAGCAGGAACTAAATTGTCCCTAAAAACAAACAAACAGGAACACCATGATCTCTTTCAGCATTAGGAACACTACCAGTAGAACAACAGTGGAATCTATGACCTGACTTCTGATTATGTCACTAGTTGATTCACCTTTCTCTAATAACTAATATACATTTCTTATTTTCGTTTTCAAATAAGGAAAGGCTTGAGCTTCACAGAAAGGATGGTCAGCCATTGGAACAGGCTGCCCAGAGAAGCAGTTGAGGCACCTTCTCTGATGGTATTTTAAAAGCTGTGTAGATGTGGCATTTACAGACATGGTTTAGTGGTAGGCTTGGCAGTGTGAGGTTTACAGTTGGAATCAATGATCTTAGAAGTCCTTTCCAACTTAAATGATTCTATAATTCTGTGATTGTATGATAGTTTCTTCTCCAGAGCACAGAAGAAGCACCTGCAACGATTGCTTGTCAAGTGTTTCCCTTCCAGTACCTAAGCTGAACTCTTGTGTTACTTACTGCTTTGAGGATTTGGAGGGACAGAGGACAGCAGATTACTTTTTCTTCTTTAAATGGTATGCTGCTGATGCAAGAGGTAAGAATAAATCATGGGATGTGGGAGATGACAAAACTGGTATTGCTGCCAAACATTTTGCACTACTAAATCCTTGCTCTTGGCATATTGTTCTGAGAGTGAGGCCCCAGTTCTCAAGCGTGCCATTAAACATGTGCGTGTGGGAAGGCAAAAGGGAAGAGAAGCTAGTCTTTTTCTTTAGCAAGAAAGACTAATAAATAATTACTTGAAAATAACATTGTGGCTCTTTTTCATTTTATATGATTGTATTTTATTTTATTTTAGATTTATATTTATGTAGTTGTAGACATAAAAACCCCACAAACAACCAAATTCCCCAAAGCATAGAACATTTAGAAGGACTTCCTTAAAATTGTTTAGATCTACGTTCTGCTCAGAGATTATAAGGACAAACTTAAAATTAATGCAGAAATATATGGAATTAAAAACAAAAAGAAAACAACCTGAATGACCAAAGTGAATTACTCCCTACAGGTTAGAAGCTTGCAAATGAAAAACTAAACATTTCTAAATTACTCTAATTTTCTAGATGCAAAGAATTCACCTGGTATTTTCATTAATGAAGCATTTCAGAAGGTAAGTGTTCAGGTTGCTATGGTTAAAATGCAATTTCAAGTTGATGATTAGGTGGCTTGTTTGTGTACGTGGCAGGGGGCACTGGGAGTCATGTTTACATTTGAAGTTACAGTTTTTGTAGAGCACTGTTACAAAGTAAACAGCCTTACTGTGATTGGAACAATAAAAATCTGTGGGTTTTTTTCAAATATTATTTTCATACTTTAACGGTGCAAACAGGAATAGAAATCATCACAAAAATTACTAGCTTCGTGATAGCTGTCTGTAAAATTCCTGTAGAATAAATATCACCTTTATCCCCCAAAGCGTACAGAAGTGTATTCTCAGGAGAAAAAATGGGAAACTGGTGAAAATTAGTACTATCTCAAAAAACAGTGAGGTAGCAATACCAAAGACTAACAGTAAGGCCACAGTTTTAAGTTACTTCACTTGCACACTTTTTTTTTAGATTCATCTAAACCCCACTGGAGGACGGATCAGTATTTGATGCTAAAATGTTTATATATTTCACCACTAAACCAAATCAATACAACTGGTCAAAAAAACCACAGTCTGCTCATATAAAAAATGTTCAGAAGTCTTGCTGAAGCTGTTGAGGGGACTACACTGTATGAGACTCGTAATACAAGAAGCACATAATTTTGAGAATGTCATTGTTATGGATATTGTTGCAACATTCCCGTCCAAGTATTGCTTATAACATATTTGCTAAATTATATTCCAGCATATTGTATCCTATTAAAAATAATTTTTTTCCTTACTAAATTGAAACATGACATTAAAATCACATAAGTCATTGTGTAAAAACTGAACTTTTTCAAAAAATGCAAAATCTTCAGATTTCCTCTTTTTATTTCAATCCAGCATAAGACATGGGAGACTAGAAATTCCTTTTTTAGTTTTTATTAGTTAGCAGCTGATTAATAAACATATTTGGTTTTGAAAGAAACTATGGACATGCTGAAAAGCTGGGCACCTGTATTAGGCTGTTTAAGAAACATCATGTTCTTAGAGATGTGTTGAACAAAAATAGTAGAAGGAGAAAAAAAATTATCTAGAGTTCTAGCTTTTATGGTCATTGGATCCAAAATATGACCAATCCTCATTTTATTATGATAAGGAGCAGCCTGGTATTACTTTTTTAGACATTCACAGTGTATAAATAATCAGGGACTACTTAAAGTACAGTGAAATGTGTTTATGCTAGACACTGGGCACATATCAAAACATCTCCTTCTGTTTCCAAGTCCTATCTTCCATTTGTTTAAGACTATGTATTTATTATTTTCCTATCTACATTCAGGATTTGTATGTAAATGTTTATGGAGATTAAGTTATTTTTTCCCATAGTGATAAATCCTTCATCTTACCTTAGGATGTTGGTTATACATTTGCTACTTACAATATCCTGCATTTATAGAGTGTAATAAGAGAACATAAATATTTGTACCAGAGGTCATGGTTTATACTCTGTTCTTAAACGCATTTAAACTTAAAGGCTTAGACAAACACAAGAATTACCTAGACCAGGCCAGGATATGGTGACTTTCCAAAACTGCTTATCTGTTTCAACATGGCATTAGTACATTCTCCTTTCTAGCATTTTAGCAATAGCTTTACAGAATTACACATTAACAAAAAGAATGCCTACCCATATGCTAGTTAAAAAGCCACTTAAAAGATGCAACCATGTCATTCCACTAAATGGCTGAAAGAAACAGTGTGCTTTCATTATGAGCAGAGAGTCCTGACTGATATCTGATGCTAAAAAAAAAGAGTTGTTTGTTTATTACTTATAAAAACGTATAGATAAGCACATGTGCAAGAATAGCATAGCCTTAACACAGAGAACTGATAGGTCAAGTACAGTTTCTTAAAACTAGAAGCAATTACCATTTTCCCCTTTTATCTAACTGATAAACATTCACCCTATCTGATAGAATTAACTTAAGGAAGAAAAATCATGTTTGATTTTTCAGGCTCAGGATTTCCAAACTGCAGTTCCTTATTGAGACTGGCAGACATCCACTATGGTTTGTGAGGCAAATGCCAGGAGTGACCATGGGAACAAAACCCAGAGCAATCCTCACAACCACCACCACTATCTGATGCAGGTACACTCAGAAACTAGTCCAGAGAACAGAATTTTACCTAATCCACTGAACAGTAGCACAATTGTACATTCAACTCCCCCACTCAAACGTCTTCACCCTTTACTGAGAACTGTGAATTACATCCACACTACATAAGTCTTTCATGGATACCAAGGGTCATGGTCTCAGATCCAACAGATCAGCTGCAGGCAGATGCAGCAGTCTCTATCCAAGCAATAGTCACACACATGCAGTGGTTACCAAATACAAAACTTCTTCCTCTTCAGTTATGGATCACCTCATTTCAGTTTAGAGAAAGATCACAATATATTATCTACTATGCAAAATACTAAAAACTGGGTTGCCTTAACTTAAAAAATCCTAGACAGTGCAAATACATGGAGCGATAAACTGAATGTCAGTGGTTAAATCAATAATTTATATAACAAAGTTAGAGGTGAAGTGCAAATCTTTTTACATATTCCCCAAACTTCAGCAGCAGATGTCGAGTTGAAAGATAAAGTTGGGTATTCAGCACAAATGAAATGCAAACCCTACTGTTTCTTAGGTCCCACCACATCCATTTTGTTAAACTTTCTGCCACCAGTTCTTCAGTGATACCCCACTATACATTGAAGTGTTATTATTACCTCCGTAGTGACACCATCCTGAAGCACAAAAATGACCTTTAGAAGTAGGGAGGTCATAAAAGTGACAACTTTTAATATTTAATAAAAGCTTAGAATATATTTTTCTACATTCATAATATTGAAAACATAAAAAGTGATTTTTAAACTTGTCAGTTGAAGATATAAAGTAATGTTTCAACTTGCCAAAAACTTTACTTACAACTGGAGATACAGAGAGTTTTTAATATATATATTTTTATAACTGATAAAAGAATGTAATTGGAAGAGATACTATCTATAAACATAATTTATTTCAATACTCAAAAGAGTAATGGGTATTCTCAAAATATTATTGCAAATACTCTTATTCTGTATGCACCTAAAGTAATAGTATGTGTATAGTAATTCTTCATTAAGTTTGTAGCAAATCATAGAATCATATGTGCATTCTCTGATTACATTTGAAATATGCATCATGAGAATTAAAATCTATCTTTAGAATATGATGCATCCCCTAAAAAGCAGTCAGCATGATTACCTGTCTAAGCAGGGTCTGAGTAAAAAAGAGTTCCATGATCAATGACACTTTTATTAATTTTCCTATTTTGAGTTCATATTCCACCTTTATTCCGTGATCTGCTGTAAGAATCAATTTCTTTTCCTTGGTTGTCCAATCCCCTCCCTAGAAATCATCTTAGAATTAATCACAGCTAAGAGTCACTTTAAAGGAGCTGTAACTGTGAAATAATATTTGGTATTTAATTGACCTATGGAAATAAGACTTTGTTAAAGCTGATTCCATAAAAAGCTGGTTTCAAAGGACCAGGAAAAGCAGATGGATTCTGGGAAGGAATTAAGTGTCTGCTGGTAGGGGGGTGATGGTTTGCTTCATTAATAAAATGTGAACAGCAGGAGGACACTAATGAACAGGCACCCTAGAACTGGCATATGAAATTTATTTCATCAGGCGTGCACATTCACACACTCAAAATGAAAAAAAACCCCTCACCTACCCAACATAGTTTTACTCTACTGAAAAGCTGAAGGAGTCTACAAAGGGATTCCTCTAATAGCAATGTAAATGTTGACTGCATGATAACATTGAAAACCCTGGAAAGTCCTCTGAATGCTAGGCAACTTTCCCCAACAGGTGGCCCAGCTTTTATGTTGTGTTTCTTCTCAGGCTTAGCTTTCCCAAAAATATCTCTCAGTACACTGACAGCCTGTGTAGTATAACAGACATTTTGCTATTTTCCTATGAGCATTTGGGGCTTTTGATGGAATGTGACAACATCACATAAGGAAATTACAGCAAATTTAGATCCCTGTTCCATAGAGCAGTTACTTAGGTATCCAGCCTCAAAGACTGTGCTGCCCTCCACCCTTCTTAAACAGAGAAACTTTTGGTTGTGATGGAAGATCTCTGACTCAACTGAATACTCAGCCGTGATGATAGTTGTATATGACAGATCTCTACTATGGATTATAAAGACCAATAAAAGTTTTATTTAATTACAGACGGCCCAAGACTTAGATATATGGATCAAATCATACACTTTTGGAAGGGAGTATAGAAATACCAAATAGCAAAGGATCTGTTTTCAGCCATGACAAAATGCCCAAAAAACACTTAGAAGAGAAAGACAAAAATATATTGGAGGGATTCATTAAGCACGAATGGTGAGGACTGCTGCAAAATGAGTAATATGGTTCATTTCTAAAACACATTAAGGAATGTATTGGATATTTATGCAAAAGTGCTACTTAAATTAACTCTTTGGCATAAGTTGCTTCTTGAAGGTTTGCAATTTCCTACACTGGTCAAACCCCATCTCCACAGCCTATGAGACCTAAGAGGTTAATTTATCATTTAAATCTGTACACTGTGGTCCAGCCATGTAAATCAGTGGTAGGTTTTCTTACCTACAACAGCATTACACTCCTGAAGAGTCAATTTGGCCCCTCAACAGTTGGCATGATATTTCTGCTCTACAAGTTGAACACAGTAGGAAAAGACTGTCCAGTCTCTTGGTGGAGTGAAAAGACATTGGAAATCTCTCTGGAAGTGCCAGCATGATGCTTCCACACCAGAAGATTGCAGTCTATTCTAGGAACCTCCTTGGAATGGCTTTGCCAGACAAATTCTGAAGGCATATGTAATTGGTGCCTTTTGTGCCACTGTGTGTTAATGGCTTCTGCACTGTTTTCTCACAAATCTGCTATGGGATCAAGAGAAATTTTAGTGGTATCTGAAGACAATTTTAGTGGTATCTGAGTGGCGTGAGAATCACTGAGTAGTTTTTGTTCTTTGACTGAATTAATGTATTCATAAGAGGGACCTGAAATAAGCCAAGAAATCTCTGGGTTTGCTATGAAAAGGAAGCTACTTAAAAGGAACTATCCATCTAAACGTAGTAAGGAAAGATCATGAATATTATGAGGGAGTTTGTGGGGGTTTTGTGCCTCTTCTTTATTTTATTTTGTTTTGTTTTGTTGTTTTGTTTTTTTCCAGGCACCTATACGCTTTCCTGGAGGCAATTAAAAAAAAAAAAAAGGCTTCTGTAATTAAATCTATTAAATTTTATTTTCTTCCCTTTCAGTATTGTTTATGTGCATCATAATATCACAGTCCAAGGTGCAAAGAAAGCAAAAAGATTACTGTTGTAGGTTTTTTAAGGGGTTCCCTGTCAGAAATCTTACAGACATTTTAAGGAACCCAACACTTGACCTCCAGTGGTGGCCTATCCAAACTACTTTTGGTATAAGGACTTAAATCTGTGAATTTAAAATATTCTTTCAGAGGAATCATTTAGAGGATAATATAATAGTATTGAGCACTAAGCATATTTCTGCTTCTTCTGCAGAGCTAATGGTAATGGTAAGACGGTGCTTGTTAAAAGCTAGAATGGGGTAAAGGCGCAACTGAACCACTAATTTTTACATTTGTCAACAGTTCATTGATATATTTTGCACTTTTCACTCAGCTCTCTTA
This sequence comes from Dendrocincla tyrannina, assembly GCA_035047865.1. NCBI lineage: Eukaryota > Metazoa > Chordata > Aves > Passeriformes > Dendrocolaptidae > Dendrocincla > Dendrocincla tyrannina. Next base: position 22,088,722 of record JAWWMP010000132.1, on the reverse strand, counting down.
ATAAGTCTCTAATAAATCATTAATTTGTCTTAGACAGGACAATATATATTGTCCTATATTGTCCTATAGGACAACAGATGCACTCTATTCCTTGGAGTTTGGAAGCTGGTGCAGTAATAAAACATGTATTTTCTCTGGAAGTATTGTAATTTTCAAAAGAAGACCTAAGATAAGGGAAAAGTACCCTGAAAAAGGATTGCTGTAATTTAATACAAAAGGCCAAAAAGTGCTAAGGGTTAAAGCATGGAAAGGAAACTAGTCTTTGAAGTACAATGAAATGGCATTTTTCCTCTGTAAATTATTTGAAGCAGAATAGCACAAATCACGCAGTAATCTTCTTATGTGAAATTAACTGTGAGATTTTAACACCACTTTATTAACTTAAGTACTCTGTGCTCTTCTGCCCATCATGGAAGAGGCATGGTTGGGATGTAGAAAAATGACCATGCTTTATGTATCCCAACCTTGCTTTCTACAGCCCTTTTTCTTCATGGGGCAGGATGGACTCAGTTACGTATGGCACGGAGCCATGAGGCCCAGCTGTGAAAGGGCAGAGAACCTCCAAACCAGAACCACAGCCTTATGGATTTCCTTCTTCACCAGTACAACACATCTAAACCCCCATCAACAGTGTGGAAGCTGCCACCTTTGTCCAGGGCCCTCTAGAGGCAGTGGAGTAGGGAACTGGTGTCGCATGCACCCCCACTGTTCTCTGTAGTGGTAATTGTGTGTTAGGGCAAACATCTATCATGTACAGTAACTACCTTGTGCCTCTAATTCTGCTAATACAACCATAGCTATTAATGTTTTTAAAAGTATTTGTTTCAAAATTTGAATCCTTTTACGAAAGCAAATAGGACTGAAAGAATATTATTTGGATCTGGTAAATACTTTTTTTCAGTACTAAAAAGGCAATGCTCTGGAAAGCCCTTTAATAATCATTATATAACAGCTGTAATCCCAGACTTTTGTTCTCTCTTCCCCTCTCTTTAAAAATCTTATGCACGATTTTATACCAAAGATTTCCATTTGCATGAGGAAGGTAACAATCTGAATTGTCTCTAAAAACATCAATTTATATTTTCTTCTCCACCCATTTGTCACATAAAGAAATGCAGGTAGATGAGGTTAAAATTTAGTTTGTTAAAAAGTCATCTCTTACATTCTACATATAATATTTGGAAATTATTACTTGACATTGAAAAGTATACTCATGGTTTAGACTACCAAGCTTTAAATTAAAATATAAGAACATTCAATACACAAAAAGAACACAGTAATTTCTAAATGCAGAGTAATTGTACTTAAGGTCTTTAAATAAAATTATACAGTTTATATGTACATATGTAAAATACTTTAAAAATGTATGTGACATTAATGCAGTCTCTACTTGATGAGAAAGCAGTAGTTTCCTTGGATACATACAGTCTCAAATTCCTTCAAAATAGAACTTTTGGAAGGTATTTATGGATCTAAAGTGACCTATATGATTGTATTGGAGAATTCATTGCAATGATCTGCAATATTGCCCATTGCCTCTAATCCTTCTACTGAATTCCTCTGAGAAAAGTCAGGCTCCAGCTACTGCACACAATCCCCTTAAGCAGCTGTAGACACAAATAAAATCCCTCTTCCTCTTCTCCAGGCTGAATGACCCCAGCTCATAGACTGTCCTCATACACCTCATGCTGCAGTCTCCCACTATCTCACTCGCTCCACACAAGCCTCACTCCAGAGAGGATACTCTCCCTCAGCCTGCTTCATGCAGCCCAGAATGCCACTTACCTTCTCTGCTCCAAGAACACACTGATGACTCCCCTTCAAGATGCTTTTCACAAGGACCCCTCTGGTTTTTTTCTGCCAAACAGCTTTCCAGCTGTTAGGCCCTCCACCTGGTTTGATGGGTTCCTCATCCCATCTATGGGACTTTGAACTTGGATCTGTCATATTCCATAAAGTTCCTGTCAGCCCACTCTCATCTTGTTTAGTTACTTCTAAGAATCAGCCCTGCTTTCCATTGTACAGACTTCCCACAACCTGGTATCACCTGAAAATCTCCTGGGATACTCCCTCCTGCTTTCTAAGTTGTAAATAAAGACATGACATAGTGTTGGCCCCAGTGTGAGTCCCTGAGGCACAACACTGATAACTGCCTACCAGGTGGACTTTGCACCACTGACCACTGCCCTTTCATCCCCCCGGTTGCCCTTCCAACCCACTTTGGTTCGAATTTGCTTCATTGTTAACAAAAATATGCCTAAGTTCAACAATTGACAAAGATTTTTCTATTTATAGTGATGAAGATTGCAATTTGACTGAAGAGATCATTCCCCAAATCCCCAAATCTCCATATCCCCATTCCTGTGATAAAATCCAAACAACATGATGCACTGAAATCCCTAGGGATTCCTCATGACTGACAGAAGTCTTCACGGTAATAAGGTTCTTCAGGATCATTTGAAATAGATGCTACTATCTAAATATAAATGTACTATCATAATTTCAATGGGCAATCACTGAAGTAAACAGCAACATTTCTATCAATGTGAAGAGCTCCACTGCAGACAGGTGCACATATATTTGCATGTATCTGGAGCACCAGGCACTGGCACACTGTTTGGATTCAATGGAAAGGCAGAAATGGAGGATTTTGAGCATGCAGTTTTCAAACACTTCAAACTATGCTATGTCTTCAGAAAACATAAAGGTGGTTTTGTTCTTACTGCAGGATGAAGAAACAAAAATAAGCTACTTGTGAGTCACCCGTTTAAAGAAACAATCTAAAAAGCTCTTACAACCTGAAAACATCTCTCCATCTAGATATGGCTATTCTCAAAGCAGAAATACACTTATTAGAATTCTTCAGAATATCTGACAGTCAAATGTAACAGCACACGTGAATATTTTCAGGTGGAGATTTCTGCAAGAATATACTTCATCTTAAAAAAAGTAGTAAAGGGAAAAGAAACAAAGGAGATCAATTGGAAAACAAAAAGAGCTGCAGCTTGTTGAAGATTGACTACTTACAGGTGTTAAGTATTTCAAAAGTCAAACAGATGGGCATACAGGAAAACAGCTCCTGTAAATAAATAAATAAACACATAAGTAGAAATACAGTGGAAAGTTAGTAAGGGCAGAAAATCATCAGAGATGTCTCCAAAACTTCTCCATCATAACCTCAATAAAATACTCAAATTCCAAGCACCCACGTGGCAAGACCTGATTTTACAAAGCTATTCCCAGCAGAGGTTGCTGCTGTTTTAATTTCTTTCACACCAACACACTCAGTTTGACTTTAGGAATCCTTGCTTGTACCCCAGCTTCTCTGCGTTCCAAGATGTGACTTTCTTTGCTGAACAGTGACTTCATTGCCATACAAAATGATGAAAAGATTTGCAAGTTCATCTGATTCTGTCTAAAAAGACAAGGCTGCAACATGCAATCAGGGAACTGAATGCCACATGGACAGAAAAACATCACTGAATGTGTTTGCTTGCATCAATGCCACTGCAAACCTTATGTAAAACTATTTATACTGTGAAGGCATGGAGAAATATCCTTTTTACCCCCCCGAGCAAAGCATCTGAGTCACTACAGAACATAAAACTTATGATTAAAACAATCCACTTCGAGCTATAAGCTACAGTATACTATTAATTATGTGAGCAAACTTCATTTTTATAAATTAGATAAAGGAATGTAACAATATAGAGCTTGTAAATAGACATTCTGTGTCATGTGCGTATTCAGGTACCCATCAACTCTACTTCCCAAAATGTGTAACGAGAGTGGCAAGAGAGGGGTAGAAGGACAAACTTGGAATGGTACTCAGACTTGACATTCAAAACTAGCAAAAATTTCAAGTGTCTGGAGCGATCAGGAACTCTGTTATGCATGAGTACTTTTTTTTGTCCCTACAGTCCCAAAAAAAAAGAGTCAGGGTTCTAATAGAGAATTACTTTCCTTATGGTATTCCTGCTGGCAGATGAAACTGGACTAGATCATAAATTGCAAATATGCAACGAAGTCTCTACTTTATTTACATCTATGCTCAGCCCTTAAGGGACTTACTAAGTGCTATAAAACACATCATCATTGTCTCTAAAAAATTCCTGCCTTGCCTTCAGTGATAAAAGACAAGACTATCAGGCTGTAATTACATAAATTATTTCCCAGGTGAATCCTAACAGATTCTAGCTTCAGAACATAGATCATATTATTTTCATACTGAAGAACTTATAATATAATACAATCTTAAAAAATATAATCCAGAATATAATCTTAAAAAAAAAATCCATATGTATGTATTGATCTTTTTCCATGAATAGAGGCAGCAGAAAAGTCATAGAGATGTAAATTCTGAGTTTGTAGTAAGGCTTAATAGAAAACTTCAACAATATGCATTGATTTGTACTAAAACGTGGAGAAAATTAATCAGCAGAATGACATTAAAAAACAAGATGCAAAGTTGCTCAAAAGAGTAGAGATAAACTATTTGTTTAAAATCAAAAGCTGTTCCCTTCATGTCAAAAATGTTGAAGTTGTTTTCACAGCCTTCTATAAATAAAAGAAACCTCAATGAGGTAAAAATAGTAAGGATAAATAATAACAATAATCACACTAACATAGATAATTTGACCCTTTAATTTAAGGAAAAAAACCCACCAAATAATCTCAGAACTCACTGTTTTATGTAAAATGCCAAATATCAATTTTTTTATTCCAATGTAGAATATACTATTTGAATGTCAGAATTTCTGATAAAATGGAATTTTATTCTCAATTTATGGTAGAAATCTTCTTGTTCTTCCTTACCATCTTGCTAGCTTCATTTTACAGCTACAAGATTTTATCTAATCTTGCAAAGATGGCAAGATTAAACCAAAATGATGCTTTCCTGACAAAGCTGTCATAAAATTCTATACAGTTGCCAAAGAAATGGCTTTCCCACTTCAAATCATCATTACAAAACAACAACAACTACAAAAAAAATTGTCTGTTTGAAAAGATGAATTGCATCAAATCCTTGAAAAATGGCCATATTACATTTTGCTTGGATATTTGCATTGATTGTATGCTACGGTATCTTGCCTGGGTACTTGACAGGGGAAAGCTGTATGGGGTTGTTATTACGTGCAATGTGTGTTTTGTTCTGGGACAGCTGCAGGTCCTTTATGTCAGATCTGCTGCACCTCTTGATGAGATTGATCCTTGACTAAATGGCACATTGAAGATAATTACTCATATTTTTTGTCTCTCATATTCCAGTAAATAAATAAAACCCACCAATCATATGAGAAGCCCTGAACCTGACTGAAATAAAGTGAATGGGAAAACATTAATTGATTGACTGGGGGAAGAATCAGATCTCAGCAGAGCCAACTGGTGCACTTCCAGAAAGGATACTAAATAAAACACCTGCATAGAGCTTATTTCGGAATATCACTGATAGTGATGACCTAACCTCGTATCTCATGGTCATTTGGGCTTTGAAAGAAGTAATAAAATTGGATGTCCAGATGCCATTAGGAAAAAAATAACAAAAACCATCATACTTAATATTTCCATTACTCTTTTGATTAGATGTGCCTTAATACTCCTTTTTACACAATTAAATGCTTCAGGTTACTATATATTATAAACACTCCATAGTAGTTTAAAATGATTATTGCTATTAAAACTTTTAAAAGCATTATGCAAATTCTCTTTTAACTATAAAACTATTTCATACAACTAGAAGATAGGAAGGATGAGATTAGTTGAAATATAAAGAAAGGATATAATTTTAAAATTATTTTTGCAAGTGGTATGTAGCACAATACATGTTTCATTCTTAGTTCAGACATCAATTTTTTAATCAAGGCCAGAACAACTGCACTAAGCAAGCATCACATCAAACAATATTTTTTTGAGCTAGCATGAGAAAGAAACTCACTTTCTAATCCTGACTACTCCTAATTAATCATGTAAATAATAAATTCAGCTATATGTTGTAAAGCATACAATTTGCTACTAATTCTTGGTGCACAGTCAGGTAAAGCTATTTACTGTTTACAAAAGGCCAGCAAATACAACACCCCTCTTTTTGTGGTGCCATGATTATTTTATGCCCACATGTCACTTAAGGTGACTTAAGTGCTTGGAGACCCTGTTTCAGAAAAGAGCAAGAAAGAAACAGTTTTCAAGACTCATTAAATGCTGGTCACTATATTTTAGCAGCCATTAAGCCCTTGACAACAGGGGAATCTGCATCAAACCTTGCGCTATTGTAAAAAAAATTCAACAGAACAACTTTGAGGGGGCTTTAACAACAATAAAAGCTATTTATCTCACTGTTATCTCACTCATAAACCAGAAATGAGAAACCAAGGAATGACCTAATTAATTTTGTTTTACATCGAGAGTTATTGACTTCAATTTTTTTAATGGGAATTATTAGCTCCAACACATGAAAACCACCTGAAAATAATATGTATGTTGCCTTACCCATGAGAAAAGCATTTTTCCCTTTCAGTTTGATTTTATTCCCTTTAGTCACCCATGTCTTTATGAATCTCTTTTTTCCGAAACCTAAAGAGTATATTCCAGATTTATAACTAATTTTGTTTCCCCATTGCCACAACAATTCTTTTAAAGTACCTGTCTAACGTGTGGGTGCTTACTCTACAGAGGCATGGCCATCCTTAAGTGAAGATTGGGGATTCACAAATCCTACTTGAAGCCAGGCAACTGGGTGCCTGCTCAAGGACAGCACTAGTGTTAGACAAGTAGCCCAGCAACAGGAAAGTAAGATGAGTACCTGAACCTTTAGAGAATCTGCAAAATGCTTTTTCCATTTTGAAACATTTCAGAAAACTAATTTACCTTGTTGTTTGAGATCACGAAGGGCATTGTTAGCAATTCTAACTGAATGAATGGGAAGGCTTTGGTTCATTTCTAGTACCAAGAAGTATTTTCCTAAGTTCAGAGAGAAAACTAGAATTTTTCAAATTGCATTTTGATGGGCATAAAAATTTAAGACTTCCTTCTGAAAAAAACACAATGTCCCAATTTTTTAACTCCCCAGCACAGAATTACATGTTAAAACAATACACGGATAGTATGTACTTTTTACTCAAACTCTTCCAACTCTCTCCATGTAATAAAGAGAATTTCGTGAATGAGAATCCCTTCAGGTTTGACCTTCATCCCTGGTCTCTTCCTGGCAGAAGGGATGTCACATTGGATGCATTTCTTAAGAAGTCAATAACTAGTTTCCTGTGAAGACAAGATGAGAGTTGGGGTTGTTCATCTCAGGAAGAAAAGGCTTCTCACACTAGCCTTCCAGTACCTAATGAAAGCCTGCAAGAAAGCTACTACAAAAGCATGTAGTGACAGGAAGGGGAATAAATAGCTTTAAGCTGAAAGAGGGGAGGTTTAGATTAGACATTGGGAAGAAAATCTTTACTACGAGAGTGATGAGGCACTGGAACAAGTTGCCCAGAGAAGTTGTTGTTCCCCCAAACCTGGAAGTGTTCAAGGACAAGTTGAAAGCAGCTCTGAGCAACCTAGTGGAAGGTGTCCCTGCCCTTGACAAAGAGGTTGGAAAGATATGATCTTTAACGTCCCTTTCAGCCCAAACCATTCTGATTCTATGAATCTATGATAGGTGAAAGCTTCTTCTCAATCTCTGATGAGCAGTATGTGCACCTTTTGGAGGCAATAGCTCCCGTTTCACCGAAGAGATAGTCCAAACATACACTGAGCAATAAGCAAGAGAGATGGATGAGCACCAGACAACACAGGGCTGGCTAAACACCCTGCTTTAACTGCAGAAAGATGAGAATCAGGAAAAACTAGCATTCTCTTGTAGAAAAACCTATAATCTACACTTTGCAGCAGTAATGGCAGGAGGTTGCTACTTCTTAAGATCACAACCTAAGATGACAGACCTCCCTCCAGTCCAAAAGGGTCTCTCTTGACAGCACCCAGGGTATTTCTACCTGGTGCTGCCTTTAAGTGCAGATGCTGTCTAGAACTGGCATAGATAACGGGTTCAGCTTCAGGTCAACAGAATTATTTCTGTTCTGATAAAAGCCTAGCACTCCTACGTCTGAGGTTTATGTATGCTAGCGTGTCTACCGCTAGATGTTTCAGGGACTGTGTAGACAGCAGGTTGCATGATTTGCATCAGGGTTGTCTCAGTAATGTCATGCTGTTACTAGCTAAGGTATGTCTTGGTTCTTTGTTTAACAAAGAGGCTGTTCTATGACTTCCTCAAAATGCAGGTGGATAAAATTAAGTTTGCAGAGGATTTGCATACTGAAGATGTGCTATTTCTCAAACAGGCAACTCTAAAGAGTCAGGTACTGCTGCCACCACCAGTGCTGCATTAAAGTCTTCTGCTATTGATCCAGCTCTCAGAACTTGCACATCATCAGTTATCTGGTCCTTGGTTCTCACACACCATGTGCATACAAGCTCAGTGTGCCTGCAGCTCCTCCAACAGCAGAAGACTGCCTATTGCATTTGAGTGATAGAGAATGAAAGAGGTACAGCAATGGGTCTGTTGGCTGGGAGTAGCTAAGCTACGTGAAGTAGGGAATAGCCATGTAGAAAGTGAAGTCTTCTTTATAGAGAACTGGCTCATATCAGCATGTACTTCCCCATACATCCAATAAGTACATGTGCAATTGTGGGCTTTTATGGCTCCTACTTTTGCCTGATCTGAAAAAAACTGAAAAAGTCTGCAGAGCAAAGTTTTTGAACTAAGCTAATGAATTCATGAAGAGCCGTGTTAATGGGAAGATTAACTCTCTACTGAACTTCCTGCCTGCTTGCAATTCTCATGAGCTAACTATTTTAGAGCACGTGCTCTCCATGATTGTTTTTTAGATGTTGTCTAGGTCTCAGTGTCATCACTACTCTGGGATGGTTTTCTGTACTTACACATATAACAAAATTATTGCAATGCTTCTAGCTCTGCAGTGATAAGGGTCCAAAATCCAGGGGACTGCCTACCTGTATCAGCAATCAAACCCTGAGAAGTTAAAATATGTCTGTAAATCACTGAGCTAAGCCAAGCAGAAAACAGTATGGCTACAGCAAGGAATAAACATACCTGATAACAAAATTTTCCAGCATCAAATCAAACCAAAGAGACAAAGCCAAAATTAAACTGGATATTTTAAATTAACCTAATTTGTAAAAATGGGGTAAAGCAAAACAATCCACTCTGTTCTTGTTCTCATTAGACAAAATATTCATGAAATACAGTGCTATTTAATAACAATATTGAATTGGAACACATCAGTACATTTCAGAAAGAAATTGAGTTTATCAGCCTTGTCCTCTCACAAATTCTGTTAATTTAAAATTGCACTACTTGAGTAACTCCTTCTGGTTATTTCAGGTAGTCAACCTGAGCTTTACAGTTTGATCTGTGGCCACTGAATTGGACAAGACAACTTTCCTGGACATGGACTGAAAACCTTTATGTAGCCTTGCAAGTGGGAGACTTATAATTCAGCCCATCTCGATAACTTTACATCAGTCTTCTAAAATAATTCTCCTGGGGTACCCTTGTCTAAACTACCTACTGTTACTGATTAGCAAACATGTTTAATATTCTTTTGAAACTAAAAGAAATGAGGCAGTTAAATAAATAAACCAATTTCATGCCATGATAATACTGTGAATAAGAAAAAGAATCTAATTGTGTGTGTGTCTGTGAGAGAAGGTACCTCAACAGCCTTGACGTGCTCTAATATATCAAAAAGCAAGCCTGTCTAGGTTTAGCTCATCATGCAAATGCAGACATGAAGTATGAGACTGTAAATTATTGACTGAAGAACTTCATAGCTTACACCAAGTTTGATCAGTTACTAATTCACAAGTTTTCCAGGTTAAACTCTTTTATACTGATCACTTCATGCTGTTTATCATGTTTATAACAGGATAATATTCATATTTAATCAGGACCATTCATATTTAATCTATGATCAAGTATAGGTATAAGAACATTTGTATCTTTTCCATACCATCTATGTTCAGCTGGTTATTTCTACTTAAACGCAGTATCATACACTTACTGGAATGGCATAACTGTATTTCTAAATCACGTCTCTTACTTTTAGAGAATTTTTGAAGTAAACCCTTTAGAAAATTTTGACAGATTTCCTAGTGTGGTGCACCTATGAGAAGCATACCCTATTTCATCCTTCGTGCAATCAAGAAAGATGTTGAATAGCACTGGAATCTGAAGAGATCCCCCTGAGCTTTCACCCATTTGGATGGCGCAGGGTTGATAACTGCTGTCTGTGAACAGTTTTCCAGCCAATGGTTAGGCTGGGACCTTAAAGAATATTAAAAAAGGTTCAGATTCTCGAATCTCTTATAGTAAGTAATGTTATGAGAGATAAAACCCTTAGGGAAGTTTTTCATGCTTTTCCTTACACACAAGCCCTGCCAGCAGCCCAAAGTGTAAATTGACTAATTAGGGTGCTATTCATTCTTGCAAATGGTGGGTGTTGGTCTTCTTTTTCTTATGTTCTAGGTATCTACAGAGACTTGATGTTTTTGCCTTTATACAATTTTTTTTCCCTCTTAATAGTATATGTGCTCTATTAGAGTTGTCCATCATCTCATCCACCTCACTAACTTCAAAGATAGTTATTTTTGTGATTTCTGAGGTTTCAACATCTGGTTTATCAAGATCAGTGGATTAAAAAATTTCTAAGATGTTCCTAATATGTTCTTCCCTTACTGATGCGCTTGGTGTTCAAACAATAGATCTATTTCCTAATGAAGGAGCTTTTCTTTGTATTTTTCTGTCTGTAACACTGTCTGCAAGCACTGGATATACACATGCACGTACACATGACACAAATGCAGAACATGCCACAGGATAGAGAAATACTGTTTCTTTTAATGCTGCAGTTATTCCCTCATGCATATATGACACAGATAAGTGCACAAAACATACTGATATTTCATGTTAGTTTTGTAATTTGCATATCCTTGTAATAATGAGGAAAATGTGTCTTGCTTAGTTAATATAAGGAAAGCAACTCATTAATGATTCCAAAACATTGTCCCCTCCATGATGGATTTAAGTAATTTTTTCTGGTCTTGAGTAATTTATTGAGTTTGCAATTTGGTAATAAACGCTTCACACACTTCAAACATGAAATTCTAATTTGGCTCAGGACTTTGGATTAGTTATTTTTCTTTCATTTAATGTTAGATATGTAGTAGGGCTCTAATTCATATCTTCTCAGTGAGGAAAATTTTTCTTTCTTTTCATATGGAGATCGGAATCATTTTACATTACCATGTGTTAAAATCTCACCATAAAAATAATAATGCAAAACATTTATGCTTACCAAGATGCAAGGATTTTTTTGAAGTTGTTCTTCCATGCAGCATATGTTATGATGCAAAACATTTTGATTCTATGAATAGCATCATAAAAATCAATAGTGGAGGAGTTGTAGTAGATGGTGCAGTAGATCAATGAAGAAAAAGTATATTGATGAGTTGCATAAATATTTGGCCTTAAGCAGCCTGATCACATGATACTATCCTGATTATCCATGTCTGATCACCTGAAGACAACAAGATTACTTATGCATACAATCCTCTTCTAATCCTCTGCACTATGTTTCTAGTCCTTGAATATAATATCTGAGTAGGAACCATACTAGCAGGTCTTCACTTAGTTCGTATTCAATGTTTTTATTCATAAAGTTATCCACATTTGGCACAGAAAGCAGATGGATAGATAACAGAAAATGTAGAAACCTGCTATGAATTTCTTTCTTTCATGGTGCCAGCTGGGGTTCTTCAAAACAAAAGCCTTTTTAGAAGCAAGTTAATTTCTTCTTTTTTAAAGCTCTGTCATTTCAATCCATTTGTAAAAAAGACAGAGGGTCCTAAAAGAGTTCTTGACTATATATGCAAGATTAGCTTCCAAGGTTTTCTTGGAAAAGGCAACGTTAATAAAATATATTGGAAGAATGATGTTTTTTGACAAGAAGAAAAAGTGAATAAGTATAATAAAACATTTCCAGCTTATTAAAGTGAGGTTCTGAAGGGGGGGGAAAAATAAGACAGACTTTAGGAAGTTTATATTATAATATCAGGTAGCCATATTTCTGAGGAAACAAAGGGCAGTAAAAAAAGAAGGAATCAGTAATGGAACACATACTGCCTTTCCTTCCTTCCCTATATGGAGTCACATTCACATTTTTCTTTATGCATCTATACAACTTTATTTGCATGAAATTTTACTGCTAAAGAGGTATAAATTTATAATTATTTGTTTCCCAAAATATATTGTGCTTGTATTTCTTAACAAAATAAGTGCAAAGATAGCAATTTAAATTAATAATAAAATTGGCAAGGGTTAAAACTAGCACATAAAAGCTTATCAGTATGAGTCACAAAGAAACCAGAAGAGTTATGTAGCAGCAGAAATTCTTCAGGAGGTCAAACAAGCACAGAAAATGGTAATGCAGAGAACCACTCAGATACTTAATGAAATCCGTTGACAGCAACCTCTAACGCTCTGCATTTGAACTGAAAAAGGCAATGAGTATGGGGATTATTTTTGGTTTTTTCTAACAGAACTACTTTTGTCTCCTTGTCATAGCTAGACCTTTAATATGACCAGGTCACACCCTCTCAAAATATTTAGTAAAGTTTCTTGGTTGTAGTTTCCCTTTTGGGGAACACGTGCCACCATTGAAATTGCTTCTTTGATACTCCCACCAGCCTCCTTCGCAGTGGCAGCACTCCACACGGCCCCTGCAGTATGTAGGCTTCTTGCTAGAGTCTTGTGCCTGGAGAGGTGGGCTCAGCACTGCTCTCTCACACTTTTATCCCCATCTTCATGGCAGATGTTCTACACTACTCCAGAAAATTGCTTAATCTTCCTCTACTTCTGCTTTCTCCACAGGGAAAAGGAGTGGGTGGGAAGGGAAACTAATAGCCACTTTTGCTGATAAAACACTCAGAATTTTACACATGAGAAGCATCACACCGACAGTAAGTAACTGCAATAAAGAAAGAATTATTATGAAGTTTTAAGCACTAGAAGAGCTGTGTGAAAATCCTGCCCCTGATTTTTAGATGCTATTCATACTTGGATGGTTAGTCTTTGGTTCATCATAAAGAGTTTCCTCATGTGTACAAATTTAAAGGACTGTTTTATAGATCATAAAAATATGTACTCAATTACTTCAAATAACACTTGGGGAACTGCATGTAAATGGTGCATAAATTGCTCAATGAATCAAGCCAAAGTCTCTTTCCAAACCAGGAACCTGGGGGTAACCAACATCAACAAACACATACATGCTGTTGAGACGGGAAAGCTTATTACTGCAGAGTAGTTTTCAACTGTGCTGTAAATAAAACAGGGGCTTTAAACAAAGCCACTTCAAACATGCATCTGCAGCACTTCTATTATTAAAACTGGTAGTGGCTCAGGGACAATCAATGTACTTTGTGTCAATATTGCTTTGATTTGCATTACTGTATACTTGTACAGTGCATAGATTTATAAAACAGCTTATTCTCCACTACAGATGCTCCCAACAAGCTTACTTAAGCCCTGTATATCATAAGCTCTAAATCAAAGGTTTGACACTGCAGAGCTCTAGTAAACTGACTTCATGAAGTTGTAATTCTCCTCGACTTCTGCCAAGATGTGTATTATCATCATCAAGGCCTCTGAAATGCTTCTAGAATTATTTCTAAAATGTGTTATATTTATTATGATGCTATCAATTGATTGAGGGCTTATTGGTTTTTGGTTTCTTGGCTTTTACCTTTTGACCCATCAAATTTTAGATTCGAACCCTATTGAAATTCAGTGCAGACTTTTTTTTTTTTTTTCAGTTGATTTCAGTCAAAAGTTCAGTTTCAGGCTCAATAATGTATAAGTCGAGCAGGCCTATTTAGGCCATTTTTTATACCAAAGCCAATTTTAAAGCTTCTGATAATTTATATGGAATACACTAATATCTTAAAGCCCAAATCTTGTTCCCACAACCTGACCAGCGCAGAACTAAAATAAATACAAGTACCTTGGTTGCTTCTTACTTCAGATTAACTACGTTACTCTGTCAGTGAGTATAGGAAATTCCTCTTGAGACAGAGAACTGGCTATTGATGAAGGGGCTGTGTGATTTGGCCCTCACCTCCTCCACTCACACCTGTGCTGGCCAAAGTCACCTAGAAGCTCCTGGGGAGCAGCACAAGCCATGGCAAAGGGAGAGCTTGCCCCCATCTCAGGCATCATATTGCTTCTCTGCATCCATGAAGCACAACAGATGATGAGGACCTAATAGTGCCTTTAATTTCTATTTACCTTTAACAAGCACCCTCCACCTGTGGAGAACAAAACCTTTCTCAGATACTCAATAGTCTTCAAGGCTCCCCTGAGCGAGATTGGTGAAAGAGGCACATGAGATTTAAATGGTTGTCCTCAGTCACCAAGTTATTTGATAGCTGTGCAAGGGGCACAGATTTTATGACATGCTTATAGGATAATTTGTTGATGCTTCAATCTGGAGAGCAAAGTACAGGAGAGAAGATCTACACTGCTTTGAGATAGGGGCTATTGATTTTATGTTCAGTACTGCATTATGAGACTGCATTAGGAGCAAAGGAAGTGAGCATCTGCATATAAAAAGAAAATACAATTCAGTCAGTACAGAATAAAATAAATATTAGTTCTGTCATCCAACAACATTATAAACCATACCAATAACTCCACACAGAACAGAGGTCCATAAATACAGTTTTGAGTTCTTGACTGTTTAAGATTGATAATTGTTCCTGAAGGCAAACAAATCCACAAATGTGTATTCCACTGTGTACTTTATTAGTCTTCCATTTACAAAGAGTATCTGACCAGGCCTACTGCTTCTAATAATGCAGTTCAAAATAATTCATATGAAGTTGGGGAAAAAAAAGGATTTTTTTCTCTACGTATTCTTTCAGTCTTTACTTCAATAATATCTCAATACCTCATACTTGAAAATAAATGGATATCTACTATACCAATTATGGCAGCAAATAGGGCTTTATATCCCATTCTCTGGTCTTCCTTTTCATGCACTTTTTATGCATGGAACAAGTTCCTCATAAACATAAGTAAAGAAAATCTATTTTCCTCCTTTCAAATTCTACTTGTGACTAGTTCCTTTCACAATGTGAAACACGAGTGAGTAAGCAGTTTGGGTACTGTTCTCATCACACTGCTGAGGACCTCCTGAATATAACTCGTGCTGTCTTTCTCTCAACATCACTTGGTATTCAGCTGCTGTTCACCTGCTACATAGACAGTTCATTGTTTAGGCCAAGAATTAGTATGTGATGCAAAATGTTTTGATTCTGTGAATAGCACCATAAACACTGATAGTGGAGGCACTGTATTAGAAGTAGCAGAAATAAGAATCATACCAGTTCTGTCTGATGCAAACATATTATAAATGTCCCTGTAATTTGCTGAAGCACAAAGATGGAATAAATTTCAGAGTTGTCTAACAGCAGACACACAGCTAAAAATCCAAGCGTTCACTTACAAAACTATTTTCAGTTTTGAAGATGTGCTGGATGTTTTAACCTGAATATAACAGGTGACTGCATTCCTGGGGAGAAAAAGTAAATTATATTTTTGTAATCAAGCAAAAGCCAACTCTTGTCAAAATACGTTGGAGGATCTAACTTTTCAGAGACTACTATGCCTTTGGGAAACAGCATGCAGAGAGAGCAGAGAACTATATGGTACACATATATAGTGAGCAACAGAGAGCATCCACTACTGTGGATTCTGTGGAGTTCATCTTTGTGGGTGTGTGCTGTGAATTTATGATGCATCCACTGTCCAGAGGACTGTGCATGTAGCTCCTCAGCTAGCAATAAAAAGTAGAGAAATACTGTAGAAATGGGACAAAGTTGAATTACATTTCCATCTGAACTGCAAGTATTTCAAACAAGTAGGCAGACAAGATCAGAAATGTTTGTGGACAACGTCTGAGATCTCTGCTTCTTTGAGTAAGAAGCGTTGTGGTATATATTATTTGTTCCATTATTGTATATGCTATTTGCTCATGGATTCACCAATACTTCATGACAGAATTAAGAATTGAATACAGACCTCTAGACTTCCAAGCCTTCACACTGACAAGCAAACAATGTGTTTTCTTGGCTACTTCACATATAATACAGTACAGAGAATTCAAACATATTAGTGACTATAAAAGTGACCAGTTAAACAAGGCCAAATTCTGTTCTTTCGTTTAGACTGAAATACCACATTTAATTCAGTGACATTTTAATAGATTTAAATATACTATGTATGGAATTTTGCTAATGCAAAGCTCAGCCACAAAACTTTAGACCTTATAAGGTCTAAGACGTGGCTTTTAGGGTAAGGGTTTAAGTAGGTGACCTCTGTAAACCCTGTACTGGGGTAAATTTTACCTCCAAAGCAGTCTTTTGTAATAGCCTAATAGAAGATACAGCATATCTCATTTTTTATATCCATTGATCCCTATTTATGGTAGATTAATTTAACCAGTAATATTTATATAAAATTAAGATTTTTTTACCTCAAAGACAAATATTTTCTGCAGCATCTAATGACATTACCAGACCACTGACCAATGGCATTACAGTCCGGAAGTTTTAATTTTCAAGCCTCATATGTACCCACCCAACAAAAGACTGTGGTGTTATTGTATATCTTCCATGCAGAAATTCATGCTTTCAAGAGATTTGGAAGCTTAAATTGTTCCTCTAGTTAAAGTAGACAGCAGTGCTATCTTTATCAAGCTGTTGGATGCTTCATTCAATTGCTTGAGTCATTGGCAAAATAGCTTGAGGGTAGACAGGTATATTATTCTTTAGAAACAGATGGTGATGCACACAGGAGCTTTGAGAAACACACATTCTTAACACAGCAACAGATCTCTCTAAAATGAGCTGTCCAATTTGTTATGGTTTATACAAAAATCCTGCTACTACCCTCTATTACCCCCCCCATTAAAAATACGATATTTGGAAATAGGCATCAGCAAAAAAGGAGTTTCAGTTTCTGAGAGGCAGCATCAACAGAAAAGAATAATAATTTTTTTGTGTGTGCAGCAGGTATTTTGGCAGAGTCAAATTCAGGAAATTAATGTTGAAATAAATATTAGAAAAAGATGGTTTTGTCACTAGTGCCCAAAACACATAGTTTTCTGAAGAAAATGTAGTAGTTTGATATTATTTTTTTTATTATCAATATGGGGGGGGCAGACGGAGGAAAAAGTAATGCAGTAATATTGCAACCAATTGCTGATTGTATTATCTTGCTATTTCATCATCCAGCTATCTATCTGTATTTTTGTCGTGGCTTATAAAAGATATATCACTATTTCTTTCCAACCCTATTTATTTAGAAATAAATAAATGAGCTAACGTCATTATATATACATTTGCTTTTCAGTTTCCACTTTGGATTTTGGGCTTCTAGATTTGGATTTTTACATTTGGTGATAACTTTGGAGAGGAAAAATAAAGTTAATTAGTCCAAATTTCCTCCTTAGAAGTGCCAAGCTAAAAAAGTGCAATGGCAGGCAAAGATCCTATTCCTCATATTACCTAAAAAAAGAATCATGTAGGTTCTAAAAGTATGAAACAAATAATCTGGTAACTACCTGTCAAGGCCAGCAGTGTTCCCAGCATAATCACCTGTCACAACCACAAATCAAGAGCGCTCTACAACTTTATTACTAATAGAGGTTGGTACTTGCCCTTAGCATTGTAGGTTACGGGGAAGGGGCTACAGTAAACTTTGTAGTATATTCAACACTAGTTTACAGTAACAATTAATTTACAATTCAGATAGTAACAGTTAAGTAGGATCTACAACACTTCAGACTCTCAGTAATTTGTCTTATTGAGAAGATAGAATTCAGCTTGGATGATAGCTTTTGCCTGCAACACTGCAGCGTTCTCCTGCTTAGAACAGTTTGTGTTATTGCCAGCACTAATTCCAGTCAGGAACTAAGTATTTGTTAGCATTATTTTTGTCTATATTTTGTTTATATATTTCAAGAAGTGCTTTGGTCATCTTTAAAAAGATGAAAGAGTGAAAGACTAAATACATAACAGCATACAATGGTTTGTTCATCACTATCCGTCAAATACAGAATTAAAACAAATAGAGGGAATGTATACACATGCTATGAAAATGGAATGATGACAGCATTTAGTTACCTAGTTAGCCACAGAAGGTGACATACCCCAGAAATTTTATGGTGATCTAAGGGGAAGAAAAGGACCAATGCTGTAAGAGTTTCTATTTTCCAGCTGAGTAAGGAGATACTTGCTTGCTTATGGCTTTACCAGAACCTAAGGGTTCTGCTCTTCAGGAAAGAAAATATAAACACCATTAAGTATTAGAGCTAAGAACAGACTGCCTCATCCTCTCCTTTACAGAATGCGGTGACATCACTCCTCCAGCTGCTCACCGTGAGGGAGGTCAGTTGGTGATAATCCCTGCCAAATGTGTCCAACAAGCACAGATGAAGAGTGGAGCCTTCACATCATAATCTTCTTCCCTCTGAGCTTGTGGATTCTCTTTTGGATGAACACAGCACGGTCCAGGGCTTTGCATAATTTCAGGGGATATGTCTAGCCAGGACGAAATGGAGCCAGGCAGAAGAAAGTCTTGAGGGCATTGTTCCATGGCAAACTAGTCAATAATCCACCAGAAAATCCGCTGATGTAAATGCTGGTTGGAGATACATTACCTCTTCCTTCCTGGGTTTGCTCACAATATGTGTGGTCATTGCGGGCATGCACAGGAAGGGAATAAACAATTTAAACTAGGCCACTAATGCTCACAACTGAATTTTTCCAGCAGGGAAAGAAGCCAGATCACAGCATGAACTGTCCAGAACTCTCTGATTTTGTCCTGAAATTTGCAAGGAGGTGATAAAGACTTCTCACAGATTCTTAAGTCAGAAAGGCATATGGACGTGCTTTGTGGCTCCTGGTCACATTCAAGAATTTGCAGCAAGTCTCTTTCTCCCATGCTGTTAACAGGAAAGCAGTTAAATGTATCTTGATGCACAAAAGTGAAGGGGTATCAATCATGGTACCATTAGATAATACACTGTTTGTAGTGTAAGCATTTAGAAAACTGGAGACTAATTTTATGAAGAAGCTGCAAGAAGGCACACTAACTATGAGATCATCAAATTTACTTTTTGTGTTTTTTTTTTTTTTTTTGTTTTGTTTTTTTTTTTAAAGTGCTTGACTAAGTTTCTGGAATGGAAACACCCTAGATAGGAAAATCATTACAGATACTTGTTCAAATCCCATTCAATTTCAGGAAAGTACTTTCCATTGATTCTAGTGGTCTTCACATCAAAGTCTTAAAACTGATTGATTTTTTTTTTTTAATGCAGTTGCATTCATAAGCCACTCATGTCTTTTCAACAGTCAGCTAAGATTAAGCTATATTTATTGGGAAGTTTCCATGTTCAAACTAAGCACAGAGCAAAGGGTGCCACAATAGGGAGAAGCAGTCAGAACAAAAAAGAAGTAACATGTAAGTACACTTTATTTAAAATGTACAGTTACTGAGGGCCACTTGATTGCATTGATTCCATTCAGGTAGAGAATAATCAGATAGGCACTATCTTGTCAGCACAGAAAAAATATATAATATATAATCAACTAACAATATTCTGATGAATTTTAGGCTACCTTCACTGTTCAATAGTAGTCTGAACAAATAAGCAGAAAATAAATTCCTCTGCGGAAGACACTAGTCAAATAAGACTGCCTAGAGAGTGGCAAAATCTATAAAAATCTTCCCCGAGGACTTTTGATTAGTCAAGTGGTATTTCATGCCTTACAGAGGATTTTAAAACATTTCAGTATAAGGAGTGAATAGTAAACACCTACCTAGAATTGTGCAGTGTTTTTTTTTATTTATTTTTTTTTTAGAATAGCAAAAACAAGGAGAAAAAAAAAAAAGCTTCCTACTGTGGGAAGTTGCCATTTTAACAGAGTATCTATAAAAAGCAGTGGCACCTTTATACCCAGGTATCCATTTACGCAGTGCATCTCAGGATACTGAGGCCTGATAATGCCACTTCTGTTTACACTGAATAGTACCTTGCTTCACTATTTACTACCAAATTTACTACCAAAATTAGTCTAGTATCTTGCATATAAGAAACAGATGCTGGAAGAATCAGTCATCTGATCTAGTAGTCCAAAATGACAAAGGTCTGGGCAATAAGTGTTTCATTCAGGCAGGTCTGAAGAACAACTACTTTTTATCCTGCTCTGTAGAAATTAGTTCACACCACTCCATAGGGAACTTACAAAAACAACACAAATCAAGATTATAGGCCACACAAACAATGCTTAAGGTTCCTGAAATAGCAGGGAACTTGTTATATTAAACTTCAAAATGATCCTAGGATAAGACTGGTCCTCATATGTGTTAAAAAAACAACAATGGCACTAGCTGAAATCCCTGACAATTTCTCTTGAGGGAAAAAATTCCGCTTGACCTTTAAAGATAAATTGAATCCTAAGCAAGTGGGCAAGACTAAGATATTTTTCCATGGGATAAGCATGAAAGAGAATCTGATTTTATGTAATGAAAAAAGTTTTAATCTATACAAGCCAGAATCAACAGCACAGATACATACAACATGGAACCATGGTTGTGCAAAAGGACTGATCATTTCAATAACACAACCTGTACTCACAGTCATGTGGGAAAGTGTTGGTCTATTTTAATTGTACCATAAACTGCACAGGGGAAAAACCTACCAGAGAAAGAAACAGGAAATAAACAGGTGGAGACCATACAGGCAGTATTGTAAGTAATCTCTAACTCCATTGCACATTTCTCCCTCTTAATTTTCAATTTTTATAATAACATTTAACTAAATAACTTGCATTAGGTCCATAAATGGACAGAGCCTGTCTGCAGCAGCAGTAAAGGAAAAACTTGCTTCTCTCTTACAGAGCAGACATTTTATAAATATATTCTTGTCTGAATTTCCTCCTATCCTTCCTCAGCTTTATTTCCTCAGACTCTCAGATCCAGCCAAGCCCACTCTGTATTTAGGCGTCTCATTGTCCCTTTGAAGGAGCTCTTTGGAGCGATCTGACTGGCCAAGAAGAAATGGATTTCACTTCACATGGAGTCAATTCAAGGTAAAATCAGCATAAATGAATGAAAGGATACTTCTAGAAAAGCCTTCAGGCCCAGCTTTCTCTGTCACATAATAACTACAGTTTTGATCTCAGAAAACAAGGTCTTCTGGTATTTTTGCTTTCATTCTCAAAGGATCAAAGTCAATGCTGTTAACTTTTTTCCCACAACCCGTGAGTTTCTGAATTGGGTTCATGAGACTCACAACTCTATTGGCATGCTAGGCAAACAGGAAGGTTGTCAGGCTTCTTTCCAGTGTACTTCTTATTCTACTGCTTCCATGTCCTTCTCTCCTTTTAGTCATACTTCTGAGCCAAAGATTTTGTGCAAAAAAGATCAGGATGAGATACGAGTCTTATGCTGTTTAGCAAATATTTTGTCTAATTCTTACATGGAGACATGCAGTCAGTGTATACTTCTCCATTTACAGACTCTGTTATATCCAGAATAATATTGAATCCATCGCTACCTTATAGGGAATTACTAACAACAGGTGAAAGTGTTTCATATGAGACACCTTCTCCTGGAAATGCCTCAGCACTCTTTTGTTTTGTTTTGTTTTAATTATTACTGTTCTGGCAATAAACTGAATACAGCACACTGAAATACTGATACTAAACTGCATATTTCAAAAAGGCATGTGTTTAAAAAAACCCACTGAATGATATGACTGAAATTCTTACCTATTATATAAGTTAAAAGTTCTCATCCAATGCTGGATGGAATACTAGGTTTGTTCCATTATCTATGAGTAATCCCATTCCCAGAAATTTTTAGTCTGAAGATTCATTCATTTGACTCCTCTCCAAAATTTCCTAGGGTATATGATAAAACTTCCCCATTCCATACATTGCCACTCTCTGTGACAGGATAAGTTTCTTTTCTTAAGCTGATGCAACCACAGATTTTTAAATCCTTAAGCCACTGTTAAAAACTCTTGGAAAACTCTGCCTTATCTCTCTCTTCAAAACTCTGCAGTGTCATTCTTCAAAGACTGATAAAAAGGCCTATTCTTTTGTGTAACCATGAGATAAAACTTCAGGATACCCTTTGTTCCTTAAGGTAAGAGGGAGCTGAGGTCCATTCACTTGCTGTGACCCTTCCTACAGGTTATATTCTCCATCTACTTTTACAATCAAATACCCAATTTCATAAACACAAAGTTCCTTTAAGTTGCGCTGTCTCCAGTCTTGGAAATATCTTTTCCAGAGTGGACAGATGTTCAGCATTACCTCTGTCTCTTCTGGGAACATTGTCAATTCTGTCTATAATAGTGTTGAAAGATAATCTTCAACAGATTTTCTGTTGTTCTCTAGGAATATCCAGGTGGTGATAACATTTCATATGGCAAGTTGTTATATTTCAAGCAATACTTTCAGAGTTTTAGAAAGGTAAATGTCTTCCTGTCTCCCTCTAGTCTCATGTGCTGACAGTTTACAACTTGCTGCACTTAATTTTTGACCCTACACTGGGGTGAGATTAATCATAGGTACCATGGATATTTTTGTCTCTTTTAACTGAAGGCAGTAAAAGCAGAGCTTATTCAGGAAATGGCAGAGGTGACTCAACTATTGATCTTTATTCAGGAAGCACAGAGGACTGCTCCTGCTGTCAGGAATTTGACTGGACCTCACCCTGGACACAAACTGCAACTCCTGTCCTTCCTAAGTTGCTTCTCTTTAAAGACAGTGGGTATACCCAAAGTTTTTTCAGAAGGTTGCCTTTCACTAGGGTATAATCTGAGGATTTAAATTCTAATTCCATTAACTCTTTGTTTATGCACTCAGATCTGAAACATATTTCATTTTGTGAGAATACAGAGAGGACAAGAGTACAGCAAACAGGCAGCCAAGAGGCACAGCAATTTGCACAGCACCCTCTGAGTACTGTTTTGGGAGATCCTAGATCTTATGAGCACAGAGTCCAGGATCATCAGAGAACTCCTGGGCCTCCTCTGAGAAACACGAGAGTGCCTCCTACCAAAAGGTGAGGACAAGATAAGGGGAGCCACAACTAGGGTCTAGCAGCTTCTAATGAGCTTGGGCATATGTCCTTGACTCAGGATACCTGCAGCCTTTCTTGAAGATTCTTAGCAATCAGGGAAGCTCAAGGACCCTTTTAGCTGGTGCTAGAGAGAGGCCCATATAAAATCCAGGTCTAGAGCACAGCAGTTTGTGCAGAATAATAGGAAATATAAAAGAGCAGCTTTATTTTCACCCTTTTTTGGTGTTTTGGGGACTCGTGTCCTGGATTTTGGATAGAATTTGAAAACTGCTCTTAGTTCTTCAGGTTATGGCAGTTATAATTCTGAACAACTTTAAGTTTACAAACAAGCACAACATTAATTCCTTAATTTCAAAAGTACCTTTCCAAAGCTTGATTGCTTTCAGCTGGCTTTGTGTTCTCTGCATTGATTCTACATGCAAGTCTTGTAAGTTATTCACTGTTGCTTCCACTAGAGTTGCTAATCCTGTTGCTTTGGGGAAGATCAGGCCCCTTTCTGTCAACAATAATCTCTAAATGTTCCTATCACAACACCATAAGCAAATCTATCCCCCACTTTCAAACATCCAAGCAAGCAAGCAAGTTACATGCCATTATTCTGACCAGCCACCTTATCTGTAGCAAAAGAATTCTAATCTAATCCTGCATTATATTGCCACCAAACCTCATCATCTGCATCAGATATGCCTACCTTTCAATCTTCTCGGTCTTTCTTGTACTTACAGTTTTCCAGTCATTGTTTTATAAAACATAATATGAAGGAGTGGTTCATTTAGAGTTTTCCTTCCCTTTGACAGATTTATAAAGGAATTCTAAACATTATTTTGTTTGATTACTTTTAGCTGATGTACAGCAAAGAAATGTACTATATGCTTGTATTTGTAATGTTGCTGCACCTCACCTTCTACTAAATATGTTTCAAAAATAGCTGCCTTTGGAACAGTAAGCATGTAAGGTGGCAGTAAGGTGGCATGCTGTACAGACACAGAGAGTGCTTCTCTTTAAAGGCTGCACCTTCTCCCCCCCATATTCTTTTTCAGTTTTAGGTTAAAATAAAACCCACTAATGTTGAAAGCACATAGCTCTTTATGCTCAGCCATTTGATTACAGTAATTGCATTCTACTTCCAAAAATTCCCCTTTCAGATGCAAAAGGAAATGTTTCCTTTTGTTTTGTTTGTTGTTCTGAACTTCGGCTCTTTGTAAACCGTATCCCACAACAAGCTGTGTTTCATTTCTAGAATAACTCATAGACTTACAAAGCTAGCTGGTAAGGTCATTGGGTCCTCTGGGAAGAACGCTAATAATCCTGCATAAACCATTATCTGATTAGCATTTTCCAGTGACATGACTGCTATTCTTCCATCCTCCTTAGATGTGCAATTTATGCAGCAGATGACATAATGATCTTAGACATATTGTATAGCTTATGCTGTATACATATGACAACGTGATATCATTGGATAGAGCTCAGACTACTTACTTCCTTAGCACTACATCTGATCACTCCAATCATTACGGACATTTACATGTTATGTTTAATTTCTTTTAGTATGGGATACAAAGGGAATTAAATAAGTCGTAACTTCCTCTATGTAGTTTATTTTTTAGCAAAGTGACACCTGCCACTGAATGAGACTTCTATTCACATGAGATGTTTACAGAATCAATTTTTCCATCTCTTTTCATCTTCACATCTTCCATTCTCAATTGACACTTAGCCATCACTGGAAAAAAGTATTAAACTATATATGCTTCAAAAATACTTCCTTGTCCTTTCAGAAAGGTGCACTTCCAAATTACAAGCAGTGCACAGAACCAGAAGCTGTGCTTCTGATTTTCACAGATGAGAACTGACTTCCAAACCCCAGCCTCAGAAAGGCTGTGCATGAGGTTATTCTAAAACCTCACCATTAGAAGCAAGCTGCCTTGAGAAATTTCTCAAGAAATCCAACAATATTTTCTATTTCAGAGCTTTATGGGATGTTCTTCTTCATAATGAAGTCCCTATATATTGAAGGATACTGTTAAATACCTTCCATGTCACTTGTCATTAATGTACTATTCAGAACACATGCACAGAGATTCATTCAAAAAGCTCCAGTTACCACACAGCTTCAAATATCTCGCTTTTGTGCTGCTCAGTAAGACACCAATCCTATAATTACTATAATACCCACAATATTCTGAACTTTAGAGTGTTGCCAATGACTACATTTTTAAAAATAAAAATTGCTAAAATGTTTCATGTCCCCATCATAATAAATGATGACTTTCCCTATAAAGTCACAGTGGCCTGGGACCCAATATGGGCAATAATTAACAGTCAAGCAGTGACATGTTTGAATGCCATTATTTCACAAGACAACCATGCTAGAAATGAATGGTATCTTCAAGAGATTAACAGTGATTCTCGTTTTCCATTGACATACAGAACCTGTTTCTAGATCTGAAATATAGTCCAAAAAATCACAAGCTGGTTGCTTTCTCACATATAATAATACATTTTAAATTCCTAACTATTCTGTACCTTTCTCTCTCTCCGTGCTGTCTTGAAGGTTAGACTTATTGTAATAAGGGATTTAATTTTTAAAAATAGATAAGGAAAGGAGTCTCCCTAAAACATCGCAAAGCTCCTTAAAGATCTGGCAAGATTTAACCTGCAAACTCGCTTCCACACCTTAAACAGAATACACAGATGGGTATGAGGAATTACACACTACTTTCATCGTGTAACATCCAAAACTTAATAGCCCAAATCATACCCAAGGATCTTTGACATTACAGAAAAAGTTTGTAAGAGCTTGTGGGGCAGAATTACAACTACATGAATGGTAGTTTCCTAAAGAAAATATCAGTTCAGTCCTCAGTTCTTCAAGCTGGCCTTTGATGGAGAAACGCACAAATCTTTCAACTCTCAAAGTTATTATTTAAAACATAGATATATAGTTCATTTTGTGAAGCTGGATGAGATTAAGTATCTTTCAAATATAGAATAAATCAGAGGCTAAATTTTTCAATGGTGTTATAGTTGCTATTATTACTATCAATTTTTAAGGGACACAGGGTTCAGTGTAGAGGAATAAGAATACATTGCTATACAAAACTCTTTAATATTTTATGGAGATCCACAAAGTAGGCAATTATCTTGAGCAAACAAATTCTGCTAAATAGTAGACGATGTCTGCAAATCAGATATTTCATCTTTTAGGCATTTGGTTTACCTGCAAAAACTCTGAAATTTACAGTAGAAAACTGTAAAAGTAGAAATTGCATTTCCTTTAGTTATTGGGATGTGGCAAGTACTGCTATTTCTGCAAAAGATGTTATTTTAAAGGACTGTAGGTCATTGTTGCTACAAGAGTATCAGAGAAAATAGAATGAGAACCTTTACACTGCAGTCACTGATGAGCAAAAGAATGGTGCACATTGTGTGGAATACAGGAACAAGTTCCTTCTGTATGTTTCCCTTATTTTTCATTATGTTTGACATTTTTGAGACTTGTAACTTCTGAACTGCCTACTGCAATGAGTGGTAGTTGATCAGACTTCATTGTGTTGTGTTATGGAGTTGCAGAAAAAAAGAAAATGTGATAAATTGGAATGACCTGGCAGTGGTTTGAAGGTTGAGATGGTGTCCTAGATCTTGCTGTCAAACAAAATACAAGCTTTGTGTACCTACTACAGAAGTTCTACACATAGTGAAAGAAATGCTCTATCTTCCTTGTTTTTTTGCTGTGCTGCAACATGTAATGTTGAAGAGGAAATAAGACATGACCTGTGCTTGTTTTTCCCAGCACATTTAATGGTACAGCAGCTACTCCTGAGATTCCACATTTGCCTGGGACTCCAAAGTAGGATACTGTCAGACCTGACAGTAGTCAGTTTTATGATCAGTTTTTTTACTGTTACAGTTTGATTGGAATGCAAGTAGAAGAAAAAGTTGCCTTCTGGTTCCCCTCATTTTCAGAGAGAGACCTAGGTATATAGGTTCCTTAATGCTAATACAACAGACAAAAGTATGCTATATATACTTTTTCACCCATCAAAGAATTGTGATCATTACGATGCTTAATTTTTATATCCTTCCTCAATATACGTGAACTTTAGTCTATTTGCCCTTGATGTAACTACTCCATGTTTCAACACTTGGTCAAAAGACAAGAAGGTAGGGCTTGTTTTGGAATAGTCAGTACCTGAGAATTCATTTGTAATAGACAAATAAACAGTAAGTACTACTGTTGCAAGCATAAGCTAACAATCAGAGCTGTCACCCAGTCCGTTGAACCACATTTAATGATGCGTGGAACACGCATTTCATTTCAGGCATTCAGGACTGCAATTCTAGCAACCTCTGACTTGAGCACAGCTTTTCTAAAGAAAGCAAAACAAAAAGCTTTGACACCTGTCTACCCGTTGTGCTTGGATGAAAACCACATTGAGGCAGCTGTGTTTCCAGGGATTGTTCTAAACTGGCCATTTGGGCCAGTTTTCTACTTGCCTGGTGTCACTAGAGCAACTGAAAGGAGTCAGATGCATGACTGGGATCTAAGCCTCCAAATAACAAATCCTGCTTGGTCCGTGAGTGCCAATTTTCTTGGACAATTTCCTCTGGTATTATTTCTTTCTTCCTTTTTAGTTTGTTTAAGACTGCCAAAGCAATGATCTCAATATATAATAAGTCCTTCAGATAACAGTTTCAGGATTATGAAGAATAGTTGAATGACTAGCAGTGGAGCCAAGTTTGTCTTGTCTGGTACTAAATCAACATTTCAGGAATAGTTTTTTTCCCCCTGGTGCTAAATGTTGAAACAATCCAAGCATTTCACATATGGCAGTATTGTCTTAAATCCTCCCTTCTGTTTAGTCAGCTTCCATGTGTACCCTTAGACCACTGTTTATACACTATCAACCATACAGGATTTCTTTCATACTGTTTCTTGGTTCCCTTCATGCTGATTCTACAGCTTCTTTCCATCATTGTACTTGTCACTCTGATAAAAGAGAATCTTCTTCTTTATGGCAACATAAATCAGGAGTAGGTTCGTTGGCTTGAGTGAAGTGATTCCTCACACTTCTGTGGGTGTGTGGGGAAAAATACCTTCATGTTACAGCACTCCATTAAACCATAATTCAGTGTCTGCAGAGATCAGAACACACTGCCATTGAGTAGAAGGTTAAACAGGAGAAAAAAATATCTGAGTGCTGCACCTCAGCTGCAGAGGTTTTGGCCCTGCACTAACTCACTAGCTAAAGGGATGATGGAAGTAGAATGCTTAGAAATCACAGAAGAAATTACAGACTCTTGAAAGGGTCCATTCTCTACCACAAGAGCAAGTAAATCCAATGTCTGAACCTTCAAGGCAATTTCATCTTGTGGACACATAAAAATGAGGCTTTCAGGCTTGGGGGCCAGCTGTCTATTGGACTGCCTCCATGCTGCAGTCTGGTGAAAGCAGCTACCAAGTCTGGGAGTTCATGGGTCAGCTGGTCCTGGAAGCTGGACACAAGCAAATGCCTCTGTTCTGGATTAAGACATATGGTGGCCATAATCTTTGCACCTCTGTCCTCCGTATTCAGTGGTGAACAGCTATGAACCTAATAAAAGTCTGATTGATTTCACTTGATAGCTGCTGGAGTCCCACACAGTACATGCTGTCCATCTGCTCTGCTCTATATCAATCATTTTTGCCCACCCTGCATGTCGGCTCTGAGTATTTTTTAAAAAATCCTCTGTCCTTAGAATCTGCCACCTATTGTATCTTGTCACTTGTGTTTGTTGGTGCTTCGTTTTATCTTTGTTTTCTTAACACTTTGGCAAAAGCAAAATACTACATTGCTCTACTAGATACACTTCCTCCTACAGCTGTGTTCTAGTAATTTATAAAACAGCAAGAATCTGAGCTCTCACAGAAGAATCAGCAGCATCACGAGATGGGGAAGAAAAATTAACACAATCATTCTAAGGGAGGTCACAACACACTGAAGAATGTCTGAAGGGATCCCCTTATTTCAGGTTTTGCACGCTATAGTCAGCAAGCAGGGATACAAAACTAGAAAACACATTCAATAATGGTTTTCTTAGTTTTAGAACAAACTCAGTAAGGCTGAGATCAACAACGGACTCTAAATGTTTTGTTAGTTCATGACAGAGGTGCTGGATGATGAAGATATGTCTTTCTCATTGCAAAAGCGAACAGATCTTATTCCAAGATTTAGGTCATGCCTTTCCTCTATCAGCTCCAGTGCTTTGCATGCCCAAGCCTTGCAGACCAGGGCAATGGGGGAGTAGCACACTTTTCATGTCAGTGGAAATAAGAAAGAAAAAGACTTTGTGAATTTTTAGATTCTCCCTTACTTTCTTTACTTTTAAAATTACTTTGCTATCTCACAAACTGATGTGCTGTGCTGGTGAGCTACTCAGTGAGTTCAGAAGTGATTTTCCATTGAGTATTACAATTAACAGACCTACCAGCTCATCTATTCATTAACTCAAAATGAACACATTCTTTCATTCTTTTTTTTCTCTTTTTGGCTGCACATGGTTCATTTCAGAAATATTCCCCCCTGCTTTCAGCAACATAAGCAAATTAACACCAGTGAGACTCAGATTCTATGAAAATGCATCCTCTGAGCATCTGTTAAGTCGATTTTTGTTATGCTGTATAAACGAGGATCAGACCTAGGTCAGGTCAAGTGCTGTGAAGGACATGCTAAACATATCAATTTGCAGCAATCACTAATCTCTGTTGTCTGCATTTTTAAGACACAAAATAATAGCTTATTCATTGAACCAACATGCAGAATTATTCATAGAATTAACATATATAATGGCAAAAGGAGGAAGTCTCCAGATTTATTTTTTTTTATGTTTAAATTTCTTTCAACTGAAAATGTACAGAGGTTTTGCTATTTGCAGTTTTTGATGAAAGAGAACAGTGTTAGTAGCATTTGGAAAATACAGCAGGAGTATTCTAATCACATCCATTACGAGACACAAGCCTGGAAACCTTCCAAAAAAACAGAAGTTCTTGTTTATGTACATCAGTCTTTGCATTCTTGCCTCAGCAGGGATGAAGAGGATCAAAATAGATTAGGATGGCTAGATAGACAGATAGACTGACCAACCAACCAAACAATGTCCACTTGTTTTGCTTTAGTCAGGAGTCTACTTAACATACAGTAGTGAACAACACACACAATGCATTACATAGACAATATGCATAACATCAGTGGAGAAGGCAAAAATCTTGCATTCACTGGCATTGTCCCTCTCACAGTTTATCCAGACAATGGCTTTTGTTAAGTGTTACTCATACTAGACAGGCAAAGGTCGAAGAATAGAAATGGATTTGTGAGAGAACTGGCAAATTAAGGAACAAAAACCTTCTTATGTAACTTTGGATCTCATTATAGAAGGCACCTGCAGAAGAACAAGAGAATTACAACTATTGTAGGCAGTCAATAAGCCACCCAAGTGAGAAAGGAAGAGAAAGTGATATGTCCATATCAGGCAAAATCCTCCGTAGAGCACACCTGAAGCTGCACCCTCAGTACAAACTGGACATCTAACACTGTTGCTTGAATGAAAAATTAGGACATTCAAAATTCACTGTAATGATATTAGAACTGAAAATGGGGGATGGGGGGAAGACACCATAAAAATTAAGAAATGTATTGCATACACAGGTAGAAGTTTGGAAAAAATCCACAAACATGTTTGCATTTAAAATACAGGAAGCCCCTTATTCCCCTCCATATCAAGAAACAATTTTATTTATCATAGAAAATCCTGAGCTGGAAGGAACCCACAAGGTTCATTGAGTCCAACTCCTGGCCTTGCACAGGGTTTAATAAGTACACCAGATTTCCCCACTTTTAAGCATCTTTTCAGTGTAAGGAACTCTGTAGTAAAACAGGAAACAGAAGTGTGTTTCATTTAACTGAAACCAATGAAAGCATCTGGGGAAAAATCTTTTCATTGACATGTTTGCTCAGGCATAATCTTTAGTGACTCAAACTTTGCATCAAACCCTTAGATCACAACTAGAATCAAATTTTATATTACAATACTGCCTTAAATGCAACTGTTAAGATGGGCCTCATTACTGAGAGTAGGATTGTTGTAATTAATGATTGTGTTTTATTTCTGAAATTTTATAAACGTTGTTCAGGCAATTATACTTAATGATATACTTTAATTTGATTTTACTTAAATTATAAAATGACAAGGATCAGTTTTTCGTTGCAGAGCTGAAATAAGTTTCTTCTGAATCAATCAAATCAGCGTTTTGCAAGACATTATCCTCAGTTACCTAGAATGTTGTTTGACATGATATTCTCCTAAGGAAATATACATTCTGATGAAAACTTCATTTTAAAACTAAAAGTCCAGTCTAGAACAGCATCTTGACAAAAATTATTAAACTATAGTACAGACAAGAACATAGAGATCTGATAGCAATTTCCACAACTAGAAAAAGGAGCTGTCTGAAGGTGCTGTGACTAATAAGTCACAAAATCAGCACTTCTTGTATGGCAGCTTTGGAGAGACCCAAATAAATCAGATTTGTCATAACTCTAAATACCATTTGAAATGTCAGCTGGGATTTCAAACTCAGTGTACCACAGCAATGTGTTTGTAAGCCTTGACTGCACTTCACAAGAAGCCTGTTGTTTTCAGAGATGAAGAAGCCATTTTCTGTAGGAGAAATTCTTCACTTTTTTACATCATCTTTCCTCTATCTGTTCACATCAGATAAAGATGCTCTTTCTTTTCAATCTGAATGTATCTTTTTCTAAACAAACAGATCGCTGAGTATGTAAAAGTTGTTCTGTCAGAAGCTGTTTTATACAATGCTGGCCCATTTGATTTTCACAAAACATGGGTGACAGCACAAAGCAATCATATTGCCTGTACGAGCAGGCAGCTCATTTACTTTCACATTTTTAAAATGACTCTTTGCCTTAGTAAAGGTCTCTATTCTTTGCAAGCCCTCTGCTGAAATGTAAGGGGTCATTTATTTAAATGAAAGCAATAGGGGATAGGATGGAATCTCACAGTAGTTTCTTTATGGCATTTTGGTTTTCAGTGATGAAAAAATGAACATGAATCTGAAATCTATTAAAGTCTAAGAGAAGAGTGATCAACAGAAACCAAGAGTATAAAACACATCAAACTGGATTGGTTCAGAGCACAGTGTCTGCATGTTGCCTGACTTACTTGTACCATTACTCTTCTTAATCCTTTTGTGACCAGCAGTCCTCAAATGTATACTACAGAAGTCAGGGATTACTCTAAATGAAAAAGCCTCCAGTAGCCAGTAGGGTGAAGGCAACATTGGCTTTACATCCTTTTCTATCTACCATATGAAGACAACATTGAAGAAGGGGGAGGAAAGATCTAACTTTGTGTCATGGCATGAAGATCCCAGTGAGAGTTAGACTGCCTTTAGGCAGCTATGCCACATTTAGAATTATATCACTTTCTCTGCACAAAGTAACTGCAGTTCATCAGAGGATCCAAATGTGAAGTAATATCCAAGGTGTCATTTTCTCTCTTCTCCCATGTTTGGGGCAGCTTAGGATATTATATTGTGGTGAACTAAATTCTTGGTAGTGTAGAAACATCCCAACCTCCTATTCAGGTACAAGGCCATGTTTCAGCTAGAATCTACAAAGAACAGAATTTTTGTGCTCTTCTTTCAATTCTAGGGATTTGGATTTTGTCACTACACTTCTTTTCCAAGGCATCAATATATTTGTATTGTCTTTGGAAAACTATGTTTACAAAGCCTTAGGAAAAATTTGGTTTATACGAGAGGCTCATTACATAAAGTAATAAATTCCACCTTTACAAACTCCCTAAAAATATCCAAAAGAAACAGAGGCCACCATCACTGAAATTAAAAATTGTCAGTGCCCTCCTCAACCTCAGAGACAAGAAATACTTTCCTGAAAAATCTCACCACAGCACAGGAATAAATGATGCATCCAAATAACTACCCACTCATATAATCTTTTTAAGATAACATTTTCAGATACATTTTCATAATAACATAAGCCCATGGATCAATTTATTCTGAAATTCATTTATACTGAAATAAACTGAGGAAAGACTTCTTACCTCCTTTTTTCAGTCTTGTAGCTTGTATAAAGAGGCAATATTAAAAAGTACTGTTCTCTGATATGCTTTGGGGAAAGGTATTATTCATTAACTGATGTGATATATAGTGACAGAGGAAATTATTCCCTGTTCTGGATTAAAATGCCATCGTACATGGTGCAAATATTGAGAAAAAAGAACAGGCAGTCTATACAGTGGCAGATACAGAGAAGGAAGGCAGCTGAGCAGAAATGTACTGGAAAAAAAAATGCACAGGCAAACCAGACCCCACGTAATTACAGGAAGCATCTCAGGTAGTTCAGGTATATTTAAGTAGCTCTGCCTCTGCAGGTATTTAACTGAAAGGGGCAAGAATTCCTGCAGAAAGTAGGCATTGGACAATAACAGGAATGGAAAATAATAATATGCATTGATTAGTTTTCATTGTATCCTGTTCCCCATTCCTCTTGTAAATGAAAAATTATTTTATTTTTGTATTAATTCTGAAAATTACAGAAATGCATCAACTGCTTTTGAAATTTTTATAATGATTCTGTCTATAGGCATGTACCAAAAATCATTATACCAATGTCAAGGAATACAGCAGCTTGCCCACATACAGATATATGCCAAGCATAAGATACACACGTGTCCTAGACAGCAGCACTGCATCCGACCATGAAAGAGTGGCCAGACCAACCACTACATGGAGAAGCTAGCTCTGAAAATGTAGAACTTCTTTGGAAGCTCTGCTTAAATTTTAGGAGTAGAGTTCCCAGATCCATGATAACTGCAGCCATCACATTCAGGAGCAACTGGTCATACAGCTTCCATACCGATAGGGCTGCAAAATGTTTTTAAAGCCACCAGGAAACTAGTCTGATTTGCAAAAGGTGCAATAAGCTATCCTGGTGTATTGTCCCCATATATGGGTTACCTACCAACT
Organism: Dendrocincla tyrannina; assembly: GCA_035047865.1. Classification (NCBI taxonomy): domain Eukaryota; kingdom Metazoa; phylum Chordata; class Aves; order Passeriformes; family Dendrocolaptidae; genus Dendrocincla; species Dendrocincla tyrannina. Next base: position 22,054,448 of record JAWWMP010000132.1, on the reverse strand, counting down.
ACACTGGCTGTTCAGAATTAAGAGAGTTAGAACAGAGAAGGCAGCAAGGTCTAGCTTCCATCATAAATGAACCTCATCCTTATCATTCACTTCACACTGGCATAATACCAGTGATTTTTTGGAAGGTACTTCTGACTTACATTTGGGTAAAGACCTGTGTTAAAATCTAGTAGAGTCCATGGAATCTTAGGAAAATATTTAATGCACATGACAGTAATAGGTTGTAGGTGATACCAAAAGAGCAACATGGTTAACAAAAATATATTGATTCTTTTTTTTACAGTGAGGGAATAGGATGGGAAAAAATACACTTTTCAGTAAAATGAGTACCTTTGTATTAACTCCTTAATAGCTTGATATTTTCTTAGAGTATTTCTGTTGAGGGTATAGATCATTTGGCTTCATGAGCATTATGTCAAAGCTTGCTTTTTATCCTGGAATATCAGGTTACTCTATTTCCATTAAGATTCATTCTTATCAACCTATAGATTGTATTTCCACTTCTTTGTAATTTCAAAAAAGATTTCACAAAAAAAAAGGTCAGGGCAGAAGTATTTTGCATCTTAAATCTTATTTATTTCTGAAAATGCCCAAGTAGGAATTTAGTTTTTGAGATATATTGTGTTTCCTAAAAGCAATGAAAACCTTTTCTGAATCCACAAAAACCACATTACATAGTAAGAAATTTAAATACTCTCATATCCATCTATCAAAACACAGACAACTACTTTTTTGTAGAGAGCTTACTAGACTGCATTAAAAACTTAGTACCCTTTGACAGTACATACCATTTTCTTGAAGTATTGCTAAGCCTCTAGAAGTGATCTTAGGAAACCGCAACCAGAGGGACTTTTTGGGTCATCAGGTACTATTCCCTGTTGCTGCAAGGGTACTATTTCAAGTATTATCACTGTAACAAACTTTTACAGTGCTTCTTTTAATTCTAGTTTTTGAGCCATCATCTCCTGGAGAATTGAGAGAAGTTCAGTGTGCTTACCCTCCTCTAAATACAGGGAGCAGCCTGTTCACATCTACCAGTTGTGTGAAAAGATGAGCTTATGAAGAGCCAGGACAACTTTTTTGTTACTTCTCAGCCTCTCTTCCAGGTCCTCTAAAAGGTGCTTTAGTTTCTGAATTTCCTCACCCAAGTGTCAAGTGCTCCCATACAATTTTTCCAGTAATTTCTTTCTGGGGAAACAGAGGGCTTTAACCAGGTTCAGTACATGCAGACTCAATCATTTGAAAGCCTGCTTCTTTCTTCTATATAGTATCAATTATTTATTCTCAGAAGTCCCTCTTCTCACTGACATAATATTCTTTGCCATATTCCTATTTTTCCAATTTTCCTTCTCCTATAAATTGCAAATACTTCACTCAACTACCTCTACATATATCTGTATTTTTCACAGTATGAGAGCTATACTTCTTGGTGTACTTCTCACTACAGCTGGAACAGATATATTTGTTTCTTGTTCCTTAGAAGCTTCTCCAACCTTGGTTAGATAAGCTGAAACCACTACACCAAATCCCTGTCCAAGTCTGCCTCCTTTTAATTGATTTTAGTTTTCTTTAAACTCCTAAGAGAGGAAATAGCTGGTAAATATATAACCAGAAGGAGCAGAAGAATGGAGCAATAGTCATGCATATTCAGACTGCTGTTTTACCAAAAGAGGAAGACCAGTCTAGTGAGAGAGACTTGGAAACTGTGGGGAGAAGTGAAACAGACCTTTGGCTGGACTATGGAAATGAGGACCTAGACAAATTAGGTGGCAGAAATACTTAATGCTGCTGCAGCACACACCTTCAGAGGTTCCATTTGAACCCGAGTCCTGCTGCTCTAATCTCAGCAAAAGGCTATTTTAAGTTCCCTAGAAAGTATTTGTAAGTAAATTCAAATGACACCTGAACAGATCTTATCCTGCACTTCTCCCCTTGCCCCCTCTGCAGCAGAAGGATCAGTGAATGAGCTGGCCTCTCTACAGCCATGTCAAAAGCTGAAAGGGAAGCATGAAACTGATGCAAAGGGAGCAGAAATGGCATTACAGCTGGAGCAGTGAAGGAGCTGGAGACTGTGCTGGATAGGGTAATGGATTTGAATCTATATATAACATTAAATAAAACAGACAAGAAAACTCTGATTTATGAGACTATATTTAACCTCACAAGAGTTCTGGTGGCATATAAAACACTATGGTAATTTTATATCACCTGACCCTGCAGTGAAATCAGAGGACCATAATTCTCAGTTACCTCAGCTTCTCACAATCAGAAATTTTTAAATAAGTTAGTAATGTCATTAACAAAAAAACAACTATTGTTGTATCAAAAAGAAGACTGGACTTCTGATTTTAAAACCAAACCAAATAATAAACAATATAGCACTGGAATACTGCATTGGATTCATATTTCATGTCTTTCTCTCACTTAGACTAAAGTTGGCCTATGTTGATTTTTAGCTAAATTGTATTGAAAATAAAAACATGAGGTTTCATTTCACTCATTAAAGCAGACAGTGACACAGCCTTCATATGATATGTCTTATTCAATATAATAAATTATATAGTTGATAGTATTGATATATCTATAACTAATAATATCTAATAAACTATTGATAAAATGGATCTATATACAGATACATAGGCTGTACTATTCCATTCTGGGTTTTAATATTGAACTACAAAGTTCCCTTGTAGGTAAAGCAAAGTCATGTTCTAATCATAAAGTAGAAAGACACTACACAAGATAATATTTACTTGTTTCGAAAGCAGAAATTAAGGACTCTAAAACTGCATGAGAGCCTACTGTTGTGAAGCACCACAACATTACTAACACCATAATCAGAGACAGTGTATGAGTATTTGTTACCATGGCTAAGATTTTTATACATACAGACATGTATATACATAATGCATAACTGCAAAGGGCTAAAGGGAAACCTGCAGCATAACTACCCAAAAGCATACAGGTAAACATGTCTAAGTAGTAAAACTGGCAAGATTTACTGGCAAGATTTAAGAGTAAGATGTAGTGCTGGCAGGAAAGGCGTACAGTGGAGCCACACTAGGAACTGCCTATTTTGATTCCAAGAGGGTGGGGAGCACAAAACTACAATGAGCATTTAAAATGGAGAAGAAAGAGGACATTTTTCAGCTTCAGCTCCCTCTGAGGGCTGGAGCCTGGCCCCTTGGCCTCAGCAGCTGAGACCAGTGCAGACCACAGCCCCCAGCACTAAGGATGCAGCACCTGCTCCATGGGACTGTACCTGCACAGCCAATGTGGGATATGATCCTTAAGGACCATCTCTTGGAATACTTAGTGATAATGATCGACTACAAGTAAGACCTGTAGCACAAATAGCTAATGAATGCCAGTGAAGCAAAGGGCTGCTCTGAAGTTTGCAACCAGCCAGATCCATCCATCTTCCAAACGTGCCCACTGCAGTGCAGTTTCACTCCCTGACACAGAGATACATTCCCCGTCAGTTGCAACACCTTCCTGACAGTGGTAGACTCATTTTCATGTCCAAACTTATCACAACAAAAGTTTTCTACCACTCAGGCTTAGGCTTCGTTTATATTGCTTAAAATTACTCTATACCCAGAGACGGCCAGACATGCACACACATCCAAAAGCCATTTTTCAGTCCACTCTCCTTTATATTTCTCTCACTCAATAAAACTCACTGAGTATTTTGATTCATCTGGTTTGTGCTTTCTTTGGGTAAACATATAATAGGACATCTTTTCCATCTTCCAATAACACAGTAACAGATAAGTATTAGAGTCAACTGCTGTAGGAGCAGAATATATTTTCAGTTAATTCAGTAGCCATTGTCACTGTATATCCATAATGGCAACAACAATTACTTTCTTTTTTTGTCAGGTTCATGCTGAATGTTAACATTACAGTGAAAAAAGGTCAGAAACAGACTCTCCAACCTATAGTCTGGGCCCAGAGATGCCTGAATGCATACCCAAAATTGCTACGGTGTTACCAATGTAGAGTTAATAAAAAAGCAAAAATGCAAATAATTTTACTCTAAAATTTAAATACATCCATTTTACAGATTAGATCATAACAAAAACACATGGGTTATTTCTGTTCAGAGTGCTGCATCAAGAGCTGCAGTATCAAGATCGAGCTAGTGTGTTACAAAAAAAACCCCAACAAACAGATTCATACTGTGGTGAAAGCGCATTATGTGCAGTTTCCTGAGCTTTTTTGCTATCTTGTCACTGTATCCTTTATGAAAGTTGTGGAAAAGAACTGATGTAAAATCAGGAGTTCAGAAAACACTCCAAACTTGTCTGCTTTGCATCAGAGTCCCACTGAGGTGGTAGCATACTTTGCTCATTAATAATTGAGTTTGGTTACATGGCTGAAACAAATAATGGCTTGGGGGTTTTGTTTGCCTGTTTGTGTGTTGGTCTGAGTTTTTTAAAACAATATTTTTTGCCTACTAATCTTAAAATTGAAGAGATAGGGAGTTCATTTCAAAGACCACCAGTAGATGTGTGAGCTAAAACAAGCACAAAGCCAAACTGCACAAGGTACTTCAGTAACTCTCTACTCAGAAAGATGAGAGAGCATTTTTTGGTCTGGTTTTCACCTGTAATCATCAGTAGAGAACAACCTTGTGTTGAAGGCCAGTGTTTATTTTCTATTTATGAGGATTAACTTTTCAGGGAGAGACAGGCATTTGTGGGAAGTCATGTCTTATCCCTGAAGACAAAACTACAGCCTTCAAAGATGTGAAAAACACAAACAGTTTACACAATTTTCAGAAGATTAAGTGACAAGAGTGCATTAAAGGCCAGGGCCAGCTCCAACAGTCTCCTTGTCTAGTAAGGCTCTAATACCATTACAAGTCTATTTTGCTCTTATCTAATGCAAGCATTTACATGACTTATGAAAAGCTCAAATTGGTTTACTGTATGTTTTTCCATTAGTTTTACCAGAAAATATTCTCCTGTGAGTAAAGAGAGCCATGAATGTATGGTCCCATATACTTGTAGATCAAAAAAGCTTATTAAAGATGCAAAATTAGTGCTCACTAATGTGAGTTTCCTGTTATTCAGGAATTACTTGCAAAGTAAGGGGCATGATATTGATTCTGCGTATTAATTTGTTTGTGTGAAAAAAACCTTCTCTAATTGTGATTATTTAAATTATATCTGATCATTATTTGGGGTAACTTCTATTTTAATCCTCATGTTGTCCAAAGTAGTGATTTCACTCTATTCACTTAAACCCTTCACAATACTAATTCTGAAGTAGGATACATATGGCAATAATCAAAACAAAGGCAATATATGCTGGGCTAGGACAAAATATGCAAGAAGAAACAAGTGAGAAAGAACATAATACATTATACAATAAAATCTTTTACGCACCATGTAGGAAAAGTACAATTAATAAAATACTCAATATATATTTCATATTATGTATTTGCTATAAAGTTCTTGGTTATTAATTTTTTTAATTAGATACTTAAGTTATTTACCGCTACACTGACTTCCAAACCCTGTAAATTTCTTCTGTATGTCTACTCCTTTCCTGGGCATAAATAGGTACTATACAGACTAATTAGTACTTTACATCTTTTTCATCAAGTAATTCACAAGCTAAAACACCTCATGTTTGCCCTAATAGTTTCTTTGTAGTCATTTATATTCTACAGGTTGTTTCCTTCATGGTTTTTGTTCAGTCAAATGGTATGTCTCTTCTTGACCATATTATTTTAAATCTTACAAGTTCATTTCTGTACCTAGCTTGTTTCAGAAGGATCCTTGTTCATCTAAATACTTAAAATTGCATTAAACTTAAGTGTATAGCAAAATACTCTTCAAATCAGTTAGTCATTCTAAATTAAGCAGGAGCTTAAGAACCTTCTTGAATTAGAGAGTAGATGCCTTAATAGATGCAGAGATAGCTACAGTTGCACAAACAGTAACCTTGTGATTTGTTTTCATTTTGTTTGGTTGGGTTTTTGGTTTGGGTTTTGGTTGGTTTTTTGTTGCTGTTGTTGTTGTTTGCTTGTTTGTTTGGGTTTTTTTGTTGTTTTGTTTTTTGTTTGTTTGTTTTTTTGGGGGGAGGGGGTTGAGACTTTTATTTTTGATTGAGATAAATTTTCTGGAATTAGCAGAAATCCAGACACTCATGTATTACTTCTGCTCATTTTTCACCTTCATTACGCTCAATTTAAATAAATTGTGCCAGTTTAATATTTCATTTCCTTTTATTTATGTGACCTTGTTTCTATTGCATTCAGGCTTCTTTTCACCCCTTACCTGTTATCTGCATAATGGAGACAAAAATGAGGGGACCAAAAGACCACAAATGGAAGATACAGGCACTAAATAGTAAAGAAATCATACTCTCACTTGAAGCCAGGAAGGGTGTCAGTGAACTAAAAGCGAGCAACAAGGAAAGACTGCCACATGAGCATATGATTTGGGACGACACTTACAAGAAAGAAGCTGCAAAAATTCTTCATCCCTAGGTCAAAAGTTGCAAATAAAGAGGAAGTAATACACAAATGTAGTGACACTTAGGGAGAAGCAGGCAAAGAATCAACACAAAGTTGAACACGTCTACACAAATATTAGAGGGCTGAAAATAAATTGGGGAAGTGGAATGCCTATCTCTATATTAAGACACTGATGTACTAAGCATATCAGAAACCTGGAGACAGGAAAACAATCACTGGAGTACTGTAATGCCATGACAAAGTATTCAGTGAGGAAATAGTAAACCATGCTGCTGTCAGAATAGATCAACATGTTTATGACAGTATAGAAGTAAGCCTCATCAATAACCTAACCATCTCAAAAAATGTACAGGAATCTGCATGGATTCCAGGCTGAAATAATATAATAATCTAATATAATAATATAGTAATAACATAATAATATAATAATAGGTTTGTGTTACTGACTATCCCCAGATAAGCCAACTGTGAGGACAGAAATCACAATTTTCTGGGATCACTTCAGTGATCTTCATGTAGTCAAGGCAAATAAATACTTTGCATGGGACTCTAAGAAAAGGTAAAAAAACATACGGATTGATGACTGTCCTCCAGTGAAGTCCTCACCCCTTTTACTAGTGTTTCCTGAGCAAATATCCACCAGAGAACATATGGGGCCAACTTTTTTAGTACATGAAGACTGAAAGATTTCACAAAATTTTGCAGAATATTCTGAGTTGCAAAGGACCCATAAGGACCATCAAGTTCAACTATTAAGTGAATGGCCTATAAAGGGTTCAATCACACAACCTAGGTTTATTAGCACCATACTCTAACCAACTCAGCTAATCTCAAGATGTTAAATGTATCTCCAGTCTTAAAACAGGGTTTTGGGGTAGCTTGGAGGAGGAACATCATGAGCTACTGTCTGGCAAATATCTAAGGCAAATAAGTAGAGGCTATTTATGGTATAGAGATTCAGCTACCGTATACCTTTATTTGAGTGTTTGGTTTCTGTTACAGATCTGATGACATTTGGATAAATGCAGTAAACTTGGGAAGACCTAATATGGATTCTCTAAACAGAAATGCCACCTTAAACACTTCTTGAGGGTTTTTGAACAGATTTATGACTATGTGGATGAGACCAACCCAAGTGATAAGTTCTACTCAAATTTTAAAGCTATTGCCGAATGTGATGAACAGCTTCCATTGAAGGCATGAGTAATTAAAGTCTATAGGTGCCTGTTTATGGCCACTGTTAGATCACTAACTGGGTTGAACAGACCATGGGTCTGCACCAGTGCCCCCTATTCTCACAAGGAAAAAATACTAGCACAGCCTGGGCTGCACTGATGTCCTAGCACGTCAGGTAGCCAGCACTGCTGTGGGGTTCCTCCCATCCTCTTCTGATGGCAAGGAGTAGGAGCTCTGGCAGAGAGCAGGAGAAAAATGGGTCAGGTTGGCCAGAACAACTAAGTGATGCCACTCACTGCGGGCAGATGGTAAAACCCCATAGAAAACCTTGTATATTCTTCATGAGATAAGCAAAAACTATTTTTAATTCTAATGAGTAGGAACAGCTTTTCAAAATTATGATTTATTCCATAATCCACTGTTAATAATGTTTGTTGATTTGTATATTAGCAAACGCTTCTTCACTAAGTGATATTTTTATTGTTTGACAAGCTGCAGTATTTATTATCCCTACAATGAACAAAGAAAATATCAACAGATTCCTTTCCTAATGCAAATGCAGAGAAATACATAAGAAACTAGAAAAAAACCCAGACATGTTAAACTGTGATAATATAAAATTTTCTCAAAGGTATTTTAATTAACAAGCAAACTGCAGTTATAACTAAGACCATTGTCTTAACAAATGAGTATCCCAATCTCTTCTTTTCAGTAAGTAAAATTTGCTTCAGCTTTAATTTATGGTATATCCTTACAGTTCAGCATCTCTCTACAAATCCTCTTATTCACATATTTTTCAGTGGGTTAATTAATTTCATGTCCAAATGAGTGCAAAATATTATCTATTTTCATTATTATCACCCTAATAAGATTAAATTGGTAATCACTTTGATTCTAATAAAAAGCCATAAATATCTCCTTGCCTTCTCTTGCACATTTTATTTTCTATACCATGAGACTGAAGTTGCAACAGCAGACTGGGCTTGCACACTTGGCTGCTTCCCTTCTCCCCAAGCTCAGCAGCAGCTGATTTACTCAGTTGTTTAAATAGACTGGCAGGCTGAGCTGGTGTTTAACAGTCAACCTCACCTGTTCAGTCTATTGCTGCCAAATTCAAAGTTGTGTTTTTTCTCATCTTCTCTTTAAATAACACAATGGTGGAATACTGAGCTTGCACATAGCACCACATTAAACAACAATGCACATGCTGCAGGATTTGCATTGCTGAGAAACTAAATAAATGGGTTGGGAATAAAAAGAATTCAGTTCAAATCAGAACATTTAAAGATATCATTGGGCAGAAATTATCAGCTGAGTGGGACAAACAAAGAGGCAGCAGCATAGTGGGGTACAAGCTGAACCCAAGTCAACACTGTCAGCCCATGGTGCGACACAAACACTATCGCTGGCTGTGCGAATGCAAACAACTGCAAGAAACTGAAAACTACTTATTGCACCATACAACGCAAGCAGTGCTACATTTAAGTACTGTGCTTTGCTTTGGGCACACTCTACAAGAAGGCAGCACATGCACAGAGGGTGGCTTAGAGAAGGGCAAACAAAGTATTCAAAGGCCTGGAGCACGCGAACCCACAAGGAAAAGCTCAGACAACTGGCTTTTAGTCCAGAAAACCAAAGCATAAAAGGAGGAATATTAATAGACTGCAAAAGAGTAGTGCAAAAAACAAAAGGGATTACTCTACATATTTGTGGGGGACAGAACATACTGAAAAATAGACTTGAATAGCAGAAAAGAAGATAAAAGGACATTTCCAGGAAAGCTTTCTATAGACAAGTATGGTAAACCAATAAAAGAGCTGGTCCAAGGAAGATGCAGAGTCTCCACTACAATGCATTTCAAACAAAATGTAGGACAAGCCCCTGTTACTATCTGACACACATCTGACCTTGTTCTGAGGCAGAGGCAGTAAATCAGATTACTTATCAGGATTCATCCAGTTCTCTTTTGTGTATGTAAATGGTGTAATTCACTAGTTTCCACATAACAATCTTTTCATTGATACAGATTCTCTGGTTCAAAAAAGAACAGACTTTATAGCCCGGTGATCTTGTAATTTCTTGACTTTGTGACAAGGTGGGAACCTTGAAACAGTCTCAAATAACACCGAGACTTTTTCTAGTCATGTTCACTTCACCCCTCTAAATGCATTTTAGCCAAAAGAAATTGTAAAAGTCCAGAAAATTATGTTTTAACTTCAGCTTTCTCCTTTATCAGTGATCAGCAACTTTAAACTGCATCTTCCATGGCACAAGGGCCCTGTGTTGCTTGTTGTAGGCAGAATTAAAGTCTCTCTGCACACCCCTGATAATGGGTCAAGTGCTTAGAAATTCCTTTAGTTGTTTATATTGTTACAACAACTTATCTACCAAAATGCTTCATTATGCTATGAGGACTTCTCACTGAAACAAAATGAGCCTTGAGCAGAGAAGGCAAATGCCAAGGAAAATTCAGCATGCTGCATGCTTTAGGAAAAGAGAATAGTAATTCTGGCAATGACAAGAAGAAAAAGTGAAGCTGGATCTTTGACATGCACAGTGCAGGCACACCCTCACTGAAGCATGCCTTTCAGAAGAATTAGTTCTAAAGCGATTCCCTGAATGTATTGGTCTCCAAACCATGATTATGTGCAGTGCAAATATATCCCATTGGAGTTCTCCTAAAACTCTAATGCATAACAGTAGGCAAGCAAACTGTGTTTTCTAAATGTCAGAAAAATTTAATAAAGCCTGAAGAAGGATATGAATGTGCCTATCTTTTATTCGTGGTTATCAATAATGATGTTCATTACTGAAACACAGTGCAATGACTGAAGTACCTAATTCAAACTGTGTGCATTAACTAAAAAATAAATGCGATCATAATTCCATAGTCAGACTCCCTATGCCAGATCCTTAATAAATGTAAATTATCAGCTGAGTATCAGGACCAGACTTTCTATATCTTCCTCCCAATTTAAAAGAAAATGCCATTAGTTGTACATAAGAGATACTGATGCTCCTTTTTTAATTAAGCACAGCAGGACTTTTACATTTTTATGGCACTGCCTAAAAGGAGCTCACAGATCATCCTAGTCAAAGATTCCAGACTGCTCATAGAGGACCTAAAGATGGAAAGAGTCATTATGAGTCTAAGATTAGTACTAACCATGATGCCAGTGATTGCTGACACAGAAAGAAATGGAACCTGTCTGTAGCACACATGAAAAGCAAAAAGAGATGCTTGGCAAATATAAATGCTAATGAAAAAACTTACATCTAAATAATGCCTCATGAGTTCATGAATTCAAAGTAGTTGTCAGTTTTGTATTAACTATCATTTAATAGCTTGGTTAGCGCAAGCTCTTTTCAAAGCCATCAGAAACGTTCTCTCTATTCCAGTGTGCAGGGTTAAGTGATGTCCAGTCCCAACAAGTGCCAATCTGCTATACCCTAGGTAATCTTGTGATGAAACAATAGTCTGCTTGCACAACGCACACTACAAAGCTACATACTTCTCACTTCACTGACCTGTTTATTTACCCAGACTAAGCTCCTGCAAGCGCAGCTTGTCAGAAGAGTAACTGGGTTCACAGGCCCATCAATCAATCAATCAATCAATCAATCAATCCAAATGGACAGTAAAGCTTATTCTGAAGTTCAGCATAGCAGATTTTTGTGAAGAAGCTGCAGGCCACTGAAATACTTAGAGATGTAAATAAATTCCCTGTGATGTCTCTGTGTGTTGCTATGAATAAGTTAAAGGGACACTGTCAAGGTTGTTTGGCTAAGAAATTGTTAGGCAGGAAATTTAAAACAAATAAAGCCTATACAAGACTTACTGCATAACCCAGTAGAAACAAACCTGAGCCAGCTATTGTTCGGTTCTTGCTGGTTTTGTTGTGGGGCTTTTTTGTTGTTGTTGGGAACTTTTATTTTGGGGGTTGTTTTTAAATTTCTGACCTTGAGAGAAGTTGGCTTTCAAAATGAATACATTACAGAAAAGAGGAAGCAAAGATATATGTGAGGCATTTTTTTTGGTAGGGCATTATATTTTTGTGTATCAAATAATAGATGCTGGAAACAAGATCAAACTTTAAGTACATCACCGAAAGAAAAAAATAAATCAGAGTTCAGTCAGAAGGTATAAACTCATGTGAGTTGTAAGATCTGCTAACCATTCTATTAAAGCTGTTTTACTTCTGTATTGAGTTAAAGAATTAAAATTAATTATGCTATATTTCAGTGCCCAAAGGCACTACTACTTTTGTTCTGGTCTCAATTTCTCTCCTCCACACTGACATCAAAAGAGTAGGAAAACCTTAAACATTTCCTCAGCATTTGGCCCTCCTCACACTTAGAACTTCCTTTGTCAAAGAAAAGACAAATGAGCAACCTTTTAAATTAGGTTCAATTAGGTGACCTAGATCAAGATCAACAGTTTTATGTCTGTATTTATGAACCTCTTGAAAGTGATACTTGTTTGATCATATTCGATAGGACTCATATCACTTTATGTTATAAACTGCTGTGCATCTGTCCAATCTCAGCTAGTTTTCTCTGTTCTCTTCAGAGTCACTCTAGACAGGAATTCATCTCATTCACAATCCACGTACATTCAAGCTTGGTTCTCCTTCTGGTGACTGGAATTAATACAGAGTAAGGTACAATTCAGGGCTTAGATATCACACCCAATTTTCAGAATGTTAAGCACCCAGTCAGAGTTTACCCAACCAACAGGCTTAAGGACTTAGAAGGATGAGTGACATTGGCTGTGAACCTGAATATTGTAAAGCACGTAGGGCATGATATTAGACGCCATGAAAATAAAGAAAATAAAGTGATGTAAGTTAGTAATATAGGAAGTCAAAACACAGATTCCAAAAGAAGAAGAAGGATTAAGCAATCTCTTCTTGATGCAGTCAAATCATACAATAACAAAATCTGGGTCTACTACAATTATTGACGAGGGTGGTCTTGTGAGATGAAATAATCATGAATTACATTCCTAAACCAAAAAAGTGAGATTGGAGCAAAATGCACCAAGTTAGACAACCCGAAAGTTTTAAAAAATATAAACCTAATTCTAAAAAGTTGTTTTGTCTTCTTGCTTGATGAGATTGGGGCCTAAAACTATTATAACAACTTGCCTCTAAAATACCTTTTAGGCAATGATTTTCAGATATATGAGCAACCCTGCAACACACCCCTGTTGAGGTTGGGAGCGAGGGCTGCTTGTCAAGGGATGTTTGTTTAATTAGCTGTGTTTTTTGTTTCAGACAGCTTGGACTATTTCAAATGAGCATTTAAAGTTCTTACTCAAAGTGAACCAGATCATTAAACTGTGTCTCCCACTGTGCTCACATTTAAGCTTGTATATTACTTCACTCACATGAGCAGCCCTCTTGACCTCTTTCTGGGATCAGCCATCAGAACTGTGTTAGGGTTTGCCTGTCACCAGAATAGGGAATAAACACAAACAGTCTAATTATGAGCTAAAAGTATATTGCAAAACTTTCAATAAGGAACTCCAACTTTTCTATTGAAAATTAATAGAATGCAGTTTTGTCAAGACTTTTTCTGGGTTAACATCAGATCTGAGAAAAGCCTGAAATCCTTCCAAGTGAAAATAATTTTTTGACAGCCCATTAATTTATCCCTGCTCTCTATGTCACTTTGGTTGCCTTTCTGATCACTTCTGAATCACTGTGAAAATGACATTTCAGAATTGTGTGTGAAGGTTTTTAGGGCCACCATACTAAAGAAAGATTATAAAAACGATAAGAGGAGGAGTTGCCATCTGACGTTGCAGGGTTTACAGTCAAGGTAAATTCAGTTATCAATTCCCAACCTATCATCTTTCATTAGTCAGTTCAGTGCAGGGTCTGAACACCTCACGGACTACTTGTCACAGGGACCAAAAGAGAGATAAGAAATGATGTAAAACTATTTCCCTTGACAGCAGCGACACAGATGGAGACTTCATTCTGACCATATTGTCTGCTTTAGTGCCATCCCTAAAGCCATTAACTATCATAATGATGGGGCTCTAGTTATTTATTTCTTCACAATTTCCTGATGTTTTTTGCAGCATTACATCAACGTGCTGAGACCTGCAACAAGCCTTTGTGTTTGCCCTTGAAGGCAGCTGCCACATGAAAAATGCTCAATCTAAGGTATTCACTTATCAGCAGAAGTATAAATGTGAGTTAAAACAGCAGTTCTGCACAGTAGCTGATGTAACACAAAATAGAAACATGTTATGCTCATTTTCCACATATCTTTGCCTGCCTGTATCAGGGCTTGAAGGTTTGGGGCTTTTTAACCTTCCTGGCAATATACTGTGATTCAAACCAGCAGATAACAGTTACTGTTACTTATTTGTTATAATCTGTTTCCCTTCAAATGCTCATACTTCCTGACTTATAGGAAAAATGAAAAACTACTGTTATCAAAATTACAGTTTAATAAAAAAATATGGTAATGCACACTGGTAAATTTAGGAAATATCCTCCACATTTTCCCCCTGCATTACTAGTCAGACAATATAGAGCTCCCTAATTGTAGAACTGCAATAAGCAGTTCCCTAATTCAAGATTTGGGAAAGAAATATATTTAAAACTTGTATTTATTTACAATAAATCAAAAAACAAGGTGGTGAGTGCTACAGGGATGGAGCATGACTACCTAACATCAGAAACACAGAATCATACAATATCAGGTTGGAAGGGTCCTCCAGCATCATTTGGTCCAACATTTCTCAGCAACGTCATCTCTCCAGACAAGATGGCTCAGCCACCTTTCAGATGAATCTTAAAGTGTCCAACATAAAGAAATCCATCACTTTGCTAGGGAGAGTACTCCAATGGTTGATTGTACTCATTGTGAAGACTTCTCTGCTTGTGTGCAATCAGAATCTCCCAAGGAGTAACTTGTAGCCATGTGGCTCCTTGTAAAAAGGGAGCTTCCAGGTTCATTGTATACATTCTTTAAATAGTAGAACAGAGTGGTAAGGTCTCTCCTAAACCTTCTTTCCTCAAGACTAAAACTCCAATTCTCTCAGCCTTTCCTCATACAGCAGGCTTCCCAGTCCTTTGACTGGGTTTGAGTGGAAGTTTGGATGGAGTTCCCAAGAATTTTCCTAATCTACTTGTTCATACAAGTGGATATTTTCTGGTAAAAAGAAAAAAAAAAAAAAAAACGGCTATAGAAGGTCTGGCACAGATTGCTGACCCTCTGGACAACAGGGAACACTGATAGCCCTGGCTATGCGCTCCTGCTAGAGTAGCACAAACTCAACTTCTTCCTCTTATTTTACTTCAAAGACACTAACCAGTGTTAACTGAGCAAAATTAGCTGAAAGTCACTGCAATAATTTACAATTTTCAGAATAAGCAATCTCCAGAACAGCACAAATTTAAAACCAAAACAAAACAAGACCAAAACAACAGCTTAATAAGGCACTCTAAACAGCTCATTTATGAGAACAACATTATTTATCTGCTCTGTGTCAAGGAGATTCCCACTCCAGCAGGTACCCTGACAGTAGGGAAGCAGAAAAAGCAAGATAGAATTACTAGAGTGATACATTTTGTATTCCTAACACTTTTATCCCAGGTGTAGTTATGTCAGTTTTTACATGTCAGGCCAAATTTAGCCCTTGGATGCTGCTCTCACAACCTCCATCATTTCTGATGAGGCTGCACACACACCTGCCTCTGCAGGGCGGAGTTTGCCTCTTAGACCAATGAAGGCATTTAAGACATGCAGCAAATTATGAAGGAGAAGCATCCTAAAGAGTTGTGAAATCCACCCCACCGTTTGTCTGATTTCATTTACTTAGGAAGCAAGCTAGAATTACCAGTCCCTTCAGTCAGCTCATGTGTGACCCATGGAGACTCCCTTTCTGCTGTGTTTGATTTTCCCGAGAGAGCAGGTATTCACACCTGTGTTATTCATAGTGCTGCTTGTCAATACAGTGCAGCAACCCAATTTCTCTGTAATTGCAATGGTAGCTTTAATGCTCAGAGCTACTGTTCTGCAGAAATTAATAGGGAGATGTTTGGTCCCTGTAATCATAGTGATGTTCATAATTTGCTACAAAGTAATTCAGCTAATAGGATCTTAACTAGAACAAGCTCCATGGTGAATGCATAGCATGATTGTGAGCATGTGCTGGAATAACAGTCACTTGCAGGTGACAAAACTGGTTGCCAGATTCAGAGTCATGTAATTTAACATGGTAATTTGCCAAAGTTGTTTGAATCCTATTACTAAAAAAACAAAAACCAACCAACCAAACAAAAACCCCCACATTTAATTATCAAACACCTGTTGAAAAGGCCTCATTCAGCCAGGTAATTATTCATTTAAACCTCAAGTTGCAGAGTTATGGTAGATCTGGACAAATGTGTGGCAGGCCAACTGTGTCCATACACATATGCATGCACACGTACTCACACACTGAGCCCCTCTGAGCCCCTCTAAGCCCCCCTCTGCAGATCCCTAGGGTAGGGACAATGCAGAAATTCCAAATAATCTCTTATCTATATCACTCACACTAAAAATTGTTTTTTGCTCCTGCATCCCCCCCCAAAACAAAAAAAGCCTTTTGTTGTTTAAACTGAAGGCAAAAGGCTGAGATTCTTATTTCCACATATTTTTTTAAAAGTATTAAAAGCCTGTGAAATTTTATCAGTAATCATAGTTCACAAAACTCTCAAGAAAAGACTAACCCTCTCTCTTTGCATTTAGCTTTATGCACAGTTTTATAATTTTTAATCTGACATCTAGTATCCTTTAAGGTCTAGAAATACTACTGAAAGAAAAACTTCCACTGGGAAGTTGGGAAAACTTCACTTGCCCTTCAAGGGCCACATATGACAACATTAAGCACATGAAAATCAAATGCATGAGGTACTTCAAGTCTGCTTCCTGTGAATAATACAACAATAAACATGAAATCCCATTGTGATTGCATTTACATATACCTATTTTTTTAAGAGGAAAGATTAGTAGGTTTATGTGATTAGTAGATTCTAGTGATTTACAGAGGGAAGGTGTATTTCATACGCCCGGTGGTACATCTGTGTCAATCACATATTTGTGATTGTCTGTCACAATCTCTGTTCCTCTGTGATATTTTTCATATGCTTTCATCTAATTCTGGAAGAGTATAAGCCAGTCCCTTTGGAAAAAAGTAAACTAGAAGGACTGTATGTTTCCAGTGTATATAACATACCTAAACAAACATGCTAAATGTTGGCTAGCCCTAGCCTTGGTGCATACGTTGAATGCCAGCCACAGGTCTCCTGCCAATGAGATGCATCATTTCCACAGTTGCAGAAATTGTCACTTTTTAGATTCTTTTCTCTTTTTTTGAAGCAGACTGAACTACAAGCAGGTCTGCCAGAGAACAATAGCTTTTGATTTCTTGTCACACAAAAGTCCTCCATTGCAGAAGTCTGGCACTGACAGGAACACTGAATGTGTTTAGTGTTTGAACTATTTTTTCCCCTCTGTTCTTAGAATATAAAACAAAACAGAATTTCTTCCCTGATAAAAGGAAATGTGAGTTGTAGCACACAGGCTCTGGAAGACTCATAAGTTTTCTCTCACTAGTTTCAGCCCTCAGCAGTGAAGTATGGAATAGGTTTTTAAAAAGATTAGAATGTAAGTGGGCTTACACCTATATGGCCAAGCTTATTATTGACAGTTTTCATTTCTGCTTCACTGATGCATAAAAATGTGTGGCGTCAAAACACTAGTCCAATTTAGTTGACAGGCAACAGCTATATGCTTTTTCAAAGTAGAGGTTTAGAAAAGAGCTTCAGACTAAATGAAAAGCTCCTACCGCTCAACCCCTGTTCAATTAAATGACTGCTTTGACTGCAAATTTTCCTTCAAAATTTCTGTCATTCAGGATTTCTATGCATTTTTACAGCATTGTAAGTGTATATATCCTGGTGCTATGTGAAGAATCACATTCCACTTCACTGCCAGAAAGAAGTCCAGATTTCCAAATGCAGACAGTGAACTCTGAGTGCAGCATTCTCTTTTCGTGTCCAGTTCACTTCTTTACTTTCACCCTCGTGGATGCTTCTACTGTTGCAGAAGCTATGCTTTTAGGAAAAAGCAGTAAGCATCAGTGAGGCTTCATTATTATTTCCCTCACTTGGCTATAATCTCATACCCCCATTGTAGGAGATACAGACAGCAGCTTTTCTGCTACTGCCTTCACCATACTATTTGCACACCTTCTACACAAAAATCAGTATTAATGTCCTTGACTGACTTCAGACCATTGCCAGCACACATTGCTAACCACACACAACTGCTCCACGGGTACTTGTGCATTATATGATAGTCCAGACATTCGTGTGCATTTGCCAAAATTAGGCAATCTGGCTTCAATAGCTGTCCACAACTGTACAGCTCCAGAAAAAGTATGCATATAAACCAATTTTCATAGGGGAAACTATGCATTAAAAAAGGGGGCAAATTTCTTTTCAAACATACTCTGCCAATGTTGAAAACCAAACAAAATAAACCAAAACAAATCTATGAATTTTAAAGTGTTTCTTCGAAGAAGTCATGTATTGCTTAGACCTTCTCTTAGTTATTGCAATACATTTTTCTTGGTGTCAGTGATATTACTAGAAGTTTTATTGATAGTTGAATATGTGAACAGATTAGGATATTTTTCTTTAACTTTAGAACTTTTATGCTCCTTATTTCTCTATTTTTTAACAAGTCAATGCTAAATTCAGTAACCATGGAACTGACACCGCACAGTGTAGTTCAACAGCAACAACTATTTTTATTATTATTTCTTGCAGACAGAAGTTAAGATGAGGAAAAGGAGCCCCTTCCATGTGAGAGCATCTTGAGATACAGAGCTCATTCTCTTCTCAGTGATAGTCACTGGTTCAAATCACATTGAGGAATGGGATTTTAGTTAATGTCACTATTTAAAATCCCATTCTGACAACCAAGCAAAAAAACCATCCCTACCTCCAAGCTACAACTTGTCCAATGTACAAGAAAACTGAGCTTGGTAATTTTGTTTTCGTGTGATTCAGTGTGCACATTTCAAAAAGTAGGGAATCTTTCAAGCAATACCAATAATTTTACTCTAAGTTCATAAGGGAAGAAAACAGGTAGATTTGTAGAGGTGGTGTCTTTTCCTGGTAGAAGATGTACCACATACCTGTTTTGGGAATTCATTCAGGAGCACAGTTCCCATGGCAGGATGGCAGATGTCTATAATCAGACACAAAACAAGGCATCTGTCCTTACCCACTCACCTCATAAAAGGTGAAAGGGAACATCATTTTATATTCTTGTCTTATTTCTCCAGTCACAGAGAAAGAATGCTTGTTACTAGCCTTGACTTTTGAAAGAAAAGATTATGCAAGGAGTGATTCTGGATCCAACATAAGAAAAAAAACCTGGTAAAGCTTTCTGTTGCCACACAGAGCCTTGGGAGATCTGCCCTTCAGTTTCCAAACAGAAGACTAAATGGTGTTTTTACACTTTCTTTCCATTATTGTCCATGCCTCACTGATGTGAATAGTGCCACTGAATTAAGTGTCCTCAGTGTGACACAAGGGAATTGCAAAATATGACTGTTGGAATATGTTGCTATTCACTTGTGTTTATATATTACTTTTAAAGAAAGATTGGAGTTTTCTTGTCAAGAAAAAAAAATAAAAAGAGAGAGAGAGAGAAGGATGATTCCCAGTGGAGTTTTCGAGCATACCTATTAAGCTGATTTAGCAGCTAACAACTTCGAAAAAGATTGTCATTTAAATGCTCTAAACCAGTTTCTACTCTCACAGACTACCAGTATCGGGGGAATCTTTATCATATTTCTGACTCCAGATGTAGCTCATCCCAGTTGCTGAAAACGAGAATAGCTAGATGTGAATAAGTGTTTCCACTTACACAAATATCATGTCTCAAATTACTGGACTGACCTCAACACACACAAACATATTCATTTTATTTGAATTTTGTGGTTTACTTTTTTTTTATAAATGACCTATGGGCCTTCGTATCCTGTGTAAGTAAAAATAGAAAATGTTAAATTCTGCCAGGTTTCACACAGCATATGTAACTAACAAACTCTCCCTGTTGTTTGATGCTTGAATCATTTCAAGCTAACTCTGCTTCCCCATATACACACAGACACCACCTGCATGGCTGCACATATGCACTCACACAGTCGTGGAGTGGTAGAGTGGACAATCACGTTTGCAGTCAAGACAGCTTCCCATCAAGTTAGCATATGGTGATAGCACACTGAGTGACAACTGGATGATTGGTTTTTGGGACAAACTCAAGCTTACAGCCTTGAGAATAGCAAAGTAAGAGATTTTTAGGAAGATGATGCCACTGTCTTTGAGAAGACAGCTGCCCAATGCCAGATCACCTCCCAGAAGACTGGAATTGGCAATGGTGGGTCATTCTTGGCTGAAGAGAACAGCACACTGCAGAACAGATGAGTGAATAGGAAATAAGGAGGGGGAAGAATAAGAGAGGAGGGAAGGAAAACAAAAATCCTTGTTTCTCTCCTCTACAGCTTATGCAAACAAATCAGATGATTGCCATGGAAGCAAATTAGCACCCTTTCCTGCCACATATTGTCTAGAGTGCTACACTCTACCATGTCTTTCTCTCATCTTATGAATTTGGTCCTTCCTGTTTCCTTTTGTTCAGCTTGTCAGAGTGCTGCACAGGTCTGACATGAAATTGTCTTTGGTCTCTGTTTCCTATTTTGTAACACTAAATCTGAGGAAATGACTGGACAACACAAAATGCTTCACGTACTAGCATTTGTCTAAACCTGTTTGTTCCTTGTTCACTGACCCTAACAGAATTTGCCTTCAGTTCCACTTACTAATCACATGGCAATTTTCACTTAAAAAAACAGAGGTGAAGAAGTTCTTCTCTTCCCCTCACTTCCCTTACATTTTCTTCACTACATTTTCCCCATCTTCACGGGATCTCCTTCCCTCTTCTTTCA
Source organism: Dendrocincla tyrannina (assembly GCA_035047865.1). Lineage (NCBI taxonomy): Eukaryota > Metazoa > Chordata > Aves > Passeriformes > Dendrocolaptidae > Dendrocincla > Dendrocincla tyrannina. Next base: position 22,033,758 of record JAWWMP010000132.1, on the reverse strand, counting down.
CTATGTGGTTCTCCATCAGTCTTTGCAGCTGTCAGTCCTCCTGATGAACTTTTATTTTATTTTAATTTTATTTTTGAAATACAGATAATAAAAAATTAACATTGCTTTGTTGAAGCCCAGATTATAATGGGCCATTCTGGATGAAACTTAGAAAACAGGCATCTTAATATACTTAGTTCTCAGGTCTCTTTTAATACTATGTAGCCAAACCAAATACAGTAGGCCCATAATATTATAGTTGCCTGCTCCTCTCCTCTAGGTGATGTCACAGGAGGACACACTTGAAAAGAAAAATATTTTCTTCATTCAGGAGTAAAGATTTTTTTCTTTTTAGTTTTCTTTTTTTTATCCTAATTCAACATTTCCCTCTTTCATCACATTCTGAGGAAAAATCACTTTCTATTAACACAGTATTCCAACCCTCAATTTTCTTTTTGCAACAATGCCTTATAACTCTAAGGTGAAAACAATATGTCAGAGTGGGACAGTGACCTAACACTCTCCAAAAAGCATCTGCACTGAAAACTAAGAACTGCTTGAATGCAGACTGAACCAACCAATCCCACAAATGCCAGTAAACATAGCTTAAGTGAATGGCATAAATTTCCAAGACAGAAGGGACATTGTATATAGGCAATTGACTTACATATAATCTTCTACATATAATCCTATTTTATGTAGCTTCATTTTTTAAAGAATGCTAAATATATTAACTACAAGAGACAGATGGGAGGACAAGATCTAGATTTGGCCTTCAAATGGATAAAAAGTGTTGCTTTCATTTCATAGAGTTATAAATGTTCATTTATTTTCATTTCTAAAATGGTAAGGTAGGGACCATAAAAATCTTATGTCAATCACTTTTTGAAGCGCTTCTTTCCTCTCACTCACGTAGAACTGCAGCATCCTATTGACATTTTTTCTACCTCCACAAATCCCTTGACTATTTGTATTTAAGGCTATTATATTATAAATGCAAACCGTACATCAGTGGCAAGTATAACATTTGGTCCAGAAAGGCTTCAATGCTCAGTATGAGCCTTCATAATTTTGGGAGGTGACCTTTGTTCCTGCTGGAGGAAAGGATACAGTTCTAAGCACTACAAACCTGCTTTTGCTTCAGCATAGTTCAAAGAGGACAAGAACATAAATATACACCTATGAAGATTTTGTCAGTATAGGATTTTTTCTTAGACACTTTAGTTTCTGCCTAAGGTAAAAGAGCTACAGTTATCATTGGTTTAGTTGATGGAGCTAGTACCAGATATACACAGAGCAAATGGTTTAATCATTAGAACAGATGCTTCTGAGCTTACAGCCATGGATTTAAACCCCAGCTGGGAATTCACTATTAGCCCTATCATTAGCATAAATTGATTGCTTTGATTGGCTAATCACTTAATTAGGAAGAGATCCTTAATAAGAAACCATTTTGGAATAGTGTTTATAAATAAAGGATTTTCTTAGGCACATTCTGTTTAGATTTTAGACTCTCTTTTTTACTTGCCACCTATGTGACTTTCAAAAATCGTGTATTATCGTGAATATACCTCAGAGCATATTGACTTTCTTTTAGTCTTAGAGACTCGTAAAATGAGAAGAATAGATAAAGGATGACTTCTTCCTCAGCTTTCTACACTGATTTCCTCAAACTCTCCCATGTCCTTTCCCAGCACAATGTGGAGTGCATTACAAATAAAGCTTCACTGACAGCTCATTCACTGTGTTAGTCACAAGCTAACACTGACCTGGAATCACACAAGAGTAGTTCCTGGGTGCAAAGTAAAAGACCCTGAGTTGCCTCCTAGAGCAATTAAGCTACCATCTACATTCCTTACAAGGATTGCCCTAACACTGACACCAAAGGAGGAGCTGAGTCTTCTAGTTAAAGATAATAGATGATACAATATGTCATGCTAAAAAGGTATGAATAAGGTATAAGGAAATTGTTTCAAAGGCCAGTCCAGAAATTTTTTTAAAGAATCCCAAGGGGTCTGCCACTTTCCCTCTCCGATGAGTCAGATTAACTGCCTCACTCAGTGGCATCACAAAGTAACTAGTTTAAAACAGCACTTCAAGAGCTTTTTAAAAGCAAGAATTAAGTGAGTCTGTCTGGTTTAATTTCATTTAATGTAAGCAAGTCTCTGAACTGCATTCCTTTGCTCTAACACTGAGCTTGAAGCCTTGCTGCCTGATTAATGCCAAGCTGTTTGAAGTATACTCTTTTCTTATCTAGCACTGTGCAGGCCTCACTACAGCCTGGGGAGACCTGCTGGTAAGGCAGAGCTTGGGGAGATTTTAGTCTGCTCTTCACAGAGGGGGATGGAGGCCAGATAAGCCTCATGCTAATAAAACAGAAAACAAAATGAAAACCTGTTGCCAATCCTCAAAAACTTGTTTATATGGAAACGAGGGGGAACACACTGCACCATAACACTGACTTGCTCTCTGCCTGCTCGCGTATGACTGACTCACTGCGTTCATACATTAACGTCCTCTCTATTAAAAATAAACAAGTATCATCACCAAAACACTGCAGATTACCTGCAGATGTCCTTTTTAATTCTGTTTGAACTCCTGACATAATTTAAGTGTTTATAATTAAAATAATAATCATTAAAGAAAGACCAGGAAATATTTGGTTAGCCTCTGAAAGGGTAGTTATGGACACCTGTCCTCCCAGTCTGTGGGTCACTGAAATTCATGCTGTGTTCACAGTGAACTTCACCTGTCTTCCTGATCTTTTGAAATCTTCAGACATTACAGATTCAAAAAAATAAAATTTAAGCAATCTTCAGTAAAATATTGGGAGCAACTTAAATACATACACATTTATAATAATTGATGATTATTTTTGTTGCCACTTACTGTCCAGTGGAAGCTTATCCTGGAAGTGTCTTGCATTTTCTTTACTGCTAGAAAGTTGCCTAAATATCTGACTTTGATAGCATTTAATGATACTTCATCTCAATAAGATGTTCAAAGCTGTTTAGTGTTGGAGCCAAAGAAATGAAAACAAAACAAGCAGTTCTTGTCTAAACTTACTACGACAGTTTTCTGCAGACACCAATAGAGATCAGCTCCCTCACCAACATCATCTACAGGGATCAAGAGACGAAAATACTAAAATTGAAGCTGTTTCATTGTTGCTTTCAGATGCATTTAAAAGGTAGGTGAGAACAGGTGAAACTTTAGAAGCAACACACTCTAAAAAGAGTTGGCTGAATCATGTTTGTCTCTAAGTGCTGTTAGGTTATTTGAAAACACTGTGAAACATTAAGGGATGGAAGAGAAGAAAAAAAAGCAAAATCAACAAACTATCTGAGCTAGAAACAAACAATATACCATCAGGAAAGTTTCTGTCTCAAAAATACTTATGACAGGCAAAAGGAAATAACTTCTGCACTTTTTTGTTAGTAAACCTCAGTAAAGGTTTATATATTGTTTTGCTGACCAAATGAACATTAGGTGAACTTAATTGCATGAAGGCCTAAATGATGTATGAGTGGACAAGACAGTTTTTATGAAAAGAGACTGTCTTTTCTTAGACAAGCTGGTAGGATTAGAAAAGAAGATGTGCTGGGGAGGTGAGAAGTCAAAGACCCTAAGAACAGAGCAGCTTCAGTACATGTAAAAATTCCTGGGGACATGTTCACTAGATTGCATCCTTTTTCTCCTCCCTTTTCACTTCTCCCCAGATATTTTACCTGGATTTATACAAAATGTTATTCCTCCTTACAAACTCTATGTCTTTAGAAAGCTTTTACTGAAGACCACCATCTAACCACCACAGGACAGAGAATTAAATCCTTCAAAATAAAATATGCTCTAATGCCCATGTATATTGAGAGGGTTGAGTCCCTTGTATGAGTACTTCTGCATTAAAAAAACCCTGATACAAAAAGCACATAAGATTATCAGAAAACACTTTAAGATGAAAACCATCTTTAGCATCAGTAATATAGTCACTCAATTTGAAAGTATATCAAAGGAAGCCTTATGAAAAAATCTTTAGACAGTTTGCTGTTCATTTTTCTGTTTTCCCACTGCTTTAGTCTCCATTAAGTAACTTAAAACTTCTAATATGAGATTGCTGCTGACTCTCTTACCCTTCTGTTCTCCTACAGAACTCTGGTCTCCTTCTGTTCTCTCCTTCCTTCACCACCACCCTGTCCCCAAAACAATTTAAATTTCATTCTTTATGCACTTTTTAAGGGAACATAAATAAGTGGTTCGTCCTCCATCCCTGCTCACTACCAGCCTTCAAAAGTCAAATTTGTCAGCATAAGCTGGACTATAATGGTAAAAAAAAAAAATAAAAGTTGGCAACACAAATCCCACTACACTAACTTACTACAAAGGAGATTTTAAAGAAGGCTTAAAAAAGGCTCATGAAATATTATCGGCTAACTATCAGCAATATTGGTGAGACCAGTGAGGTCTTTCCAGCTCTCTTCCTGCACAGGTGTGCTGGGTTTGGCCAGGATTGAATTAACTACCTTCACAGTATCTATGGGGCTATGTCTTGGATTGATAACGCAGGGATGTTTTCCATATTTCTGAGTCGTGCTTGCACAGAGTCAAGGCCTATTTCTCATACCAGCCTACCTTGCCAGTGTGCTGGGGATGCACAAGAAGATAGACTAGACTAGAATATCCTGAGCTAGAACAGACCTGCAAGGATCATCAAAGTCCAGCTCTTGGCCCTGCACAGGGCAGGCCCATGAAGTTGGGAGGGGACACAGCCAGGACAGCTGACCCCAACTGACCAGAGGAATAGAGGAATATTCCTCAACATAGGCTGTCATGCTCAGCATATAAAACCTGAGGCAGGCAGGCAGGCATGCTCAGAGTGATGACATCTGCCTTCCCAAGTAACCGTTTTGCGTGATGGAGTCCTGCTTTCCAGGAGGTGGCTGATGGGAAATGGTAAATGAATTCCTTGTTTTTCTTTACTTATGTACAGGGCTTTTGCTTTACCAATGTCTTTATCTCAAACCACAAGTTTTCTCACTTTTACAGTTCCAGTTCTCTTCCCTATCCTACTTGTGGGGAGTGACTGAGCACTTGTGTGGGGTTAGCTGGGGTAAAACCACAACAGATTATTTCTATCAATACACTACTCTGTGCTACAGAGGCTTCCTAAATACCCTTGAATCAAACACATGGATGTAACTTAATCTTATGCTATCTTGTAACCTACCACACTTTTAAAAAGCCTGGCTTTTAGGGTTGTTGTCCTGTCTTTCAGATGTAATTTCAACAGTATAAATCACAATGGCAATCTGAACATGAAACCAAATGCAAATGCTCATTGTCTTTGTCAAAGACAATTTCCTAAAGATAAGTTTCTTTTTAGAGTCTTAAAAGAAAATAAATATCTTTTTACTCATCTTGAAATACTTAATATTATTAATTCACTGTTAAACATCGCTATATTAAAAGTAGTGTCATTAATTTGTGATATTAATTATGCAATGACATAGTAAATCATATTGTGTGTTTAAAGAACTTCATTTCAACCTTAGATGTAAACTATTGTTTTTTTTAAAGAAAGGCAAAGTTTGGAGAGAGTTATTAGACTGATAGAGCTGGGAAACAACTTTTTCTAAACGTTTAATAGCACTGGAAACTGGCAATTATATTTGTTTTGTGAAAAGTCTGTAGCAGATGCTTTTAACACAGACATCTCTTCCTCCCATTACAGTTTGAATGCTGTATTTGTACCCCAAATTGACATGCTTTCATGTTCCCACAGACTGTGTCCTGCTTGCTTTTACAGGGTGGTGATTAAAGCCTTACGTGGTATCTTTCATATCACAATTCTAGTAAGAGACTAGTATCTCTACTGTGGAACTGATTTGTTAAAGCAAGGGACAGCATTGTTTGGATTTTCAAGTTCACTACTGCCAACTACAAGGCTTTGTATAAATAACAATCTCTGTTTTTCCAGAACCTTCATCTGTACAGGACAAAAACTGTCACTCTAAAGGAAATACGAATTCTTACAAAGATATCCCTTTCTAAATAAAATAAAATAAAAACCACTACACAACAAACTTAAACCAGATTAACAACACAAACCAAAGGACATTTCTAAATTATAAAATTGTTAGTGGAGGTACTTATATAAAACAAAACAAAAAAATACTTTCAAAGCAGGGAGGAAAATGAGCACAGAAACAAAACAGAGATTTGAGACTGAAATAGACCTCACGTTGAGATCAAAGTGACAGAAGCAATGTTGAAAACTATGGCTTTATCTTTCTGTAACTAAGGAATTCAATGGTGCACATTCTCAGAGAAGAGTACACTTGCTTACCTATACCATGCATAAAAAAAAAATTCAGTCTGAAATTTCTATGGAAATAAAGGGATTTCATTAGGCTGATTTGTCCACTGATTTATGGTATCAGAAGTCACAGCACTACTTCTGATACTGGAAACAGGATAAAACAACTAACCCAAATACATATAGGCTCAGGGCTAAATTCAGAAGGAGACATAGGTGCTAATTGCTGTCTACCACATCACCTGCTTTCAGGCTAGTCCATGTGGTGGAACCTCCACTCCCTGCAAGATACCTGGATTTCATGTACCTGGCTTGCATATGCTGAGTGGAAAATTGCCTGGCCAATGATAAATGCTAGGGACTGAGGATCACATTCTATTTCCTGTGCTTATAATGCTTAAGAAGCCTTAAGAATGCTTAAATACTGAGGCTGTGAGGAGACATCCTCTCATATTCTCCTGTGCCTTTCAAAATGCTCATACTCCCTCATCTCCTTAAAGATCTAAGAAACAACCAGAAGAACACAAAGCTCTGGGAACAATCTACCAGCAGCAATGATGACGTTGTGCTGATTTTATTTTTTTCCTACCCCACTAGTCCACCTTTTTTGTTTTGTTTACACTGAAGCTGCTTCACGTTACAGAAAAAAACTTGAGATTCACTGAACCAGAAGCAGAAGGAAAGTTAGCAGAACTGTGAAGCACTCTGATCAGAGCGCTCTTTAGGCACCAGGCTGTCACAAAGGCCTGTTTGTGCATTTCATCAGACTACCTCATATTGAGACCTTCAAGAGATCTGTTCCAGATGAGAGTCTTCAAGGGATGCTTTTGCTGGAAAATCCAGGGAAAAGTGGTACAGGTGAATCCTGGTAACACAGAGATTCCTGATATCCACACTCAGAACTCTAAAACCAAATCTATTACATTTCTAAATATGTTATGGCTTCCCAGCTATTATTCCAGGAATGGCTGTTCCTCAGGTATTTATACTAAACACAGAGCAGTTTCCACTTCAAAACTGGGACTTTCCTCATTAGTGCCCCACAGCCCTTTGATGATTGCCGAGATGAAAGACACTCCAAGATTCAAGACATTGTTATCCATCTGCATTCTGTGACATGAATGGTATACATGAAAAGCTCTTCCTATTCTTCAGCTCCACCCTCAGTTTTTTCCTTATGGCTTACAAGACTCTGCTTTAAACTAAGTCAGACTAGGGAAAACAAAACAAAAAAAAAAACCAAACAGACAGACAAACAGACAACGTGAAAATACTCCAGGTCTTCTTCTGAGACAGGACCACTTTCCACCTTTTTGTTAAGCCTGCCCAAGTAGCCTTCTGTTCCTTTCTCTTGATTTGAAGGGTAACCACTGTGATTGGCTGATCTGCATATATCATCTCTGTTGCCTCTTGCTATGTGTTGGCTTTTAGAAAAAAGCTGCAAGTGTTGAGAACTGAAGAGTCTTAAATTTATGATATGACTAATAACCATCAAAAATGAAAAAAATGCTATTCTACTTTGTAACATACACTGTAACATTAATTTAAAAATATAAATTACTACTGCTTATTGGCTTGCTGAAAATTTCAAAGGACAGCAAGGTCTGATGCACTTCATCTGCTATGGCTGTGCATTCTGTTTCCATATGCCAGTCATTAGTTCCATTTCACTTCTAGCCAGGATGGGGCATTGCAAGCTAATCTATGTCATCATGTGATGTGCTTCAAAATGACAGCTCTCTTCGATGAGAAGCTGGTCAAAATTGCAACCACAGAGAAGCAGATCAAAAGTACAACTACAAAGACTGGAGTGAAGGGAAGGACACCTAAAGCCAGTGGATTTCTCAGAACTTTGGCAAGGTGCCCACTGATAGCAAAACAGGCACCAACGGGCACAAGAAACAGCTGACAATAACTGTTAAACCAGTCTTAGGCTCCACAGGAATCAGTCACTGAAAGCCTCTGCAAGCCACAAGAGACTCTGGTGGGAATTTTTAGACAAAAGACTCAAGCAGCTTGCAATGCTCTCATTATCTGCAGAACAAAGTGTGTTAATAAGTATGCCAAAATGTTCCCTGTTTCTGTAGTGTGTATGCTGCAGACCTTCTTTTCATCACTGAAAGTTGGAAAAAAATTGTCCTTAACAGGCGAGAAAGCTGGGCTGGGCACAAGGGGTGGCTTAATATATAGAATACTTCAGACAAACTAATTTTCATTCTCTCTTGATTCCTTAAAAGAAATTTCTTTTATGAATCCATATTCATGTTATCATATATGGAGTAATAAATGAACTGTACGATGCACTAAAAGATAAATAGGTCTCATGAATTGTCATTATGGACTTAGATAAGAGTTAATAATTTCTTTTAACTCGGGTCCTACCATAATGTTAAAGCAAATATATTGCTTGTGAGAACAAACAGGTATGACTTGTATATGTCATACCTCCACCCCAGAAAAAAAAAAATCTTAAAGAAAGAGATGACACATTGGGAAGAAAATTATGCGGAATTCAGATATACAGCTTAATTACTTTTAGGCTTGATTCAAAGACTACTCATGTCAAAGGTAGATTTTACTGATTTTGATGAGCCTGATGTGAATAGGTTCAATTCAAAGTTGTCATTTTAACCTCTTTGCTTCACTTCAAACAAGTTGTCCAAACATAATATATGAAGGTTACTCATATCTATTATAAGTATCAAAAGTAAGAAAGACATACACTACAATAAGTTCATCATCTGAGTAATCTGAGTACAAAATGTGGGTTACCAACTTAGTTCATGGGTTATTTATTGTGGGTTATTTATTTAGTAATTACCTCAGTGTTCTTTAACTAGCTCATATGATGTGATAGATAAACCAGATAAAACAATGCACTTTCTCCCTACTTCCAAATATGTGAAAATGACTAGCTGGACATAAGCTTCCCACAAAACCATTAAAAGTTGAAGGTTGTGCCATTTGTCAGTGGAAAGGTCATTTCACTAACATTTGGAATCATGTCTCATGATCTGACATATGACTTACCATCAAAATAACTTGAGCATATTGATGTAGCAATCCTTTTCCTCCAGACTAGTATATAGATTAATGATGTGGGTTCAGCTGATGCCACCCTCCTGTACTCATCAGATACAGGGATAAATAATAAATAGGCAAAAGATTTTCTATAAAGGCTTTTCTAGATATAGAAATTTCTAAATCTAGAAATATTTCCCATCCTTCTATCTCCCTTTGTCTCTTCCTTTAAGGAGATAAACTCAGTGACTGCTGAGAAGGAAAGGAATAAAGACTGTACAATGCTACACACTTTGCTTTGCACCCTCATAGACCACCAATGCCAGCTGGATTAAAGCAAGAGATGGATGTTTCAAATGATTTGCAGCATATCTTAAACAGCTCAGGGTATACAGGTTCTCTTGTAGAATCAGAGAATGGTTTAGGTTTAAAAAGACCTTCAAGATCATCAAGTTCAACTGTCAATCCAGCATTGCCAAGTCCACCACTGAACTGTCCCCAAGTGTCCTATCAAAATGTCTTTTAAATACTTCCAAGGATGATGACTTAACCACTTCCCTAGGCAGCTGTTTCAACACTTGACAACCCTTACAGTGAAGAAATTTCTTCTAATATCCAACCTAAACCTTCCCTGGCACAACTTGAGGCCATAACCCCTTGTCCTGTTGCTTGTTACTTGGGAGAAGAGACCAACTTGCACCTCACTACATAAGCCCATAAACAGTCAACTCTATTGTCACTATCCTTAAGCTCTAGACAATCAAACCACTCGCTAACATACAGGGTAGTCCTTCACCTCTCATTCTTGTTTATCCCCTCTGAAGAGTTTACAGGCAGCCAGTTGTGTGAATCATCTCACCACATCGTCCTGATGGCAATTCTGTCATAGATTTCCTGTTGCACCATGGCTTCCAGCTCCTCCTGTTGGTTGCCCATGCTGCATGCATGGGTGTAGATAGACTTCAGCTGGGCTATTGGTCCTACCACCTTTTTCCATGGGAGAAGCCTTAATTCCTATATAACCATTCTCAGGGGTTTCTGTTGTTTCTGACATCTTTGCTGTTGCATGGATGTCCATTCCATATCTCAATTTACACAGCAGATTGAAGGACCTTGCTATCACACCATCCCTCAAACTTGGGTATGTCGTCCCCAGGTTTATCTCTAGTGATCCCTTTCCCCCTTCAAATCTAATTTAAAGCTCTATCAATAAGCCCTGCTACGTCTTGTGCATTTTCTCCCTTTGAGACAGGTATACCCTATCTAAAACTCAAAATTCTGCCAGCGACAATGGTCTCATGACCAGATATTGGTGTGCTGGAAACTACCTTGCAAACATTTAACATCTGTCCCAAAGTACTCTGAACAGGGAGTTTTATGAAAATACAAATGGATACATCCCCAGTAATGTGTAGTCTCAAAAGCAGAACAGTCAAAATCAAAACAGAATACATGAAGAGTGCTAAGGCACAGGGGACACAATGGAGGCTGTGTGAAAACAAGGAACCTAGTAGGAAAAACAAATACAGTGACAGGCTGTATGGAATATGCATACACCAGTCTGACCCTAGGAATGTCATTCTTTAGCTACATCAGTGTCCAGCTCAGTCAACACAAGCACAGTGGCAGTTCACTCCTTTATACGGATGTTGCTGACTAGCAAATGTAGTGGCTTGGGATTCCTGAAGGTTCTTAACTCTAAGTAGCTTCTGTGGTTTCATTTTATCATGTTGGCCACTCCATATTTTCTAACAATTCTTAGTAGCCAGAATAGAAAGAAAGATGGACTGTTCTCTACCAGGGTTAATGAACCTTTGAAGTCTCCTAATGGGATTTAATGGCTACTACATTTTGACAGTAGCCATTCCATATGCATCTACGGATAGTTGCTTGTTTTAGTTTTCTTCTAAAAGCCTGTATTTCTTTAGTGATCAATACTGTTTATTTCTTTGGGCATCATTTGTTCAAAAACAAAAATAACTTGTATATAAGCTAACAGCTTGTCATTCAGGTAATGTGGAGGATTTATTCCATAGGCAGCGCTTTCTAGAACATTACCTCATTCAGCCACCTACGTATCTCTTCTGGGCAAGGCAGGAAGACATTATCTCGATCTATTCAGGAAAATAAACTGTGATTATGCCAGTTTGTAAAGGCTACTGGTTTGTGGGTGTTGCTTTCATGTAACACTTTCCTCTGCCTGTTGGCAGAAAGCAGTTTGCGAAACTTTGCTAAGGTTTTGATTCACTGTAATAAAGATGCATTTTATTTAACAAGAAGCCCCACTCCACAAACACTTCACCACACTAGCACACAGGATAAAAATAAAATAGTCACACAAAAAAAGAAGAATTTTAATTGACAGAAGTGAAGGAAAATTCATTCTCAGCAAGCCACTTAACTAAAATTCAGTGTAAAAGTCCCATATCTTACTGCATAATACTCATCAAAACTGCCCTGGGGGCAGAATAATATCTCTGTGACTTCCAGAGAAGCTTATTCTCTCCAGTCATATGGGCCAGCACATGTTATTTAGGAACCCAAACATGCCTGAGAGCTGGTCTCTATACATATATAGTAATAAAAAAAATAATTAAATAAACATGCTCATAAACAGGATTTTGAAGACATCATAGGCCGGCTGACAGCTCATTGGAAAATAAAATGGTTAAAACTTCACATTTAGGAGGAAGTGTGTGCATGTGTGTACACAAATAATACACACACTCTCTCTCACAATGTTTTTTTGTATTCCTTTCACATGAACAGTATGCACACATTGAAAAATCATAGCATCATTCTTATTCATAGCCAAAACCCCTAAGAATTTCAGAAATATAATCAGAGAGGCTCAAAACCGCAATGAATTTTTATGAGGTGTCAATTTCCTAGGCATTTCCATTGCCAGAAGTAACCAGGGCTTGGGAGTGCATTCCACACTAGAAAAATTTTCTATCTGAACAGAAAGGTGCTGGTTGATGTCATTGCAAGATCACTCTCAATAATCTTAGAAAGATCATGGCAAATGGGAGATGTGCTTGATGTCTACAGGAAAGTAAACGTCATTCCTGTCTTCAAAAGGGGCAAGACAGAAGACATAGGGAACAATAAGCTTCACCTCAGTCTCTGGGAAGGAGTTGAAATAACTAATCATGGAAACCATTTCCAGGCACATGAAGAACAATAAAGTCATCAGAAGTAGTCAGCATTGCTTCACCAATGGTAAGTCATGCTTGACCATCTTATTAACCTTCTATGATGAAAGGCTAAGAGCTGGGACTGTTTATCCTGGAGAGTAAGTAGAAGGTTCAGGGGGATCCCATCCCTGTGTACAAACATAGGAAAGTACAAAGGGGATGGAGCCAGGCTTTTTCAGTGGAGCCCAGTGATGGGACCAGGGGCAATGGGCACAAGTTGAAACACAGGATGTTACCTATGAACACCAGGGAACACTTTTTCACTGTGAGGGTGACCAAGAAATCATAGGTTACTCAGAGAGGTGGTGGTGTCATATGTCCTTGGAGACTACAAAACCACCTGGACATGGTCCTGGGTAACTGGCTTTCGGTGGCACTGCTTGAGCAGAGGGTTGGATGATGACCTCCAGAGGTATCTTCCAACCTTAACTATTCTGTGCTTCCACAGCAGGATAATCATACCCTCACTTTTTCCGAAGTCGGTGAAAATTAGCTAGCTGCACAAAAGTGTCAGTAAAAGAAGCCAAGGCAGGCAGTACTCTTTTCTTAACCAGATGAATCCTCTTAGCAGACCATAATAATTTTTTTCCCTTATTTTTCTCCTCATTTTGTCTTGCCTGTTATTTTTATTCTCCCATAAAATCATAAGAAAAACATGATTCATGCCACAACAGATGGTGACAGAAACCCTCTACCTACACCAGAATGTAGTTGATGTCAGTATTCATTCATCTCAGCATAATAGCTACATTCAGTGCTTCAGTGGAGTAAGGATAAGGATCCTTTCCATAAAAATTATTGATTTTATATAAGTCACAGCTACATACCTAATATATAAACCAAAGATAACTATAGCCCAGGGACAAGATTTTCCAAAATGAGCAGTGATTTTTCATGTTCATCTTGATAATATTTAAATAAGACCAGATATTCAAGACATTGGTGAGGGTAGGAGAGAAATGTTTCAGATGTCTTTAAAATGTTCCACACTGGAGAAAAAGAAAACATTAGGCATCAAATTTACAATAAGCACTTAAAATACTTATCCAAATAGGCCACCATGATTTCATTTTAAGAGATGCACAAAATCCAATTTTTCACATCCCAGATACCATTTTACCTTGGATAATTCACTTTCTGCTTTCAGCAGATTTTGCTCCATGGAACAACCTGATTATTTCCACACTTAGTTCTTAATAGTATTTGCATTTGATAGTACCATAGTGACTTAATCAGGGAATGGGACTTTTCCCAAGAGGGCATTTTAGAAATGCTCATCAAATGTTCGTTCCTCACCCAAAACCAAAGAGCAGTGCATACTTTTCAGTGCAGATATACTATTTCAAATAAACAGGCTTAGCCACAGCAAGGATCTGATTCCTACGCAGCATGGAACTATTGGAACAGAGAGAATAACCAAAAGTTACAAACGTCTTTGTTCTAAGGAGCTAGTGTCATAGTTGAACAGTTGATTCACTATTATATAAAGACCTTTGTTTGCTTTGCCCTGTTAAGAATGTGCAGCATCATCCTAGAAACACAATTAGTGGCAACTGCCTAGCAACCAAGTATATGACATTTTCTTTCTTACAAAACTTTGACTTTGAAAGAACCCAGAGAAATCCAAAAGCATCTTTAATTCTCTACATTCTTATAACATTTTAATCTTAGTTTTAACTATGTCCATAAATATCTTGAATTGCATGCAGAGCTAGTGCTTGTAAAGTTGTGGATCTGAGATATTACCTTAAAGATATCATGGGAGATTGGTCATTATGTGTGACCTGATTACACTTCCACATATGCTTAATTTTACACACTTTTAAATGTCCTTGTATAGTGTTATGTGCCTGAAATATGCACAGAACCATTGCTAAATGTTCTGCTGTTAATGAAATTACTTTGCTTTCTACTAGCCCATACTGAGTTTCAAAAATACTGCCACACGGACACTGACTGATAAAAATAATAAAGAAAACACCAAACCCCACTATTTACACAGGATAGAGAAAGAGTACCAACAAACACTGAAACAAGAAAAGTGTGAAACATAAACATGTTACCAGCAATGAAAATTTAAAGTGCTGATCAGGAAATAGCATAACTGGCTTTTTCTAGCAACAGATGTTTTGTCAGAGATCAGATCTTCATCATACTTGGCACTGTATAAAATATAGAATCAGAGACTAGTTTAGATTGGAAAAGACATTGATTTCGACCACTAACCTAGTTCCACCATATTCACCACTAAACCATGTTCCATGTGCCACATCTACACATTTTTGAACATTTTCAGGGATGATGACTCCACAACCTTCATTTCCTCCCATCCAGTCACTTTTTACTTTGAAGAACAGATCAAATTACCTGGCTACAACCTTCTTTTAGGGAGTTGCAGAGAGCGATAGGGTCTCCCCTGAGCCTTCTTTTTTTTCAGGTTAAACAACCCCAGCTCCCTCAGCTGCTCCTCACAAGACCTGTGCTTCAGACCTTTCACCAGCTCCATTGCCCTTCTCTGGACATGCTCCAGCACCTCAATGTCTTTCTTGTAGTGTGGGCCCCAAAACTGAACAACAAGATTCAAAGCGTGGCCTCACCAGTACTGAGTAGATGGGAATGATCCCTTCCCTAGTCCTGCTGGCCACACCATTCCTGATACAAGCCAGGATGCCACTGGCCTTGCCCACCTGGGCATGCTGCTCGCTCACATTCAGCTGGCTGTCAACCAGCTCCTCCAGGTCCTTTTCCACTGGGCAGCTTTCCCACCACTCTTCCCCCAGCCCATAGTACTGCATGGGGTTGTTGTGACCCAAGTGCAGGACCCAGCACTTGGCCTTGCTGAATCTCATAATACTGGCCTCAGCATATTAATCCAGCATGTCTGGATCACTCTGTAGAGCCTTCCTACTCTCCAGTAGATCAGTATTGCATCTGCAACTGACCAAGGGTGCCCTTGATCCCTCTTTCAAGATCAGTGATAAAGGTATTAAACAGGACTGGTGCCAATAATGACTCCTGGATAACACCACTAGTAACCAGCTTGCCAACTGGATTTAACTCCATTCACCATTCTGTGGGCCCAGTTATCCAGCTGGTTTTTTACCCTGCAAAAATTACACCCATCCATGCCACTGAAAGTCTGTTTCTCCAGACAGTGGAAGACAGTGTTCAAGGCCCTACAAAAGTCCAGGCAACAACATCCGTAACCTCTCCCTCATCCACTACGCAGTCACCCAGTCATAAAAGGAGATGAAGATGTTGGTCAAGCAGGACTTGCCTTTCCTAAACCCGTGTTGGCTGGGCCTGATCCCCTGGTTATCACATACATGCTGCATGATGGCACTCAAGATGATCTGCTCCATGATTTTCCCCAGCACCAAGGTCAGGCTGACAAGTTCCCCAGAGCCTCCTTTCACACTTTCTTGTAGATGGCATCACATTTACTAACTTCCAGTCAACTGGGACATACCCAGTTAACCAGGACAGCTGGTAATGCCTGAAAGTGGCTCAATGAGCACTTTTGTCAGCTCCCCCAGTACCCTGTGGTGGATCCCATTTGGATGGGGTGTGCATGTCTAAGTGGCATAGCAGGTTGCTAACCATTTCCTCCTCGATTATGGTGGTTTTATTCTGCTCCCCATCCTTGTCTTCCAGCTTAGGGGGCTGGTACCCTGAGTACAACTGGTCTTGTTATTGAAGACTTAGACAAAGAAGGTATTAAGTACCTGCACCTTTTCCTCATCCTTTATCACTGTTTCCTTATCCCTATTTTTATTGTTGATGTATTCATGAAAACATTTTTTTGTTTCTTTTACAACAGTAACCAGATTAAGTTCTAGTTCGGCTTTGACCCTTCTGATTTTCTCTCCGCACAACTTTACAACGTACTTGCAGTCTTGCAGTCCTTCCAAGCTGTCTGCCCTTTCTTTCAAAGGCCATAAACTCTTTTTTTTTCACTGAGTTCCAGACAAAGCTTTCTGTTCAGTCAGGCTGCTGTTCCCTGCTGGCTCATCTTTTGGCACATGGAGACACACTGCTTCTACGCCTTTAGGGTTTTCTTATTAAAACATTTCCAGCCTTCCTGGACTTCTATGGCCCTCAGAACTGCCTCCCAAGGGACTCTGTCAATCAGTGTCTTAAACAGGCCAAAGTCTGCTCTCCAGAATTCCAAGGAAGCAGTTCTGTTGACCCTGCTCCTTACTCCTCCAAGAATCAAAAATGCAATCACAATAGCTCTGCCCAAGAAGGCCTCCAACCATCATACCACCCACCTGTTCTTTGTTCACAAACAGAAGGTCCAGCAGGAGGTTCCCTGTGTCAGGAAGCTACTTTCCACATACACTCACATATTAGAAGACTCCATTTGTTTTTAAGAATTTACAATCTTACCAGGGAAGGTAACGAATACAAATGAAATGGAAAGAGAAATGAATTTGTTTGCCCTCTCTCACATAATTCCTCTCTGAACAGTGCTCCAATTCCCAACCACTGTTCCACAGAGATGGAAAATACAGGCTTGGTTATTCTAAGACAGCTTCGTAATATATTTTGTGATCTATACTACATTTGACTGCTGATTAAATTTTGAAAAACAATCCATGAGAGTGAATGGATGAGGACCCTCAAGCAACTACAATATGAGTCACTGCTTTCTGCAATTTTACTAAAATGGTAACTAAGGGTAGATCATTCATTTGACTGCTGAAATACAAAATTGTTTTTCCCTGTGTGTATATAGAGACAGTAATATTAATTTCTGTATGTTTCATAAATATGTACTATATACAGTAGCATGAAAATAATCTGTTTGGGGGTTTCAACAAAAAAATGATTTGTACAAGGAGATATGTAAAGCAAAGTCCTATAAACACCATGGCAAATATTTAACTACTTTATCTTCATTCAAAAAGCCACAACACAAGTTAGTAAACCAGACTCAGAGAGTTTCAGTGGGAATCGTTAACTAAGCCAGACACTTTCTGCCTGAACACTACATCATGTACAGAAATAGTTCCAGTTCACATTAAGAAATGTGTGAGAAAAATATTATATTTACTGACTGTTTTAAAATCTGAATAGAGGTTAACACAGATCTCATAGTCCATGAAGCACACAAAAGGCTGGTCTATTTATTCTGCTGTCAGCAATGCTGTACAAGGGAAGGGGCAACTTTTAACCTCTGTCAGAAATTGCCACCTACTCTGGAGATTAATCCAGGTAATGGAAAGATAATCTTCTGTCTTCACACATCTGCATATCCATCTGCACAGCCTCTCAAGATTAGATACATTACTGACAAATGCCATGATAACTCTTTTTCTGTCTTATCCTTTACCCCACTTTCACACCTGATGAAAAGTCTGTGGTTAGTAGAGGATTATGTCTATATAAACAACCAGGCAGAGCTGACATATTTCATGGGCATTTGTAATTTCTCATCAAGACCACCAGAATACCCATAAATCTTAGCAGCATAAAACCAGCAATTTTTCTACATTGCACTATATAGATTATCAGTGTAATCAACAACCATATACCATTTGGATCATCAATAAAAGTCAAAACTAATATAAAATACCAACAAATTTCTAGCATCATCAGTTGTTCAGCCATTCCAGTCAGCCAGATTTAACATTAAACTGGATAGGAAAACAGTTACAAAAATCATATTTCTAAAATTTTCCAAATCCATTTAGGATTCTTCAAAAAGGAAAAATATAGTCAGGAATTCAAAACCTGTATACTTTAACTTCAGCCGCATAATAAACATTACTGAATATTGTTTAGCCTCTTAAAAACCTTTACATATATTAAACCAATTTGACATTACTGAATGATTTCTCAAGATGCTCAATATTTAGGTGCATAT
The DNA here is from genome assembly GCA_035047865.1 of Dendrocincla tyrannina. Lineage (NCBI taxonomy): Eukaryota > Metazoa > Chordata > Aves > Passeriformes > Dendrocolaptidae > Dendrocincla > Dendrocincla tyrannina. The sequence goes on along the minus strand of JAWWMP010000132.1, from coordinate 22,015,379 downwards.
TTCAACCACTTGTAAAAATTTCTTCTCTCATGTGTGTATTTTAATATTGCTGATATTTTCAGTGAAACTTGACATATAAATGCAGTGGAATTGGGCATTTGAGCTCTAAACCTCAGTCTAAACACCTAAATTTAGGAACCAAAGTTTGAGAACTCTCACTATATTCTCTAAAATCATTCCGCTTTTGTAGGCCTGTTGGCTGACTTGTTCATTTATTTTATTTTATCACCACCAAACAACAGGAGATGCTTTCCAGCAGAGAGCACAATACAGGTTTGTAGAAGTAACATAATCCTATGCCACACTGCAACAACTTGTGGTGACATCATGCCTTAGTTCAAGCTCAGAGCTTGTTTCCATTCAGATTAAGTCGAAGCATTAAAGACAGTACAATCTAATGCCCTGGACTAAAGAGATATGGTGGTTTCACTTGGAAAAAAAGGTTCCTAAGCAAAGGAAAACAAAAAATTCTACTTGGTAATATTAAACTAATCTAAATATCAGCAGTAGGTGGCTTTTTCTTCCCTTGAATTTGTGATGAAAAATAGAAGAGATATCAGAGTCAGCAATAGAGTGTCATAAAAGGCAGAACTATTAATTTTAAGAAAGAATGGCCTGTAAGATGTTCAGTAGCAAAGAACATACTCTCAAATTCTAGAGGTAGCATTTACCAAAAATAGCTTTACATTGTCTTTCTAATAGAGGCATGAAACTAGTTGAGATACACAGACAGATACGTTTGCATTCTTCATTCTCCCTTTTTTATTTTTCCTAAATAAAAGGTAAGCTTCTAATTTTGATTATTATAAACAAACCAAACAAAACTATTGTGATTGTCTTACTTGGTTCTGGAATGAAATTGCACAAATTCACTGGGATCCTTTCAGAAGAGTTCTGAGATTTCAACTGCCCTATTTCAATGGGTGTTAAATCAGATAACAAATAGTTATTCTCATCAGAATATAAGAAAGGAAACAGCAGGATTTCTCGAAGTGTAGAGGACTGATGAAACAGTAAAAGCAATAGAAGATACATTTATGGCAACCTCAAACTAGCACCTGAATACCTTCTGATCTGTAATGATGTACCCTTAGAATATCCTCATGAGAGATAAAAATACCATGTTTCTGATCTTATCATGAATAGAATTTCAATCATCTGAAAGTAAATAAAATACCCATCACTACCTGCTTATCCTTCACTTGCCAGATTTAACCTAAGTGGCCGAGGAGCAGTGGGAAGTTGCATCCACATCACAGAAAGCTCAGTCTGAAACTACTACTACTCTAAGTGCTATTTTCAATCTCTATCTTTTTTTAAAATACTTTTAAATGTTGATATTTTTTATCCAGCACTCCTATTTGAAGGTACAGGATATGCTGAGGAATAACCACAAAAAAAACTCTCAAAAAAATTCAAGAAACGGTGTACAACCTAACTGTGAATTTAGAACTTACCCATTTTCCTATTAAAAGAAATAAAGTAAGTGAATAATGCTTTGGTTCTTAGGATAATGTGGAACAGAAACTGAATACTGAGGTATACTAAATGAAGGGGATTCAGAGCATCAATGGGAGGGCTTCCCTCAATTTACCATAACACTTCATCGCAGCACTGACAGATAATGCCAAAGCTGCTCTTAGTAGAAAATCTTTCTGAAAAGAAAGGCAAGAAGTATGTCTAAAAGTGAAATTTTGACATGGGGAACTCAGTCTGCCAACAGCATATCCTAGATTAAAACTGCTGATTTAACAGGCAGAGCACTAAGTTCTCACCACCTAGAGAAATCAGATGTTTAAGTAAAAATTTGGCTAATTCATTTAAAGTTACAAGTTTAAATGAAAGATGACCCTGTAACAGGGACTTTGAACTTTAGATTAACTTTATATTGCTATATTCTGTTTAATTTGGAGGTTGATTCATGCAAACAGTATATATGTGTATATATATGCTGCGCTCTTTTTCTTCTGTCAACTAACAAATACTTTGCAGAGCAGTAAGATGTGGATCAGCTTACACAATCAAATCAAAGTCCAAGAAATACCTTTTCAAAGAGGAATGCTTCCTACAATGAGGCAAATTGGTGCTATACCTCTTCTGTCCTGATGTCCCTCTTTGAGCAAGTCCTCCTTACATTGCTATCCAAACTCCATTTGTATAGCATCAGAAATTACTGAAATTGAGACCACGCCTTCACAAAGAGACCGCAGAAAGAGCCCAGCTCGTACCCAGGCTCATGTGTGTCTCAACTGCAGAACACACACAAGCTGAGATAACCGAACTTCAATCACTGACTTCTTGTACTGACGCACCTGATACAAGTGACAGAACAGCTGTATTCTAAAATATGTTTTCAAATCCCATTGAAGGAAAACAGCTCTTCAGTAACTGTCAAAACTATTTCCACTAGGACTCCGTTATTTCCACTAGGGCTCCATTTTAAAGTCCTTCACTTTAACAATGTTCTTTCACACACGAAAAACATTGAAAGCTGAAATTTCATGGCTTTCTTTTCTTTTTTCTTTTTTTTTAACTTAAGGCAACAAACTTCATTCTTGGTTTTTGTTGAATTTCAGTTTTAAATTAATCACAGTGTTCTTTTGAGGTAATGTTCACTCTTAAAATATAAGAAATACATATCTCTATGTTCACTGGTGAAAAAAGCCTGAGTAATTCAGTATATGGAACAGTTTTTCAAATTCACCTATTATGACATCCAATAAGCTGACAATAATGTTATGGTTCAGTTAATACCTAATTAATGTTCTTTGTTAAAGAAATTTAAAAACTTCGGTACACACAGTACAGAAGACTGATATTCTTGAGCTTATTAACAGCAAAGTTTTAGAGCAAAAGATTACTTTTTCTTGTTATCATTCAGACTTAAAATCATCAAGAAAACATATTAGTTGGAATCCTAATTAAATACAATAAAACATAAACTGGAGCTGTGACATTTAACAAAATTTCACAGCCCTAGGGACCTAGTCTTAAACAGGAGTTTGAATTATGAAGGAATTTGCAAATCTAACAATCCTTAACTAAGCTCAAGGTTAAAAACATGATTTTGAGCATGGATAATTGAAAAAAAAATATGAGAAGTTTAAAAAAAAACACTGAGACAGAAGTACAACACAAACCTATCTGAAAAGCTGAGTGATGTTTTTACTTACACAGGTCTTAATCATTACAAAAAGAACATGCTAACAGAAATGAATGATAGAATCTCAAATATTGGAATGACAAGTAAGCCCAAGACATATAATGTGATAGATGAAACTCATGGGGAACAGAAGAAGGGAGCAGCAAAATTATTCAGAACTATTCTGAATAATTTAAGATAGTAAAATGTCACTAAAAAGAAAATTAAAACTAATGAAACTGGAATTTCAATACCAAAAAGGCTTTTTTCCATCTCAGAGGGAACTAAAACAGATAGACAAGAAATCCTTACTGCACTCTGAGTCACACCAAATTTCAAGAAATTTGAGGGGGGGGGAGAGTGGGGTACTCCCCCCTCCATTTATGAAACAGGGAAGAATAACTCTATCGGGAGTATATTTCAGGGATTACTTAAAATCTTCTAAAAGACTATGAAAGACATTTATTATCTTGAAAGTATCTTTGAATAGAGTAAAAGCATTTGAAGAGCTGCTATCTCACAACATTTTGAAACCATTCAAACACTTTATCCTTTCTCTATTTTTTCTTTCTACATAAATTGAGATACTTGTGTTCTATTTGATTTTATGATCTTTTTCTTTCTAAGTGTCTTAAGAAATCATTTCGGAGGTTGAAATAATCACATCTTCTCTTTAGAAGTGTTCAGTTCACGGTTGGTGTAGCTGCTATGCTTTTATCTTTCCCACAGTTCTCTCCTGAATCTTTCTGTCTCTTCAGTTTCAGCTGAGGCTTCATTGCCTGCTTTGCCACTATTTTGTTGTCTTTAGCTAAAAATATCAAGTCTGTCTCATTATGAAGAAACCTCCTTTATTTTCATGCCTTATTTTATCAGTTTTCTCTTGTCTAAGAAGATTTGGTTACTTCTGCCATGTCAGTTCATACATCCAGGAATACCAAGACTTCTGTGATTAGAAAAAGGTCACAATTATATTCTTATTTACCCAGATGTGACTGTGGAGAATCAGTGTATCTTCTAGATATTTGAGGCCTTATTTTTAAAAAGTATCACAGAAAAAAAAGACATATGCATGCTTAAAGGTGTTGTAGTAAACTATTCTAATTCAAGAAGTCTCAATATTTGTGTTTTCAGAGGCAAATTTCGGCATTTTTGCTCACAAAGGAAGTGAAAACCTCTAGAGGTCCAAATCTGTACAGGCACACATTTGGGTTTTCTTCTGCAAATCACAATTGATTGCAAGGCACATGTGATTTTAGAATAAAACATAGTGTACCAGTGTCCAGAATAGTTCAGCATTAGTGCGCTCTTGAAGAACTTGAAGGAAGGTTAGTTTATATCCTGGGAGTAGCAGTCCCTTCTCCCTCTTCAGCATATAGCTATCTTCCTTCAAGCTAAAGAACCAGACTTTCAAAAGGGCCAGTGGTCAAAATTTGTACATTAAGGAAAGAAATTTTAATACTTCTCTCAGTTCTTTATAATCCTGGAGATTGTGTGAAGGTTTCCCATTAAAAAAAAAAAAAAATGGCATTTCAGAGAGAAGTATACTTAGAATAGAAAAGAATCTGCTCAATGCATGGGGAAAAGAATCCCATCTAACCATAAAGTCCAGTTGGTAAGTTCATTCCACTTCACTGTGTTTTCCAGAAACCTTCAAATCTAATTCCTAAACATGTGTGAAGGGACTCACTATTCATAAGCAATGGAGATAAAAGTCCAAAGGAAAAAATAAAATAATGTATGTCTTGTAACAGAGAGACAAGACTATCTATGACACAAGCCAACTTCTTTTTAGACCAGTGTAAGTAACATTAACTAGAAAACAAAAGGCAAATCACAACATACAAAAAATTCCCATCTGATTTGAACTCCTCAGAAAACTGTTAGTATTGATTTTCTAAGAAAATTTGCAGAAAATAACCACTATGCTTTTGGGATAGAGATCAATAAAGGTATCACAAATTACTTCAATAATCAGAAGTGAGAGATTTTTCTTGGAATATTGTTTATCCTCCTTAATGTACCAGTTTCACACGATGCATTTATCACTCTATTACCTTCAAAGACCAGAGAGACAGTTAAGAGCACTTTATTCTAGCAAAACTTTTCTCATTTTATAATCCATCAGCCCACTGCGATTATATTGTTAGCCTGTTCCCAGTTAGTGACAGCTAAAAAGCACAGCAGTATTCTGACTAGTAAACACATAAAAAGCAAATTACTTAGCTGCTAATGGATCTGTTCCAAATGGGATACAGGAATAAATACATTCCATCTCCAACACGGTGGGCAAGAATTAAAGATATCCAGTGGTTATTATTTGTATATTTAGAGTTTTCTTGCAACAAAAGAACTTCTACATGTTGTGCAACAAAGCATCACACAGAGCTCTGAGCTGAGAAAACCTGCAGAGCTCAGCACCACGCACACCTACTTACTCAAGTTTGAAAACATTACAGTTGTATTCCGCACTAATCTGCAGCTAGTCCTCAGGTGCCAGGCACTCCCTTGGAGCCAGTCATGGCTTTCCAGGTCAAGCAACTGAGCACTTGCAGATTAGTGTACCTAATGTGAAAGCTTCTGCTTAGTCAATGAGCTAATGTCTGCATTTGAGAAGGCAGGATTAATGTGTCCACTATTACAGATTTATGAAAGCCTAAATATTAACTAAACCTATGTTTCCCTCGTAATTCTGTCCAGAACTGAACTGCTCAAAACCGTGTGAAATAAGAACTGAAATTCTTTCTAACAATGAAAGAGCAGTAAAAAAAAAAATAAATAAACACACAAAATAAACAAACAAAACAAAGACCACCAGGAAAAAAACAACAAAAAAAACAAACAAATCAAAAATTAGTGTCCACTCATTTGAAACTTTTCTATGTAGGACCAACAGCAAAGTCACCACCAATACACATTCCAGTAAAAAGAAACATAGCTATAAATACTTTTAATGGAACATTTTCTTTCTTCTCCAAACTGATGAGAATTTTCATTCTATGGATCGATGTATCCAAAGAACCTAAAACGAGCTCTCCCACATTGATTCTGCACCACTGTGCAGAGAACTAGCTCATCAGATTAAGACTTTCACTGGTCACCAGATGAGGGGCATGATATATGACAGACTGCTCGTTCAATGTACTGCAAATCTACGATAGACGCTTATCTTTAAGAAATAAAAAATACTTCTGAGTTAGGTTTTAGAAAGCTTCCATTTGCATCACTTAGTATTTACTTAAAAGATCAATACCAGAAACTACTGTGACCTAATAAAACTGAGTGTAGTTCAGACATAAGCCTCTTAAGAAATCAAATTAAATTCTTCAAAATTACAGGCACAATACTTAAGCTTTTAAGAAGAAAGGAATGCATGTATTACAACTGCTTCTTTCTATCTGCTTATATCCCCAAACCTCTGGCATCAGTATCAGGAATTCTCTGTGTTCTTATCCGCTAAAGACATTACCCAAATGCCTTCTAAGAGTAAAACTTGCATGAGCTAGTCTTAATGGCAATTTTCAGTGCTTTAATTCATATATCCCGCTTTAAAAATTACAGGGAAAATTAATTCTAGAGCTTTTAGGCTATCAGAAAATGTTGGCTTGCAGGTATTATAACTTTCATGGATTCATGTTCACTCAGACTCTTTCCATTTTCTGAAATTTGGACACCCTATATATATATATGCTTCTTTTTATGTAAAAAAATAATTATAATAAAAAAAACATGTTCACAAACACTCTGCTATTCACTTCTTTAATTCTGGAAGGTTCAGAAACTGTCCATGTTAAACAAAGCTCTAAGAGCTTATTTTTCCACTCACACGAGCAGACTTAGTGAAAGAAAGTTAAATGCAAAACTAGTGCTTGTGCAAACTGAAAGAAGTATACAAATACTGTGGAGTGTCGCACCTTTTGCATTTCACAATTGAGGGGTCAGAACTTTGACTATAGACCTGGACCGGTGGATCAAAGTCTAACAAAGATTATAGTATACAGGCTCGTAATAGTATCTAGAAGATGCAAGCCTTACATATTAATTAAAAAAAAAAAATGAGCAGTAATAAAAACTATACTATAAAATTTCAGCATTTCCTCACATCATTTTCTAAGTAGCTTGAGAAAAATATTGTGCTGCACAAACAAAGAATTAATCACAAGACCTTGAAGGCAATGAACCACAAGGAGAGTTTTCAGGCACTGCAGTGTTCTGAACAGATCAGTCAACACACTGCTTATTTCAAGTGACTGCTCCCCACTGCTGAGCAGCAGCCTTGGAGAATATTAACTGTAACTTCATGACATGTAAAGAGGAACAAGTTGGAAAAAGACCATTTTATACAAAATTAAATATATTTCTATTAGCTTGTAAAAAAGACAGTTATTCTAAAATCTTGTCTTCACAACAGAAAATGTCTTGTGAAGCCAGGAATGTAGCAAATCAGTCCAGCCACAGTCAAGTTTTAAATTAGACTTCATCAGCCTTTCAAGTTTGGGGAATTCTGAAATGTGTACTTAACCCACTAACCCAGAAAGAAACATCTCTAATTGCCCAAATTGGGCCTGTTTCTTTTGTAAGCATAAGTTACCTTTGTATGGGTATACAAAATTACAGCCTCAGTTAAGTGAGTGTGATGTAAAGATTTGCCTTTTTTTAAAATTGACTAGATAAAATTTGATTTAGTCAGAAGAACACAGAAACTCAGGCTATTAAATTAATCAAACTAAAGTTAAAGAAATAGAGAAGCTTTACATTCCCCCATTAAAATACCAAGCAAAAGATCCGCCACAGCCAGAAACACACAACTGGAATGTCACCTGGGTGGATTAGTATAGATCTTTATAAAGTGGATAGGAAGAGGGCCAGAGACAGATGATTCAAACAGTGTTATTAATACTGCTGCAATTCTTTTTTTAAAGTAGTGAAACAGACTGATGTTACTTCAGGAAACCAGAAAGTTCTTACTTTGAATAAGAACTTTCTTTTATGTCAGTAGTATGATATAGAATAAAATTTTTTTATTACATGTTTCAAACATGCATATCCCTTTGGTATTTGGTATATTGTCGCATCTATTCATTATAAGTTTCTGAGTAGAATAATTTGCCTTACAGCTGCCTGAACACCCACATAAATCTATCATTATTTATTTCATTATTATTCTCACTACTTACTAGGAGCTTTATTTTAATCTTACGTAACTGTTCTTAAAAAATAAAATAAATAAAATCAAAGGAAAGCTATGCTAGTCTTCCTTTCATTTTCTCTTGTAGTTGAAAAAGAATGCTCCTCACTTTGAAACTTCTTGGTGCCCCATAAGACTGATTCCCTTAACACTGAACTAATTTTGATTTAATTCTCTATTTAATTGAGTCAAGCATCTTACGTGAACAATTGAAACAAAACCATACAGAAAATTATGTGTGATTCAGCTCTTAATTTTGAAGGTCAAAATGCTGAGACAGAACTAAATAATGCTGATATTTCTGAGGTGTGTTTGAGAGCCTGTGTTATAAACTTAGCCACATGAGTAACTTTCCATACAGGGTCCAGCCTCATGGACCTCTATCTTAATATATAGCAGGATCTATGGTGCCATCCTTTACTCTTGCACCAACAGAGATACCAGCGCATGGATGGAATAAAGAACAACCTCTCTTTCCACAGTCAGACACTGGAAACAGAACAAGTGCTTGGTAGCATTGTTTGTCCCTGACACAAAAAAAACAAAGAACTGGTAGCTCTTCACAGAATTCAGAGCACCACTGAACTTTTATTCAAAAATTATAACCTGTTCTGTCTTTCAGATGCAACACCATGTCTCCGTTCCAAAGACACCTCATGTTGTTCAGTATATCCCTCATCCTCTAAAAAACTAACACCTCTCTTAGGAATCATCTGGCAGCTGAAAAGAATGGGACAACACACACTTCCTTTACTTTTTAAAAAAGACACAAACAATTGATTTTTTTTTTCATTTATGGAATTTTAGATGTTTAAATATTTGTGCCAGGTCCTTCTGCCAGTCTGCTCGTATTTCAGTCCAGTGAACACGAAGATTGGAAACTGACAGCCAAGTCACCCATTATCTTTCCTCAAATGTTCACTAATTAATTGTGACAACTTCTGAAATCCCTGTAAAATGTAGGAAGGAGAGATTCACGGGTTATATTTCTTATCTATCTTCCTTCTCCTCAGGCACAAAGCATACCCTAACCATTCACGGAATTTTGGTAGTCATAGTTTGCCTTTTGCTTTGCAAGTACAGATTCCTACCCCGATTTATTGAAAGACTAAAAGACAAATTTATTTCTAATTAGTCAATTGTGTAGAGTAAGTGATGCAGAAACTAATTTCCCTCCTTCTTTTAGAGCCTAGGAGGATCTACAGAACCCAGATAACATTCAGATTTTGTTAACATAAAAAATAAATCCCAAACTTTATTATATTCTCCAAGGTCTTACAGTCCTAAAGACAAATAATGTATGAATAAAATACAAGAACCTAATTCTAAGCCTTGCAGAATTACTGCTCTAATTCTCTCTCACTGTCTCTAACTCTCACGCTCTAAGGCTCCCCCTCTTCCAAACACAGCAGTAGGAAAGAAGACTTGCAGGGATAAAAAGGCACTGCTGTTAAAACTATTACTAAAACGCCACAAGGAATCTTGAGCCAATTGTGGCATCTGAGTGGAATGTGTCTTTGTTTACATACAAGCTAAATTGTTACAAAAAGCATAACATCAGCAAAACCAAGACAGAGATGTCTTAGTCTTTTGTACACTGCAAGATTTTTCCTTAGAATTAAAGAGAAAAGAAAAACAAAAAACAAACAACAGAAAATACCTTTAATTCCAAGGTTAGTAACCTTTAGATCTGGAAAAATAAATTACACACTTCATCTGTATAAAGTGAGTTTTGTGGCATCAGTTCATTTTTCATTATACAGCACTCTACAAATTATCAGACAAGAGCTGAAGATAGCATAGAAATAGAAAAAAACAAGCTTTGGTGATACACAGATTTCACAGTGGAGTAGGGTTCTCTCTCAATGTGAATGTAATTTCTCAATAAATTAATGACAACTCCACAACCTTATGGAAGCACAATTGGAATTAACCAAAGCAAATGCAGATCCTCCCTGTTCTTTTGTTAGCCATAGGGAAAAAATTAGATGTCTGCAGGTTCCCTTGCTTCTTCCTACTTTTACTTCCTTACCTTCCTTCTCCACTCTTCTCTTTTCTTCATTCTTCCCACACTGTAGTGGTTTTGGTTTGATTTTCCTGGTAACTAGGGTCATAACTAAGGAAGTATTCCATCTCATTTCTTTACGTAA
>JAWWMP010000132.1:21845725-22004802 GCA_035047865.1 Dendrocincla tyrannina | reverse complement strand
TCTCTCTCTTTTCTCCTCTGTATATACATGTATATATATGTAAATATATATAAACTGTTTTAGTTCTACTGAAGTTCAGTTTTGTGGGTTCCCCCTCCCTTCCTCCCTTTCTCCCTTTTCTTCCCCTTGTGGCCAGGAGGGGCCTTTGGGGCGTCTGCCCTGGGCCCTTCGGCTCTTGGCGTTTGGCCAGTTTTGACCAGTCACACACACTAACACAAGAAAGAAGCTGAAAACAGACTTCAACAGTCACAGAAGGAGTAAAACCTAAGCCTTGGAACAGGAGTATCATAGCAAGAAGACCAAGCCATTAATTTCTAAGTGAGGGAAAGGGAAAATTTTTGACATATAAAGAAGCAGAGGAATAAAAATTATTTTTGTATTTTATTGTACCAAATAGAAAATCTTCACTGATTGGTTTAATCTTAGTTCTTCTGGAGGTATTTGAAATTGTTAAAAAGGGTGTATTGCATACCACATTTTCCTTTACCTCCACTCCCATTCCCTTCCACCAAAAAGACAATTCAAATTGTCTATGACATAAACCTATCAGTGCATAAAGATAGTTCGTGCCTTCAGTGCTGAGTTTTTAATAGTCAGAGCAAACACAAGAACAAAGCGCCTTGGCCAAGTCGATGGATGGTGTGACACAGTCATGTGAGATTCAATCTCACATATTTGTAGAGAAACTCAATGCACTTGTCTGCCAGCCTGCCCACCACAAAGGCTGTCACCCTACAGGTGTGACAGACCTCCCTTTCAAAGATAGTATAGTCTTTTTGACAAGATATAAAGAACAAAAGCATATTTTCCTGATGCTGTGGTTTGAAGCTCCCTAAATTCTAAACAAATTAGAAGCAGACAGCATGTTTTTCAAGAAACAATCTACAAACAAGCTTACTTACTGTTCGAGTACAGTCTCAAAAGTCATATTTAGGATTACCTATGTAATGATTCATCTTTTTCCCTAAAAATTATTTATCTGCTCAGCATAAATCTGCAATGGACAGAACACAATGCAAATGTAGATTTCACGTTGTCTTAGAGCCTGTTATTTCCTGAAAAGGGCAGAACTCAAAAGAAGTTTTTCACACCTGCTAATTCTAGGTTCTGTGCTCCAACAGTCAAGCAGAAGTTCACCTATCTCATTTCTTTCTCAATGGGCTGTTACATGTTAAATTAAGATGTTAAAAAAAGTCAACAGGAATTTTACTCATTTGAATTAATCTGCTTAATGTCAACAAGGCAGGCAATAAACAAACAAACAAACCAAAAAAATTTTGAAGAGAAAAGTAAAGGGGCTTTTCAGTTAATGACAACATCAAAAATGGAGGATGGAACTGAAAGAGAAGAATTCTACTCAAAAGAGAGTGATGGCTTAGTAATATGATCTCAATGAAGGCTAAATGATAATTTAAGGGAAGACGCTCTCTAGGCTTAATTTAAACAGATTCTATATATATTCACTGCTATCAGGAAATTGTTAATACCAAACCTAATGCATCTGTTCTGTCTTTGTTCAGTTACCTAGACTACAATTCTTGACACCACTGTTCTGTAATAACCTCCATCTGCTCTGCTGTCTCTGTCATTTCTTTTGCTGTAACATATTGTGACAGAGGCTTCATTTACCTAAACTTATCTTGGCAACTTGTACTTCATTAAAGAGAATCCTGCAAGCATCAGTTAAAGCTTTCTTAACTGGCCATGCATAGCTAAGCTTCATAAATCATTCTTTCACTTTCCATTTTGCAGCTTCTGGAAAGGTAACATTATTGAATTCAGATCACTGGAATAGAGCAGTACTAAAATGTTTATTGACCGGCTTTTAGGCACTGAGCTCTGCTTTGAATGCAGACAGTAATATTAGCTAGAGCTTTTGAATCTAAAAGGGATGTCACTAATATGTTTTATACATTGCTATAAATACTGTTTGATGGCAGGCCACTTGAGCAAGCTGCTACTAATACAGCAGAAACAAAGTATTAGTAGCATATATTCCCTCCTTCCTTGTTCTTTTTTTTTTTTTTAGTCATAGCATCTACAAATAAAGTATTATATATTCATAGATCTAAGACCTCAATCACAGCTCAGTAGTGCAGAATGTATCTGACAAAGGCAGCAGCAATGTGCAAAGGGACCTTAAACCAACCTTTATGTTCCCATCAGATCAGCCTGGCATTGCACCAAGACAGCACTTGGTGCAAATCACAACAGCTGTAAAAGTGCCAGTCACTACTACAGTGGTTCTTGGTTTCTAACACAAGAGAATTAGTGGGGTTTCTGCCTCCATCCAGACTCCTACGTAGGAATCATATGACAACCAGCAGTATATATACTGCAAACGGTATTACCTCATGATAAGAATCATTTGTTATTAGAATGAAAATAATGATGAACCCATTTACAGACAGAGCTATTCTCTTTTGCATCAGATTCAGAAGAGAGCCATGCTGTGCTGGTTGATGAGTCAAATCACAAGTGCTGAGCTATAATAGGCTAAGAGGAAAGCAATAGGGAAGACTTTATTTGCCAGACAAAACTTAATCAACACAGAATGGTGTAATTTCAGATAAAATTCAGGCAATAGTTTTGAATTATTATTTCCTATATGAGACCACTATCCAACATGTTCATTTTGGTGATAGTAAAATACACTGGTTCAATAGTTAGGATTGAACAGTTGTAATAATGAATAGCAGTCTAGGAACCGCAGAGATGAGTGTGAAGCTTGTCACTTGTATTCAAGCTCTCCTCTGACCCACCACACCAACTTGAACTGACACCTCCTATGTGGGCACCACTAGGCTTGAGGTTGAGAATAAGCTTCTCCTGCTAGCATGGTCTACTGTATCTAAAAGAAGCATTATGTAGCCCAGGAAGAGAAGAAAGTACATGAAGGTCCATAAAACCACCAATCTAATCAGTGAGAAACCTAGATTTAACTCTCTTTGATACATAAAAATATGTTTTATAATATAATATAAAGTTTATAAAAATGCAATGGTATAAAATGGACAGATTATCAGTTCCTTGGAAGTTAGACACCCTCCAATGATGAAGAAAGGATTTGTGTTGCACTTCAGGGGGCTAATGTTCTAATGAGCTATCCAAAGACAGTACAGAAACTTCTGTAGCAGCTGCCTTTTGCCCTTAAAATGCCCCAATAATCGAACTAACTTCTGAATGGATTAAATCTGAAATGAATAGTTTCAGTTCACCGAATTTAAAAAAAAAAATTAGTTTTAAATTAATCTGAAGCAACATTGCCATATCTTTTCAATCACTATTCCCACTTTACTTGCTGAGCAAAGTAAACCTTGATTACTCACACTAGCCCACAAATCACCCATAAAGAAGCGGCAGGGCAATTTTGAATAAGGTATAATCAGTCCCCAGGAGCTACACTCCAAAAACATGCAGCTGCCAGGACACCATTTCTCCCCCTGCTCAGTATCTACTAGGAACCATAATGAAGTCTTAAACTATCAAGTTCAGCCTTCTTTAATTCCCATCCCAGCTTACTGGAGTCTGTAGCATCTACAAGAAAGTCTGCTGCTCCAATAGTGGCTCTTTTTGGTGGAGTTATGATGAGAGGGAAGAAGGGAATGCTGCAAGGACAAGGTTGACAGCTCAGAAAAAAACCCTGACTCTCATAGTCACGTAAGCCCTATGGATCATAGATATGGTCAGATCCTGATGGCTTCTATTCTCTCACTGGATTTTGCATTTAAAATACAAATTATTTCTCTAGCCTGAAGAACACTAGCTATATTGTTTGTACACAAAAATGGTGACGTGTTTTCCTAATCTTAGAATTCATCTAACAAATAATATAAACTTACTTACAGCCAAGAAATCTGTTATTAGCCCAGATAGCAATTTTGTCATTAAATGATGCTTCATTTTAATTAATTATAGCATAAATAATGCCATTTTAACTATGGGGGTATTTTTGCTTTTAAAAGGTTTGCTCTGCATCAACTACAACTGAGTCAAATCTGCAAGGAAGGTAAAATGAAACTATTATTTATAAAGATCAAGCAAAACAATTTTCTGCTGGGGATTTAAAGCAAGTTTTTGTGGCTGTTTAATTATGATCCTTAAAGTGGTAAGTTAAAAAAAAACAACAAAACAAACAAACAAACAAAAAACCCAATAACAATATGTCTCTAATTCAGACCTTGCATGTCATTACAGTGATACTGGCTCTTTATCTGGCTTTTCATTAGCAAATCCCAAGCTTTTCAGAAATCACAATACTGATCTGAAGTGGCATATAACTTTCTTCATTACAGGCCAAATCCATAGAAAAATAACTGTGTCTTATCTATAGTTGCTGTCAACAGTCAGTCATACTTATAAGCCTTTGTCCACAAATAAAAACATCCTAAGAGTCTCTGAGGGGCTGAAGACCTACAAAATTCACATGCCTTCTTCATTTTTGCAACCTGAGAGCAATGGCCCATCAAAACATGTTTTCTCTTCTCCTTCTGTGCACAACTAGGGCATAAAACTTCTGAAAATTAAGCAAGCAGTGGGAAGTTAAAGAGTGAAGTTAGACTGACTTTGAAGATTTCTCTTATAGCACAACACACAATGAATTCAAACCTCTACATGAACCTCCAGGGAACTAGTTCATTTGTAGCTCCTGCAAACCAAATAAGTCAATGTCTGAGTCTTTGGATACAATGATAACTTGTGAGGCTTATGTAATGTTTGTAAAAAACTTTTTGATCCTCAGGTGAAAGGAGCACATAAGGGCAATAATAACTATCTCTAATTATAGAAGAGTTCATACTGTACTATTTTTTAAAAATGTAACCTAGAACTTGATAGTTTTCTATAATTATACTACAGATGCCTTGTACAAAACTCTTTCCCTCATAAAAACATACAGATATGGGGAAATTAATACAAATCTCAGTTGCTAAGCAATTCAGAGAGCCATACAATCATTTTTTTCTGTAAAGCAGAGAGTTAAGAGAATAACTCTAACTACATGGATAGGTACCTTATAATCTTCACATGTATATATTATAAGCAAACTGACAGTTTTCCCTGTTATTAAAAGCTGTATTTTATTTTTGAGTGTTTATACTTCTACCAAATTTTGCAATCTGCAATTTTACATACCAAAATCTCTTTTAAAGTGAATTTTTATTTAATTTATTTTAAAATCTTCAGCCAGAAAAAAAAACCAAAAAACAAACAAACAAACAAAAAAAACCAGTTATGGTAAATAAATGTTTCTTGCCCCCATTTTGTTGACTTTCTGTTAAAGAAGTTTTAATACATTTGATGTTTTAAAATAGGAGTCAGAAAACTCACAGTGGAGTGAATTCTCCCAGGAATACGCTTCTGTGTATCCCTGAGAAATTCTGCTAAATTACATCAGGTAGTAAAATTTTGAGATAAAAAACATAGCTTGTTCATTTAGCGTACATTTGCTGGATCTTTACTGAAGAAGTCTCTGAAGAGTCCAGGTGCAGCACGACTTACCCTATTGATGCCTTAAAATCTAGGATTGTATAGAATTTAGTATAACTCATTTTGTACTTTTATTAACTACATACTTTTTTTTTTTAACTACATACCTTTGTATACCATACAATATTCCTGAAATATTGTTTAATGTTTCTCGTCAAGAATTTCAATGGATAAAGATTTTAGTAAGAACATCTAGTTTGTATAGAATGTACCCAGAAAAACATAATAGGCACATTGATATAACTCTAGTCAAAACTATTCAGAAGGCACAGAAACCTTGAAATGATTCCAAGCAGGACGAGACAATGAGCAAGAGGAAGACAAGATGAAGATGGATGGGTGGTGGAGGCCTCCAACTCAATTCAAGAGGCGTGCGTGAGGGAGGTCCCATGGGAAGGACAGTTTTGGATGCGGATGTACCAATATTAGGTAATACTTTGAATTATTAATTATGTAACTAAATAAAAGCAAAAGGCTTTTGTAACTCTGTATGCACGCTTTTGAAGAACTTAGATTGTCGTGCATCTGATGTCATAATATAAAGAATGCTGCCTGCTAAAACCCACAAATTGAGTTAGGGGTTTTCTTTTAAGGGACAATTTTAGGCATCGATGAGCAAAATGTAGGAAGCAGTGAAAAAATTTTCTCTACTCTATTTTCAATGCCCATTTGGCTGAATTCAGATAGCACAAAAGCCTAAGTTAATTGAAATAAAATAAAGTCTAGGGAGGAAGAATGAGACCAGGGTTCAAATATGTAGAGAGAGGCTGAGAAAGGATGCCACCCCTGGGACCTGGAAGGGTAGACCACTGTCCAAACACAAAACAATCACAAACCACAAAACTTGTTGATAATATTTTTCTACTGCATTTGCTTTCCTTGCACCTCTGAGTGATAAATAATCTGAACTCCATTTCAGCAACATATAGGCCTGGAAGTCTCTACTTCTGCATGTTGCTCAAGCATAAAAGCTATCTTATGTATTTTTCCCTGAGCAAGCAAAATGTAACGAGATTCCTCAAAAGCAGCCAAGCACAGAAAGGAGTATCTGATGAACGCTCTGAAAGCATGGTAGGGATTGTGTTTTAGCACGTACACCCATACTCTTCTCTGATCACACTGGACTAAGACCATGCTTTAAAACTCCTGTAAAAATTCCCTAGTCAGCACTCACCTACTGGGCTTTTGGCTGCACCTTGTTTATAATGAAAATACACATCTATAAAGCATTGGCAGTAGTTCTCTGATTTTGAATATGTCCAAGGAAATTTCTTTCAAATATATCTATAAAGCACCAACAGGGTTTAAAATTTTCACTAGCAAGGTAAAAAATACCATTTTAGTCACAGATCAGGCTGTCTTCATATTCCAATGTGCCAATCTACAAAAGTGATAGGCTAGAAAAATCATTAAAAACAATTACCAAAAGACATCTTCAAAAAAATATTTTGCTATATATATAAAATTATTACAAACATCAAGCTCCTTTATGACAAGAATACAAAATACAGTAAAAGTTGGAAAGACAATATGGCACACCAGTCATTGCTTTTAACAGGAATTTTAGAGTTATTATACATCTACATATTTGACAATGCTGATTTCATTTTGTATGATAAAACCTCTCAGTGTCATTATCTAATCTTGGTTTAGAACATTATTAAGTTCTTAAAAAGAAAGAGATTATTTATAATGTGGCTTTTTATTCACTCGTTGGCCACAAACAGTTAGTTATAATCATATTGTTGTTACCTCAAAGAATTTAATCAAGCTCTGTGGTTGGATGATTATGCAGAGTATGATTACTCTGAAGGAAAAGAAAGAAACAAAGAAAGAAACAAAGAAACAAAAAAAAAAAAAAAAAAGGAAATCTGCCACTTCTCTGTCCTGTCCCCTCCCTGAAAATAGTAAGAGAAGGTGCTACCTACTGAAATTCTGATCAAGGAGATCCAAATTCTCAGCTACTATTAGAGTAAATAGTTAATGGCATGGGAGAGGAATGGCTAGGGACAGGTCTGGCAAAAAGAAATACAACAGTGGTTAGTGATTGACAGTAATATCTTAGAACAGGAACAGTTTTGGTATCATTTAGGAAGCATTCACTGACTTGGATGGACTATAACCCATTTCACATCAGATGCAGGTCTTACTGATTGTTAAAAATACAGCACTAAGTTTGTGTTGAATTCTGCATTCTTTGTTGTTCTTTGATAACAGCAAATGACAAAACTTGTCCTGCCTTGGAAAAAACTTTCCCTAAAAGCATTCCTTAGCAGTAACAAAACCCTAAGCAAAGAGAATGTCTGGATTCCTTGCAAAACCACATAATGCACACACAGTTTGAGGAACAAATTTCACATAGACCTTCTTCACATTTGGAGAACTCAGTGCCTTTTCTACAGTAGTGGCCATTCCCAAAAAGCAAGAAGCCCTCCTGGTTAATCCTGTCTGTCAGTAACTAATCATGCCACAGCCCTTACTGCAGAAGAGATTTACCCCTTGTGTACTTAATATGTTTGGAGGAGGAGTTAAATTATTATTTATACGAACTTCTGCAAGAGTGCTCACTTCAGGTCGTAGAAAGAATACATGGTTAAATATCAATGCTGTGTATTGAGACAAACACTAGTTGTATACAGGGTTCATTGTGCTCCTGTAATTTCTCAGCAGAAGCGATGCTTTTCTCGCTGCTATTTATTTTTGCTACATTATAGTAGTTTCCCACACCCCTCGATGCTTTCTTAACCTGCCTTAAATACATGCACCTTTCACACCTGTATGGAACATACAAGCCTGTGTTATTACAGTTTCTACTGACACCTCCAACACATAATGCTCTATATCTTGACAAAAATTTTCAGTACAGCAAAACAAATTACAAGAAAAGCTTCTTTTGCTTTTTGAATTATCTTTATAAAAGCAAACCAATACTGTAGGGCAAATCTCAACTGCATGAAATTAATACATTCATTGAAGTTGTTCGTACTTGAGAGGCCCCTTCTTTCCATGGAAAAGGGTTAATGGTCTGGGTTAATAATAGTCACATTACTGAGTCAATTGAGTGATGAATTGAGTAAAATCTTTAATGCTGGATAGAGCGCTTGACCTGCTCTTTCAAAGGCAAAAGCTAAAAACGCCTTCCCCTTAAAACACCAAGCAACCTTCAGTGATCTATGCTTATGCAAATGTTTGATTGACACCTGTCTGGTGGCTCAGTATTATGAGTAAAACACTGGTTATTCTTAAACCTGTAAAAAAATTATGGAAAAGACACAGTACATTGATAATCAAGGCCAGAATTTTCAGGAAATATCTTTAATGTATTCTCAGAGGAATTTAATAGCCTGCCTTCCAAATGATTTGAGTTTTTTTTAAATCCCAGGCCTACAAGGGTAACTTTTTCATTCATATTTATTCTTTAACAAAAATCTTTAGCAGGAACATCCACATTACAAAAAACAGAAATCACAAAAAAAAGGTATCAAGGGAATACTTCACTTGCAAACAATTGCAGACAACAATATTTTCTAACTTAAACAGAGGCCTACTGTGAACATGAGGGAAAGGATGAGCAGAGATGAGAAAATGTAAGTGCAACCTATGGCATGTTAGGCAGGAGGTGTACTCTAGTATGCAGAGAGGTTCAGCTGGGAGCCATCTCTGGAAAGAGCAGCAGATGTAGAAAAATATTATTACTTGAAATTCAGCATTGCTGCTTTTCTGGAAATCAAAGCAATATTACCTCTCAGATTCACTTATGTACCTATAACTTTTGCCCCTGAGTATTCCCATTTGAAAAAAGGAAAAAAAAAAAACCACACCAAAATAAGTATAAATGTATCACTCAAAAATACAATTTCTGTTTCTTATATCTTTATCTATAAAGTTTCTACCTATGAAAGAAAAAAATAAAATCTCATTTTGGTGTTCAAAGCTTCTTCATATGGTGAAAAGCTGAGACTCCAACTAAAGTATTCATGAAAACTGTCACTCCATGCTGAAACTGGAAACTCAAACTAAATGATGTCTTTCTAGCTTTAAACCAGGATAGGACTTGAGCACAAGCACAATGTTAAACCCAACGGCATGAACAGTGTCACAGTCAAAGAGACTGTTCATACATTTACGCATATTTCAGTGTCTTCATGAATTTGGACTCAAACTAGTATTAAGCACAGATTCATGAAGCTGAACTTTCACAGCTCTTGGGCTGGATCTCAAATGTCCTCTCTTCATGGCTTTGGCCCGCTCATTTGTACAGGCACCTTAATTTCCCCTTGTAAGGTAAAAAAAAATTTAGCAGCATCACCAGAAGTGTATTACCTGAAAATTTTTGCATGCTTTGAAGATGAAAGAAACATACATTTACTTAACATCATGTGTTATTATTAAAGCTATGCCTGAGACAGGAAGTTTAATATTTTGAATTTATAAACTAGATTATAGTTAGCTAGAACTTGATCTAGACTAACTTGCTCTTCTGTTGCTGCTTCATTCATAACCACCACTGATGTTATAATCTGAGTTTTAACAAAAATAATCAATAAAGATCCACATGTTTGCAAAGCAAACACCAATGCATTAGCTCTGGAATACCACAATTCAAAAATATCATGCACCTTTAGAGAACACATATGCAATCTATTTCCTTTGGGTCTAGAGAAAGCTAATTTTTATATTTATTTTTCTTAAAATACACTCTCTGTTCCTCCATAAATGACAGCTTTTAGTTCTTACGTTTTCCTCTGCATGCTGAACTTTGGTATATCAAAATGATGGGAACACCTAGTACAAAGCACCAGCAAACATCAACAATGAGATAGTTATCGGCAGACAGTGTTTTGACATGCAAATAATTATATGAGTCTATCTTTCCCTCAGTCTGTAATTGCAGGGTAGAGTGGAGGACAGGTGCATATTTCAAGCTCCGTTAAGCACTAAAGTTTTAAAGTGTCTCTCTGGACATGGATTTGAATTGATGGTTGATGTATCATCAGTTACTTAGAAGTCTTGAAAAATTCTGTAAACAACACAGCCAACATCCTACAAACACTCTCCCTTGTACTTTTTTCTATCAGCAGTTAACACAAAGAGTTGTTTGTAACTAAACTGCAGTGCAGGGGGAAAAAAGTAAATAGATGCAGCAATGCCATGAGCTATTGGATAAACAGAAAGCTTGCAGGAAGAAAGTGAATAGCAGCAAAATATAGATAAAAAACCAAGACATACACTGTTAGTAAAAGACACAATTATCAAACCACAGGCAGTCTTTGTTTTGTATGAAATCCTCTGTACTTCTAACACTGGCTCAGCAAAAGGACTTCTTGCATTAAAATGACCTAATCTGGCCAAATAATATTGGATCCTTTTAGCTTGGACTTGCCCAGTTTTTACAGAGAATTGAGGAACAGCTTAGAGCACATTTTTAGTAAAGAGACTTCATGGCCCAATGTGTTTTTCACACATTGATCTTGAAATCTAGGGAATGAGCTTGCTCATGGACTACTCTAGGAAAAAAATAATATGGTAATACATAATTTTCATCCTGAATTACTCCAGCAGATTCCACATCAACAGATGAGCAAAGTTTTCATATTAAATCATGAAGGAGATAAAAGATCATGGCATTTTCAATAGACTACATAAGTATAATACCTAACTTTTTGCTCAAGAAACTTAGTAACCTCAGATCAACAAACAAGCAACACTTTTCCACAGATGAAATCCTATCAGTGTTTCTCCAGTACTAGTTGATAACACTCCTCAACTTCCTGTCCATCACAGTAACATATAACTCACCTATTTTACAGTTATCATTAAATGTAGTACATGTGTGTAAGGACCAAGTATTAAGGGGCACACACAAGTATGCTGGTATAAATACCAATACTGATCTGTTTTCAAGCCACAGTGTGCACAGCTCATGTTCTCACCCAACGACTGCAGGCATTGTTTCACATGTGCTTGGAAAAATGAGTACAAGTCTACTATGAATTCTCTTTTCTATTACCCAATCAAGCTAAGTACTAAGACGAAGGCAACCTTGAGCACCAGTAGCCTCCCTGAAACAACTGTGAGCTAAGCTGCACAGCAGCTTTGCTGACTCAAGACAATGAGGCCTTGGCCAGACATTGAATATCCTTAATTTCTTCATTCACCCACTGGCAGAAATGCTGAAGTGTTAGCTCTCTATTTTTTATATTTTTTTTAGGCCATATAAACAAAACGCAGCTGGTCCTGTTTGAAGCAGGTTAAGGAAAACTACAAAGTCATCACAGGCAGACTGCATGAATAGCAAAATCTACAAATAAACAAAGAAGAACATTTTCCAGCCACCATGGTTATTTGGGCCTCAAACAGGTACCAAGATTAAACCTGAGGATTGCTACTTGTATCTTCTTGTTAGCAAAAAATATGGTCTAGCTTTTCTGGGAAATGCTTCCTCTCTATTGACCTCAGAAATACGAGTGTGCGGCCTCCAAATACTCACCATGGTTCAGGAAGTCAGTCTTCTACAGAAACACGGAATAAATGTCTCCTTGAATTTAAACACAAAGCTCAACGATGTTAGTTATCGTGTAGTTGTAAGGTATTCAGATCAGAACTCTGAATCTTGCTCTATTTTGAATGCCAGTAGAGCACACGATTCAATTTCACTCATGAAAAATTATTGGGAAAAAACAGAGTGATCAATGAATTACAGCTTGTCCTCAGTCCAGCCCATGACCAAGGTATAAGACTTAAGGGAAGATATTTGTATTTGGAAATCAAAGACTTAGAATCTGGATGAAGAGTGTGAAGATTTGGACCTTGTGATTGAGAAATGAGAAGGGTATGAACAGAATCTATGGAGATATACAAAATAATAAAAAAATAAAAATTGGATAGTACTATTTACCACAACTTATAATACAAAAACAAATAGAAAAACAGTGATGTTGAAAAAAAAAAAACAAACAAATAACAAATTTAAAAGAAAAGTGGAAAAATAGTTCTACATGGCACATAATTAACTGGTGGCATTTTTCCTCAAGTTATTAAAGAGATTAAGAAATTAATAAGATTCAAAGAGTATTTAGACATTTATATGCAAAACGCGAACATCCACGGCTACCTCAGATAAGATTAAAAAAACAATACATGCGATATAGACCTTGATACTTCAGTGAATAAGTCAACTTCTTGCTAGTGGGCATTAGAAAATATCATTGTCAACTGGCAAACTGCTCCAGAACTACCATTACTGCACCATAATCACCAGTTTTGGTGGTCTCTTCACTTAGCCTTGAAGCTACTCGTGCTGAGCACTCAGTCAGAACAGACTTGCTTCGGCCATTTCAACATCTAAAGTAAAAAGTAAAAAATAAGAAAAAGTAAACAAATAAAAAAATAGAAAAAATAAAGAAGGTGTTTTAATACAATCCAGTAAGTGTGTTGATAGTGAGCTCGCAGAATTTCAAAAGTAGAATAGAGCTTCATATCTCAAAATTTTCTTTAACTGTCATTAACTGTAAGATTCAAGGCACTGTAAAAGCTTTGAACTTTACAGAAAATTGTGTACATCTTTCCTTAAAGCCTATTTGGCATTTCCTGCTACCTCTTAGCCTCTGGGCCAAACTCCCCAGCAATAGCCAACTCTACTGTAAAATACACAGATAATCTCCTTGTGTGCTATGTCTGTTCCTGTCAAGTAAGTAACAGTATGTCCCTAAATTCTGCTTTCCTACAGCTTCCCACACACTAAAATGTGATGCCTGTCCTCATCGTGCATTAAGGGGACAGACTCTTGATAGCACCTCTCAAATTTACCACACTTTTTCAATACCTGCAGGTATGGTAACTCAACTACTTCCCTTGGCAGCCTGTTCTGAAGTTTGACAATCCCTTCAGCGAAGGAATTTTTCCTAAAATCCAGTCTAAACCTCCCCTGGTGCAACTTGAATCTATTTCCTCCTGTCCTATCACACACAAACCTCCTTTCAATTAGTTGTAGAGAATGATAATGTCTCTCCTGAGCCTCCTTTTCTCCAGGCTAAACAACCCCAGCTCAGCCACTCCTCATAAGGCAGCCCCTTCACCAGCTTCATCGCTCATTTAAATAGATGAAGATTAAACAGGTCTCAAATAATCACAGTGAGAACTTCTGGACACTCAGAGAGCTTTATAAGAACTAATATACCTATTGGGCTAAATGAAGGCTTGAAAAACATGTTTTCTGACTTACATGACTAGCTCCCAATTATTTTCAGGTAAAAATGAAATTGTATTTAGCTATCAATAACAGAGTAGGCATTGCACTTCTAGATGTCATGACAGACCCATGTGAAAGGAAGCCATCTTTATTACCTTTACAGAAAAGCCAATGCTTACAATGTAACTGAATTTGAATGCTGATATAAACGCTCATAATATCCACTTGGATCCTGTCTGAACACGTGTATTTATATTTTCTCCACATGCCAAAGACATCTAATTTGAAAGAGGAGAGAAAAAAAATAACTGTTTATTTCTTTTAGAACAATCTGGCATGCATGCAAAATTTGAAAGGCTTTATTTTTATAGATCATTCTGTAAATTAATGTAAATAATTTAACATGCAGATTATTCACTGTGCTGAAAATGACTGGCATTTTTCAAGAGTATAAAGAGAACTCTTTGACTAAGGGTATCAGCAAATCATACAAAGGCAAAAAAGACTTAGCAACTCCCTGGAAAATATTTCAGACTCCACAGATTGTTCCACATTAGAAATTGTACAGTATGTCAGAGGTTAACACACAATGTGCAGCACATATTTTGAAGAACTGTTGTTTGCACTTTAAACAAATAAGATTGCTTTGATTTTTTTTAAGAACCTAAGTGATTGAATGTGTACATGGCCATATTGCCTGGATTTCACTTGCACTTGGCTCAAGCTATCGTACCATCAGGCAGCAGAGGGTGGTTTTTCCCCTGTAGAAAGTTACCAATGTAAGAACAAAGGAATCATCTTCACTGACTGCTCAAGGTCATTCCTAGAGACTGCTCTTACTAAATAAGTCTGTGGACATAGTTTCATGGAAATACAGCAATCACAGGTGTCAGCTAGATACAACCAATCACTGGTGCAAACCACGATCTCAAAGGATGCCAAGGGTTTTAAAGTCCAAAGTATACACTCATTTCACTTCTACCTTTATTAAAAGATCTAATACTTCTTGTGTTCTCCTTTATTTCACATATAATGTATTTCAAAAATTCAAATTTCAAAAATCTCAATACCTTCCCACAGCTGCTCAGGCAAGAATGATTTTTCTGTTTGGTCAGACATGGACAACCACACATGACTTCCAGTAACATGGTATGGATTCATCTATATTTCACTGTGAGCATAAAAGACAATTCCCTATATCAGCAGTTAGGAGATTCCATTAACCTGAGACTGTAAAATATACATAGCATATACAGGTACAGTATACAGTCAGATGGGCTACACTGATGGGGTGCTGTAGCAGCTGTCTTTTTTATTTCTCTGAAATAACATAGCTGCTGTTACAGCTAAAACTCATAATTAAAATGTAGCACACTTCCCAGAAATCTTATCTACCAAGCACTACAGTCCAAACAGCCTGGGATGCTGGATGCTCTGAGTCCCTCACTGAATCCAGATTCAACATTTACAGCAAGCTGCTATATGTATAATTGATGACAATACTAATTATGGACATACAGGCACACATATTATCTTCATCTCCCTTTGAGGTGTTAAGTGTGAATACATAGCCACAAGTTGTTGCATGAGTATATCTTTAACATGTTCTTTTTAATGCAGAGGGCATAAAATTCTCATTAACAGTAATTGAAGCTAGAAGCAGGAATTCCAGGAAGGATGTGTTGTCTCATTAGATATTAACTAGAAATACTATAAAATATTCTGTTTATGTATTGTTAGAATTCTGGAGTCCTTTTTTTTTTTTTTTTAAATTAAGACCTCTATTAATAAGTCATTTAGAGCTAAATGAAAGCTCCCACAATTCATGTGTGCACTAATAAGTTCCCCCAAGGATACAGTATTTCCACTAAACTGCAGTTATAAGAAAACAGCTCTACAGTACCTGCTTGCCTTACTGCACAGGTTATTAATACTCACTACAGTTAATGGATCTAATAATTCTACCTGTGTCATGTCCTCTCAAAGTTCCCACCATGTCTGGGCTCATGAGGTATTGGTGGAGCTCTGCGTCATGATGTGCAAGGGCCTGATTGTGTTGGTATTTCTTGGGACCACATCATTGCCTCTCCATACAAGGGAACATGGACAAGCAGGTATGGACAACAAAGAAATACAAACCCCTGAAATTTTCTCTCAGGCAACAATCCCTTCCAGAAGTCACCCATAAGTGGTCTACAGCTCCATCAGAAATCTGCTTATGCTCAGAGACCAATCTTTCTAAGTCTCAGAAAACACGTTTCATTTTACTGCATATGTCAGGATAAGATCTTCATTAGCAGATTACGCCTGTCTCCTAAAGTCAATGAAATCATTTCCAAGGACTCCAAGGAAATAAGGTTATGCTCATTCCAAGCATATTTACAAACTTCAGTCCTCAAAATACTCCAATTATAAAAAATAAGAGGAGGAAGGAGAACCAGTACGGATTTGACCACTTATAGTAAGATTCACAACAAGCTTCTTTAACTCTTCTGCTTTAATAATAATTGTCTGATTCTCACAATTAGGAAAGGCAATCCTTCTAGCTTTCACTCCCAACTAAAAGATGCTACATGCTCATTTGTTTAAAAAGAGACAAACAGAACTGCCTTCTTAAACTGATGTTTGTTGAAACTTGGTTGTTTAGCAGAAAATAAAATTGCAAGGGCTGCTTCAGCAATTGGTTTCCAAGAGCAAATCTACACAAGGATACAAACTTAGGTCAAAATAAACAAAGGAATAATTAACAGTTAAGGCAAAGCACTTGTAACAATTCTCATTCACTGCTAAAAGTATGGTCCTTTTCATGTAGAAATTATTGCTTCAGATAACAAATACCTTGTGCAAATTCCAAAGAAACTTTCTTCTGAATGATGAAGAGCACTCTAAATAACTGGCAGAGTCTCTTAATGAAAGAACAGTCACTTCAAAATTTTGCTACAAAGAACTTAAATCCATAACCAAACATGAGAGAAAGCAGTATCCTCTTATTGCCATTTCACTGCTTGATTGGTCAAAACTGACAGAGAAATTTATCATCTTCACTTCATCCCTTAGGGTTAAACCTTTCCAAAATGCTGCAGGACTGAAAAGGGCACTGCTCCCACCCTTCTTCTTCCATTAACTCACTGTTAATTCAGTAAAACTGGCCAGGTTCTTTCCAAACTGCAACTCTACGCCACAGCATTACACCAAATATTTTGAAAATGTGACAGAACTAAACATCTATAAGACTACTAAGTTCTTCACAGTAAAATCCTGAAGGAAATTAGATAAAAAGAAACTATATTTATGTGTATGGTAAAAAAAACAATCAACAAACCAACCAACAAAACAAAACCACAAAAGTCCAGACCAGACAAACATATACACACCAAAGAAAAACAGATTCTGGGAGCTTACTGCTTTTCACAGCAACAATAAATCTCTCACTAGACCTGACATTACATTTGGTACTTAGATTTTGTTGCAACTGAACAGCCTTGCTGCATTTAACAACAGGATACCTGTTTTTAGGACACAAATGTCATATCTTTGGTAGCAGCTCAGTTCAGCCCCAAAGACTACCTA
The DNA here is from genome assembly GCA_035047865.1 of Dendrocincla tyrannina. Taxonomy (NCBI): domain Eukaryota; kingdom Metazoa; phylum Chordata; class Aves; order Passeriformes; family Dendrocolaptidae; genus Dendrocincla; species Dendrocincla tyrannina. Next base: position 21,987,554 of record JAWWMP010000132.1, on the reverse strand, counting down.
TTGATTTAGCAGTGCTTCTACACTGACTAGCAATACTTCTACACTCTTTCAGCCACTCGTGACTTCAGTTTACATGGCAAGTTTATAGGACTTACAGTAGTTAACTTTGAACAGCAAATCTTTGGAGGATCAATATGTTCTACAAGAGGAGGATTGAATGTTGTATCTCGGTTCTCTTCACAAAGATGGCTATTGTGTTTATTTTGACATGTTTTTGTCTAGAGGATCAACAGTTCACATACACTGCCATCAAGTCATCAAACACAGGGTGGAGTTATGTGCCTTCATAGTTTACTCTACAGTGCTATGAAAAAGAGTATAGTGTATTTTCCAGCTCAAATGCAATAGTTCATATCAGAAGCAATAAAATGAAGTAGAGTTGGTCAGGACCTATAGTGTGCTTGCTTTGTCTACCTTACAAAGGATTTCCTCTTGCCCAGAACTGACTACTGGCTTCTTTAGACAAAGCAGCCCAGCTTTTCTTGTTTCTTCTGACCTACATTCAAAACAGCATCTCCTTACCTGGTCCATGTATATCTATAGTATATCAGGACTATATCTGATTTTTCCATGCAGGAGGAAAAGGAAAATGACACATAATATGTTTCATCCACCATGCAAAAGACAAATACAGAATGGTCTCTCCTACACATCTCCATCACAGTTTTAACAAAAAACAGCTTCTTATCCATATAAGCACTACAGTGATAACTCTTGTAATCTGTTGTAGTTTTATAACTGACTACACCTGCACGAAGACAAAAGATCTTTTATTTTAGGGGGTCCTAATACTTATTGCCCACTCAAATTGGTAGTGCTGTACTCTAATATTAAATTTATATGGCGTCTTTTGAAAGAACATTCACACTGTCATCAATAATGTTTATAGATACAGAGGTGGAAACAGAATATACAGAAAAAAATGTAGCATGTAGGTACTGTAATGTTGCACCCTAACTTCTCCCACAGACAACTCAGCTCAGCTTATGAGAGAGCTCTTTATAACACTTCAGAATCCAAGCATCTTAATAATGCTTTGGCCATTTACACAAGAAAATTATATTCATGAACAGAAGCAAACCTGTATACCTATAAAAAAATTAATGATACCGTTTGAAATTGCAGGAAATTATGTAAAGGGTTATGTCATTAATCTCTATTATTTACATACTGAAAGTCCAAAGTGTGGCATTTTTTACATTGTTGTACTCAAATTTGCACTCTTTAGAATGGTATTGTTGTTTTTTTTTGCTACAGTACAATGCACAAGCTAAAAGAAATTTTACAATGATACACAGAGTCTTTGAGAACTATGACCAGCTCTGGTTTTTCTTGCATAAAATAGCCACAATAAAATGTGCAGTAATGCATACATACAGTGTCACTTTGATGTTCCCAGCACCATTAAGTAGTCAACAAACAGTAGTGTAATACTGAATCTCAAATTGTGCTAGAAAAGTCATATTAATTCTTTTATTTTTTTAGATCTAGAATTCCTTTTCTTTGTAAGACTAAGACTTTTTGAAAAAGCAGTCTTATGCTGCTTTTTACACAGCACCTAATGCAACAGACCAAAAATTTGCTTGTAGATTCTTGAAAATAACCCACTCACGGCAGCTCTTTTGTGCTGACCTGCTTACTGCAACTTAAACACACAAATAAGTAAAAAACTTAAATTTTACTCTTTGTTATCTGCAATAAACAGTAGCTTAACCAAGTCTGTCTTACTCTGTGCTATCAGCCTGAGGAAATGGAAAACCAAAATCAGATATTCTTTATTTTGTATAAATAAGTAATAATATTCACCTTTTTACCACCTCAAACACTCACTTCTATTTATTCACATCTACCATAACTATTTCTAAATTCTCCTACATCTCTAATGTAGCTATTATCATAATAATTCTCAGGAGTTGGTCCTAAGTATTCTCTCTATGAAGAAACATCAGATATTTATTAGTTTTTCAGGTCTGTGTATTTTGGTCTCCTGAGGAGGCTCTGCACTTTGTTGTCTATGGTTCTTAATAACATCCATTTACTGGTTGGCATTCCTGTGTGTTTCTGATCAAAAGCACAGATTTCTACACTATGACTGCATATGGGTTGTTTTGCACTCACTTTAGTGATTTAATCCTCAGATGCACAATCTCAATTTTATCAACAATACCTGAAGAACAGCATATTCCAGATCCAAACTAAGTTTTAGCATTCCTGTCTTAGTGGTACCAGAAAACCATAGTATTCCAAGCTGCAACTGGTTAACAAGTGGATGTGGGGGGCTGCTGGGACAGGGGACACAACAACAGGACAAAAAAAAAAGCCAAACCAAAAAGCAATAAAAAAGTGTGACATTTTTATTTAGCCCTGATTATTTTTCCCCATAGCAATAAATACTTATTCATTGGAGAGACTAGCTCCAACAGTAGTCAGATGGGTTTGCTTTCTCCATCCCTCACTCCCCTCAAAAGGGCTTGTTCTGATCCAAAACAAATGAGTTAAAAGTTCTTTTTTCTTAAAAATGTTTTTTTGCAGTTGTGGAAATATGTTAGCATTTTTAAACTGAACTGCTATTTCCTCAAGGCAATTTTTGAGTATTAGAGTTGTGAAATTTAATCCAAATTCATAAAAAGAAAATTTTATGAACCTTACCTTTTGTCCAGAAAGAAATACTTCCCATCAGGTACCCTGATCTGCTCTGTGGGGAGAGAGGAAAAAACTAGGCTTTTCAGAATGCCTGCTGTTGGCCATCTTTAAAGTGTATATGAGCAAGTCATCTTAAAACCATCTCATTGCATGACTGTTCATCTCAGATTCAGTTAAGATTACACATCAGCTCCTGTTAGCCAGTCTGTTCTTCCATCATAAGCAAAAAGGGAAATACCAGAATCTCAGAAGAAATCTTTTGATTTCAACATCATACTTGCACTTAAGAGGAGTTAATTAGTTTATAATGTTATGCAAAGGCACATAGCCCTTGACTTTGGGTATATCTAGAAAACTATATTGGATGCTTGTACAATGCTATGAAAATCTGCCTTCTTGTGAACTCTCCTTCTTACTCAGATGGTAGGATGTATCAAAAAGTTTGTTGTTACCATAGACTTCCTACAGAGGCTAAGCCTTCCTGTCCCCCAAAGACATGACAAGTGTTTGCACATTTTACTGAGGACTAGGCAATGCCAGGAAGACAGAGCCTGAAACAGCATGTTTCTGCACTGGAGCATTCCACAGGAATGACTGCAAATTAGACAGAGGCTATTCCATCCTGCTTCCCCATTGTTGGAGGCAGAAAGTAATTAGCTGCTGGCCTATACCAGCAGCAAATAATTAACCCCTCCTGCCCCTAAACATTAGCTCAGCTGTGGTGGCCATTGAATTGCAAAGGATGGAAATACATCTCTGTCTATCTTCTGCTTCATCTACTCCAGAGAATCCACATACATGTGCTGTCCTTGGCTCCTAGATATCCAGTCTGGGAAATCTTGAGAGGGCTGGGCAGCATTTAGATTTGCTCGGGCCTGATACCCAAATCACAATCCAGCAGTCAGTGATTGCAAAAGCTTTCCAGAGCTAAAGAAAGGGAAAAGCTGCTTGCACATATGCTGCTACTCTGGGATAAGTCATCAGATAAAAAGAAGGGTACAAAGCCAGAACAGAATCTAGAGCTGGGGTTTCTTACTATTTTGGGTTATCTTCATGGGGCATCATTCAGCTAGATCAGGCTTTGTTAAATGCTGTTCTGGATTCTATCTGATAAAGGCAGTGCCTACCTAGACTACAAGAATCTCTTCCAAAAGCCTAACTTTGAGTGGTATTTCATCAAAGTAAGTATTTCTTTAAATGTTCTTATTATATGTACTTCAAACATAGGTTGTATAAGCAATTTTTCTTCACAGACACCAGCCTAGCAGCAAAGTAGGCCAAACACATCCATCTAACTCAATGGACCAGACATAAAAATGTAGGCCTTTTACAAATGCTTGTAAGAAATTATGTCTTATCTTTTGAAAGATGGAGTCATTGCATTGGCATTACACAGCTTGTGCATTAGATCAGACAGCAAATGAGATATTGATAGAACTATTTTGAACAGTCAATAAGCTTTCAAATGATTGATAGCTTTGAGCTAACTCTGGTAATATCAATGTCTGCACTTGGAAACTAGAGATTGAAACTGTAATGCAATATTCTCTTTGTGGAATTCATAAGCATAAGTCAAATGTGGGCAGTGGCTCCAGCTGAGGGATTTGGGTGGGGCTCTTTCTTCATAGCAGAAGGAAAGAATGAGAGCAAATTTTACTTGTCTTAATCTTTCCATCTAAATCCAACCAAAGTGGTATCTCAGAAAATAAGAACAGGGAGGAGAAAGCCAAGGGAGAAGCCAAGTTAAATCACTGAGCAAAAGAATAAAATGAGGAAACAACAGCTTAACATTGTGCTTAAAACCCTCTGCAAGATAGTCACACAAATTTCACTGGAAGTGCAGACAATGTTACTGAACATTCCAAATAAAGAACCAAAATTTTCCTTTAGAATGTTTTATGTAGTGTATTCAAAGAGAAAAAGTAGCCTCTGAGGGAAAAAAGGAGCAGAGGAGAAAACATATAGCCAAGAATTTTAAAAGTGATATAAAAAAATTATTAATGCAGACTTAAAGTAGCTAGATTTTCAAAAATCACGTGCTTTGTGCTCTCACAGCATAAGCTTCTTTCATCTCACAGAGAATCCAATAAAGAGCCACTATTAAAAATATTCCTTGTAAAAAAATTCTTTTTACAAAAGAATGTAGAAGGAATTTTAATTCCTTAAGCTCCATCTATTAATGATTGAAATTAATGACAGCATATTTATCTTAATTTAAATTTCCAAGCTCTCAAGATGATGATAATGCTCTGAGAAGGCTATAAATCCTGTTTGAATTACAGGTATTCATGTACAGTACTTTCTACTTGGTTATTATCCAAGTTTCCCTTCCATTCCATCTGAAATTGGAGAGGGGAAGAAGTTGAAAGAAGTAGACTGGTAGTCTTTCCTCATCATTTATAAACAATTACTTCTCCTTGATACTGCTGTTCATGGGGTATTGGCTCACTCTTGCAAGAGGTTTGCTATCCAGCTATTAGTATAGTAAAATGCAAAAGATATTAAGATTCTCTACAGGTGGGAGAAGGTCCTCAAGGATTACTTTATCAAATTAACTGTTAGCAGTTTAAAACCTGAGCTGTATCAGACTAAAAGTACCAACTTTACTCCAGTTGTCCCTAAGAGCAGTGATGATTCAGTACTCTCAGTACTCTTCAGTACCTCCTTGCTCCCTTATACACAACACAGAGCATAAAGCACAGTGCCTGCGCAGTTAGGGATTCTCTTTGGAAATCCGATGGTCAGCAGAGGTAGCTTTTCTTTCACTTACTTGGTATTACACCTGTGTGACTCTGCAGTCATCCATAATGCTGCTCTTGATCCATGCTGATGTTCGAGACCAGGATCCATACCTAAAACAAATACAATTCAGCACCTGTAGATTTACAGTCATTATGTACTTAACAAATGCAAAATACTTCCTTCACCACTAGTATTCTGCTCCAAGGAGGCAGTATCCTCCCTCTCTACTGCAGCACTTTCATCAGATATTTACATCCCTCTCACTGTTACTCTTCTCTTTGCCTTTTTATAAACACTATGCCTGAACTATTGTTTTTGAGTAACCATCTCTATTGCAAACCTCAGGATATCAAAAAAATAAAAAGTGCTTATTTTTAATTATACATTTTACACACATGCAGAAAGTTTTTTGATAATTTAGCTCACTAAAATAATACAGTTCCAAATGCAGAGGTGAAGGCCAGAGTATATATAGAAGTGGGATTACAGGTAGGTAAGGTAATTTAAGAGAAACAGTGAGGACAAGGAAGGTTTTGAAAAATAATGTACTCAGACCTCTTTGTTTATTTTTACTATACTGACTCCTTCATTTAACACAAATGTAATAAATAAGCAAGCATTGCAGTTTATTAAGGAATCACATCATAAGTGAGGAGATAAAAATAAAATACATTCTTGGAACTTTCTTTTAACACCTGAATACTGCAATAGAAACAATAAGGGACAGTTAGGAACGGATTCTGTGAATAAAGAACAATATTGGCACAGTGGAAAACAGACAGAAACCTACCCAAATGTGCATGTATCATTTTTCAGATTGAGAGTTGGAAACAATTTTTGTTTGCTAAATCTTTGGTTGCTACAAATAATTTAAGGTGTTCATACCCCATGAATTGTGCTAATAGTATAAAAGTGTGGCTTTTTATATCCATTGACAAGCAGTTCTTCTGTACCTAGTACTAGTCTTAAATTTTAACTAAAAGAGATAACATGGAAATGAATGATTAGGAAAGCACAGGAGATACAAATCTAGGATCACTTAGGCTTAGAATGACTTGTTCTCCCCCAAAGGACATTGGTGTGCATTTAGAGTGTATGCCACCTAGTGGACGCAAAAATTTGATCAAAGTGTTAAAAAAAAATAAAAAAAAGTTAAAAATTTAGCCTGGCATACTCCAAGCTGGAGGGAAATTAGAAGCTGCATTCAGTATTGAAGCACAGTGTTTACATACAGAGACCTTCAAGAGAAGGGGTTTCTGACTGTCCATTTTCTCCTCCTTATTGCAAAACATAAGTAAAAGTTACTTAAAACCTACATATGCAAAGCTCCTCTTTGATATTGCTGCTTCTACATGGGAAACAGAAATACAAAATTTTTGCTTAGTAGAGTTCAAAGGCACAGTGGTCTAAAAAAAATGGAGTAAACATACTGAAATATATGTAAAATTAATGATACAAGGCAATGCACTGTAATCTAATTACCTGACTTTCAAACAAAATAAAATTCTGGAAATGAAGTACCACTACATGATCTTAGCTTCAAATCTAATCAGTTTGTATCATTAGCACTGGCATAGGCAAGTAGCATCAGGTGTGTGGGTGAGTGCTGGAGGTCTCAGCTCTTAAACCCTCACAGCACGGCCACATCGAGTGCCACCTGCCCGCCCTCGGCTCTCCCCACTAAGGTCACCAGAGCTACCTGCGCCCCCGCGCCCCCTTCCCGGCCTTCCCCCACCCCTGCCTCTTGCCTTGCTCCACTCCAAAAGACTCCTAGGTTGGGTGTTGCTAGGAATACAGCGGAACGTCCTCAAACACTTGCCTTGAGCACAGTCAGCAAGGAGACAGGTGACAATCTTATTTCTTTCCTCTGTCTCCTGCCTCCTCCTCAGGCAACCCACACCCCCCTTCCCGAGGCCGTCCCGGGGCAAAGGGGCGGCTCCCAGCTGAGGGCTCGCAGCCCCAGGAATTCCCTGGGAATCCCCCGGCGCCTCCCGCCGGCAGAACGCCTTGTCCTTCCCACCTGGTGCCTACGGGGGCGGAGGGAAGCACGGCCTCACCACCGACAGCGTTCAGAGGTGCATCACGCTCCTGGGAGGAGGTAGTGCTGTTTTATTCCCTTCCGTGCTCTCGTTCAGCATTGAACACTATTTTTCACAGTTCCTTGGAAGTGTTGGGAGCCCCACCGTGTTACTCTGCTTTTTGTCTCTTTTGTTCCTCAAGTGGAAGGGTGCTTTAAAAGAATCTCTGTCTCCTTTAATTAAATCAAGGCTATTGGTACTGTAGTTTGTCTCACTCTTATCTAAGAGAAAAGTTATGAATTGCTTCTACCAGTGCTTTGAGTGCTGGAGAGGACGGCAAAGAGGAGGGAGAAGGCCTTATGTCACTTGAGAATAACTCTACTTTCAAAAAGATCTGTTCATACAGTCATGCCTGAGATATCTTTGTAGCTGACATCACACATTTCCCTGTTGTTTCAGCTTTTTCCTTGTGCAGCTTGAGATATTCTTCATATACGATTTGAAATGTTAGAGACAGTAGATGCATTTTTCTATTCATTCGTATGACTTTTTTTACATGAAGTATCACAAAAATATGAAAAGGGTTCACAGTGCATTTCAGTGCCATCAATTCATTACACTCTTCAAGATTTGGTCACAGTTCTTTGCTCACCTCGATTCTTCTGCGTCAGGGGTAAGAGTCAGTAAGCCAAAATGAGACACTGTTTTCATTATTTTGGGACAATTAAAGAAAAGTAAATGGACATGTTTATTCAGGATCTGTGCAGGTAGTAGGAGACAGTCAGCTCCTTATGGGAAGAAAACAGACTTTTCACAAGCTAAGCTCAAAGGTAGATAATAATTCTCTGTGTTGCGGACGTGTGATTGTCAGGAGTACTGAATGTTTGTCAGATTATATGTTGATAATTAAAATGCTGATCCAAGTAGTAAAATATGAATATACCACATTTGAGACCCTCACATTCTAAAATATGATGTACAGAGCTGGAGAAAATAAGGTGCAGGGAAAATGAGAAAAGCACTTGTAACAGTAGAAGGAAGCATCAAGGCTGTTTTTATTAATGTGTTGAGTTTACCAGAGTGTTTTAGAGGAGACATTGACATTTTCTACAAATACTGTTAGAGACCACACATCCGGATCCTTATATATTTTACAATGGAACATTTGTGAAAAGAAATGGGCCTTCTGAGATTGTGCCTAGCTAGTAAGCCAGTCTACAGAGAAATTGGGACCAAACATGCTTCTTTCATCCACATGGTCCCAGCTCAACCTCTGGACTGGCTCTAGGGTTTGTCTGACCCCACAACGAGCTGTTTTTGGGAACCCATCTTGTGTGAGTTTCCAGTGTGATTCCCTGAACTGGTTACTGCTCAGTCAGACAAGTGCTGAAAGAAAGGAGCATGGAGGGGAGCAGAACTAGCTATTTGTACAACAGGTTGTTTGGTTGGCATTTTAAAAAAATGAAACCTTTGTGCAACAGTAGAAACAATTTTTCCAAAGAGCCACAGACTTACCTGGTACAAATTGGTAAAAAAACCATGGAAACATTTTTTCCATCTGTGATTTTGATCCATGAGGTTTGAAAGCTACTGTATTTCAATTTTAGTTGATCTGCTTCCAAGGCAGTACATGGAAAATGGGGAAAGCGTCACTAAAAATAGTGTACTGAAGAATATGAAGTCAGTTTAGGTCAACATACCTATGCAGACAAGGTATGCATGATCTCCCTGCGAGCTGGGAACTCACCAAAAATTATGCTGTTGTCTTGCATTTTTGCTAAGCTATCCTATAAAACAGAGTTAAATTTTGGAAGTAAAACCCTACTACTGTTTGGTAGCTCCTCCCATTCTTTTCTAGCCTCCAAGCTAACTTTATATAACTCAATGTAACTTAAACTTTACACACACTAAATTTTCAGAACTTGACAAGTGTGCTTTGCCATATCTTCCCTTTAAGATATTGAAGTGTATTTGAAATGTATTTGTTTTATGTAGCGCTCTATGACCTGTTGCTCATCCACCTCCTTTTGCTCAACATTATTTTCTGAAGAAAAGTAATACTAGGATAACTAGTCACAGTATACTATCAAGAATACATTTCTCCACAGTGGCTATTTTGGGTCTCTGGTGCTTTATGACAACAAATAAAAATGTGTATGAGGGAAGTTTGATCTGAGTCCACTTAAATTGTAAGAAAAATAAGGGCCCATAAAGTGCAGAGAAATGAGCAACAAATCTGCTTTCAGTCCTTCTGATGTCGTAACAATTTATTTTTTTTTTATGGGTAAGTTGGTTTCAGATCTAGAGATACACTTATGATGTAAAATTGATAAAAATTTGTGTATGTATTGAATTATCAAAATGCTATTTCAGACACTTAGAGCATTACCTTTTTCCTACTGAATACTACAGTAGTGTCACAAAGAGGATAATAGGGCCAAAATAAAATTTAAGAGTAGGAAAGCAAGTGGGTTTAAAGTAGATAAAGCATTAGAGGTTTTGGGGTGATCTACTTCTGTGATATTAAACAAAACAAAGTATTTTGTAGTTGCCAATTTTCTCTAACTTCATTAGCTTTATCCTTAGGAAAACCACGGATGAGCCTCTTATTCTTTAGTGGCTAGAAAAAAAAGAGAGGTGTGGTACCTATTTAGAATATTTAATGCTGTTAATGGAATTTCATGAGTAAACTTCATGTCTGCTTTACTGTGCCACATGTTTTCAAACCTTTGTAGAGGGAAATTTGCATCAATAATGCCAAATATCCTCAGCTCCCCATGAATTCAATAAAATCAGTAAATGTTCCCCAGAGCACCCTGCAACTTAAAGGCTTGAGGCCTAGGTGCTGCTGTGACTCACACCTGGAGAATAATGCAGACACATACATGCAAAATTGAATGTCCTTCGTATCTTTTGTTTTAAAGCATGTTCCTCTTCAAATATGCAGTTCTTCTCTCATGCAGTGCCTTTACCAATAATGGTGAGTGTATAATGATGCTATTCATATGGGTTCACTAACAGCTAAATCAATGATACTTGTCACATGAATGGTTTCCTGGGCTGCTTCTTAGACTTCATTTTGATAGTATTACTTGAAAAAACACATTTAGCTTTTGGGTTCCTTGTATTGATTTTTGTTTTTCTAAATGTAATGCTTGTTTTACCCTAATATGTGTTTCTTTAAAGTGGATCTATAATGAGGTAGTTTGGATTGTGTGTCTTACCTCTCTCTGCACACTATTAGTATTGGACTCCCAAGGGCAGTTTGTGCAATGAACTGTGATAATGAGGTTGATGGTTCATAAAAGGGCTGATGTGACGAATTACTGACCTGTTTTGGAGATTAGGTAATGGTACCTTTGCTAACGTCTGCATATCAGCTTTTTATTCAGCAGAATTCTTGCACCTGTAAGTATGGTGGTTGTCCTATCGTCTGTTCCATGTACCAAGCTGATCAAGAAAACGTGTGCAAAATATAACTGCTGATGATTAGTTGTGCTTCTCTAAAGACAAAACACATTATTCTGTGATTCAGAATGTGCAGGAGGTTAAATTTTTTACAGCTTCTTGCATAGTCTTTAGTTCTTCCAGTACCCTACATCTGCTGCTTTAGTTGAAAGAATATTGGAAGGCATACATTATAAAATTCACCTTCCCTTATATACAGATGCCACCCTTTAGGACTGTTAAAATATCTATGATATTTGGTCAAGGTGTAGGATCAGTTGGTTCTCTACGTATAATGAGGTCTTCTCAGAAACATTCTCTTTCATGAGACTTCATAGTTTGTCTCAGTAAGTGGGGCATATATTCTTTTCTCTGATCTTGCTTTTGGTAGTAATACCTCTTGACTCTATTTAATAGCTCAAGCATTACAGATCATTAGTAAAAATTAATTTTCATCTAAAGACATCTGTACAGATGATTTTTTAATATTGTTCCATCAACTGGTTTGTGAAGGTAGCCAGTAGAAAAAATATCCACTGTGTATTTTATTGACAGTTCTGCTGGTAGTTTTCAAACATTCTCCTTTATGCTTGCCAGACTTTGGATGGGTGCATTTTTGTGGGTGAGGAATGGCTCTGGGATATACAATGTGTATTTACATGTGTTCCACAATAATATATTGTTCTCGGCAGGAAACACAAAAGCTGTTGTCATACTCTTAGAAGTGTTAGGTGACGCTTAATTTGTCATTTTATTTTTGGAGCATTCAGCAGATTGAGCTTCATTGTCCTACTCATGTGGCCAACAGAGAGTTTGCATTGATACTCTTTCCTGATTAATACTGACAGTGTTGGTTGTGCTGGCTTTCATGTTTCCTCATAGCTGTTGCTTAGCGGTTTTTGCTGCAAGGACTCTCAAGCAATGAAATAAGCACGACTTGCTGTTGTCCTCTCGCTGCAGTGGGATTGTCATTTCTGTCCCTCATGCTGTCTCACATGCATACATTTCCTGAGGAAAAAATGAATACTGTGAAGTATTTTGCATAATTGTCTGTTCCTCTGTGATGTGTATAATAATGTGAAACATTGTTTTGGAAAGGCAAAAGTCGTGATCAAAAGTTGAATCTTTGCTACATGCGTGCTTCATGTTTTATCAACACAGTTGGCAGGTGAGGGTCACGCTCACTTCTGCAATGATATACATCACTCTCTAAACAAGAGGATGGCTTTTGCAGGGCTTATCTCTGACCAAGTGCCATGTGATAATTGAGGGTTTCTGCAGACAAAACAGTGCTATGTAGTACAAAAGAATATCAGCGCCACTGAGAAAGTATGACTGCAACGTACTCATCAGATGTTGTGGCAATGGTAGAATTTGTACTGAAAATGTCATATACAAAGAAATGCTTTCATTTCCTCAGTACTTTTCACCTTCTCTGTGTGTTTTAGACTGCATTTAGTACTCACTAGGCCTTTGTGATGATGAGAGTGGAAGTCAAGGTACATTTCCAAAAGGTGAGTTTTAACATTTCCTGAATTTTATATATGAATGAATGATCTTTATGTTCCCAGAAAAAGAAGTCTTGTGCTATGAAGAGTAATTCTTGAACGCCAGTATTACAAAGCTGGCTTTTGGCTTAGCAGTCACTTCCAATTTTGATAGTCATCCTCAAAGTTTCAACACCATTCTTCTTTACTTTTATTTATATCAGCTCAAAACTCATGCTCAGAACAACAAACTTTTCAAAGCACATGTTGCCTCCAGATGAATGTGGTCCACTAATAAGAACGTAAATTTATCTGGTTTTTTGTTTGTTTGTTTTTGTTGTTTGTTTGTTTTTAGTAACCAAGTAATCAATATTGATTTTCTATGTTTGAAATGATATTAAAAACTCTTTCTTCCAAAATGAATATTTTGATTTTCTGCTTCTCTTTCAATATATGAAAACAGCTGATATCACTGTTTCCAACAGCCCAAGTCTCCAGAACATTCTATATTCTGCTTATAAGTACATCCAGACAAACCCATGTCTGTCAATAACTCTACTTGGAGAAGAGCCTTCTCAATCCAAAACATGCATCAATGAGTGTTGCAATATCTGCTGAAGACATGCGGAGGTCATCCTTTCTTTACAGGGAGGGTCCACATTGCTAGGACACAGCAGCATGATCTGTTATGCAGGGGTTTAATGGACCTGCATTACAAACAATATTTTTACCCATTTTTGTGGGTAAATCATGGTTAGAACAACCCTGGAATGTACTGATAGGTTGATCAGAAGTGTGTGTACTAATAATGTCATAGCTGAGTTAAGGGAGCAGCAAAAAGAGCTTGTCAATCTAAAATCCAAAAATAGTATTATTTTGATTAAAACTTATATACCATGTACGTGTTGTATTAACATGCGTGGCTTCTATTTCAATAGCAATAATTATGCCAAGACTGATGAATGACATTTTGTGAAAATCTGTCAACACCAGAAATACTGGGTATCTGTCATTCAGTGACTCTGCTAGTGCCACTTAAACATTTGAACAAGTATGATATAAGTAATTATTTTAATTACATAATTTTTTTCTTATGATACAAGTTCTGGTAAGTGAGAGAACTCTTGAATGGCTCAGACTTCCACTGACCCGTCCGGCCTCTAGGGTGGTAATCAGATTTCTCCCTTTATTCTTCAAAGAGACTTTTTTTCTAAGACACTAAAAGATCACTCAGAAGCATTACTAAGAGCAGAATTCTGTTTTACCTTCCTATCCAGATTAATTATGGCAAATGTCAAACACAATATTTCATAGCATTGTAGAATCATAGAATAATTTGGGTTGGAAGGGACCTTCAAAAGTCATAGGGTCCACCTCTCTTGCAATAAGCAGGAACATCTTCAACTAGATCAGATTTCTCAGAGCCCCATTCAATCTGACCTTGTGTGTTTCCAAAGATCCCACTGGGTATTTCATTGATGGAAATTGGTCTGGTCCCAATACAAACTCCTGAGGGACACCACTGATTTCATGTGACTTCATTTCTGTGTATATACCAGCTTTACATAATCCTATCATATTCTTCCCCCAAAAATTCCCTTACCTAGTCAAATTGATAAAGTAATATTATCTTGATCATATTCAATATGATCAACAGTTCAATAGAACGCATTATTGCTGTTGCCATGGTAAGAATATATGATGCCTTTTTAGTCCTTGAAATTCCTTAATTGTTTCAAGTGGTGTGGTTTCATTTGTATAGAATGTTTTTCCATAACACTTGCCAACGTAACTCCCTCAAAGATAAAAATTGGAGAGAGGTCATATATTTGCCTCCTTACGGGATTTAAAAATTCCCAGCAAACTACCAAATTCTCAGGCTCATAGTCTGCTGATTACTTGCAAAGATATAGAAAGGATAAATTAGAGATCACACTGATTGAAATAGTTCAGAAAAATGTTTTGAATTTAGATGAAAGAAATAGACTGTAGTATGTACAGGCTGGTCCTTGATTGTCCTGGTCTCAGATGGGATAGAGTTAATTTTCTTCTTAGTTGCTGGTGCAGTGCTGGATTTTGGATTCAGTATGAGAATTTTGATAGCACACTGATGTTTTGGTTGTTGCCAAGTAGTGCTTACTTTAAATCAGTAACTTTTCATTTTTCTGTGCTCTGCCAGTGAGCAGGTGCACAGAAAGCCAGGAGGAAGCATGTCCAGGACAGAATCACACACAATCAATTAGTTTGGAAAAAACCTCTGGGATCATCAAGTCCAACCTGTGACCGATCACTACCTTGTCAACTAGACCACGGCACTAAGTGCCACAGCCAGTCTTTTCTTGAACACCTCCAGAGATAGTGACTCCACCACCACCCTGGGCAGTCTGTTCCAAGGTTTAACAACCCTTTCCATGAAGAAATTCCTCATGATGTCTAGCCTGAACCTCCCCTGGTGCAGCTGGATGCTATTTCCTCTTATCTTGTCACTAGTACCCTGGGAGAAGAGGCTGACCTCCATCTTGCTACAACCTCCTTTCAGGTGGTCGTGGAGAATGAAAAGGTCACCCCTGAGCCTCCTTTTCTCCAACCTAAGCAATCCCACCTCCCTCAGCCCCTCCTCGTAGGACTTACCCTCCAGACTCTTCACCAGCTTTGTTACCCTTCTCTAGACACACTCCAGCACCTCGGTGTCTTTTTTGAAGTGAGACAACTACCTGTATGGATAAGGGGACAGCAGTGGATATTGGGACAGCAAGGCTTTTGACACTGTTTCTCACAGCCCCCTACTCAGGAAGTATGGACTGGATGAGCAGACAGTGCAATGGATTGAGAACTGCCTGAATGGCATATCTCTGAAGGTCGTAATGTGTGGCAAAGGGTCTAGTTGGAGGCCTGTCACTGGTGGTGTCCCCTAAGATTCAATACTGAGCCTAGTACAGTTTTAACTTAACCATCATTGACTTGGATGAAGTGGCAAATGCTTTCTCAGCCAGTTCAATGACAACACAAAGCCAGGAGGAGTGGCCAATATCCCGGAAGGCTGTGCAGCCCTTCAGAAGGGCTTCAGCAGGCTGGAGAGATGGGCAGAGACAAACTGTCTGAAGTTCAGTAAAGGCAATTGCAGGTTCCTGCACCTGGGGAAGAATAACCCCCTGCACCAGCACAGACTGGAAGCCAACCTGCTGGAAAGCAGCTCTGTGGAGAAGGACCTAATGGTCCTGGTGGACAACAAACTGTCCATAAGCCAGGTGTGTGCCCCTGTGGCCAAAAAGGTCACTGGTATTCTGAGGTGCATAAGGAAGAGCATTGCCAACAGGTTGAGAAAGATGATCCTGCCCCTCAGCCCTAGTGAGGCCACATCTGGAGTGCTGTGTTGAGTTCTGGGCTCCTCAGGACACTGCAGACATGGAGCTCCTGGAGTGGGTCCAGTGGAGGGCAAAAAAAGATGTTGAGGGGACTGGAGCATCTCTCTTATAAGGACAGGCTGAGGGAACTGGGCCTGTTCAGCCTTGAGCAGAGATGACTGAGAGGGGACCTCATGAATGTCTATAAGTATATGAAGAGACAGTGTTAAGAGGATGGAGCCAGGCTTTTCTCAGTGCTGCCAAGCAACAGGACAAGAGGTGACAGGCAGAAACTGATGCATGGAAAGTTCCACCTCAGTATGAGGAAGAACTTCATTGTGCAGATGACCGAGCACTGAAACAGATTGCCCAGAGACGTTGTGGAGTCTCCCTGATTGGAGATATTTGAGAACTGTCTGTATGGAGTTCTGTGCAATGTATTCTAAGAAGGGTTTAGACCAGACGATCCCACCCATGGTCCCTTCTAACCTTACCCATTCTGTGCTTTTGTGAGTTGGCTGGGAAAAGGTGACTTGGGAACTGCCTAAGCATCAATCTGTGAGTGGTGGTGAGCAACTGTGTTGTACATAATGTTAGGTTTTATCTATCTTCTTTCCATTGCAATTATTATTAGTAGCATTAGTATTCTATTTTATTTTGTTTCAATTATTAAACTGTTCTTATCTCAACCCACAAAGTTCACCTTTTCTTTCCAGTTCTCCACCCCACGGAGTCAGGGTAGGGGAATGAGTAGCTGTGTGGTGCTTAGCTGGCAGCTAGGGTTAAACCATGAAAGTGCTGAAAACTCTGTGAAAATACTTCTGATTCATATGCTTTTAAGCCTCGGTCCTGTGCTGTGCAGTAACAAAATTATCCAGAATTACAGAGGAAACCTTTATTTATAACTACAATATTGCAGACAAATTATTGTGAAGGTGCAAAAATAATTGCCTGTGGATATTAAGTATGTATCTATAAATTCAAAATGGACTCTTTATCTTACTGCCTGAAAACCAAGTTCTAACTTGGCAAAGATGTTATAAGAAGGTTTTGTGAATCAAAATAATAAATAAAAAACAGTTCAAATAGGAATTTTATCAAGCTCCTTATCTTTAAGAATTACTCACATTATTTATATTGCTGTTTCACATTAAGTACCAGCTATGAGTTGGCTATTGTACAAGATAGGGAAAAAATGAGTAAAAAGTTGGAAAACATGTGATCTTCATGAGGATTTGGGTGAGATTTCTGACAATATCAAAGAAAGAGAGGTCTTCATATGTGTAAATTCTTTCAATTCTCTGCAACTCTGCTTTTGCCTTCTAAATGAGACTTATATAGTTCTTGGATCCTAACAGAGCAGACTGAATGCATTAAGGCTTCTGCCTACCTTGTCCTCTCTTCATCGTTACCCATTTCGAGGAAAAAGTACCATGCAATGTCAATACAATTTGAGAGTTCTTCTAAAGCAAAACTGATGTTTATGATATGTGGAGACCATATCATCCTGCAGATGACTTTCACTGTAATATTTTAGGCACTAAACCTCATTATTGTAAACACAGCAAATTAAGAGCAGTACTTTATTTTCACAGTTAATACTCGCAAACAGTGTTAAGGTTGACATGATGATGGTACTCCTGGACTTTATCCAACTCAGCCAAAGTGGGTGTCAGAGCAGTTGAAAGCCAACTGATGCCTGCTGCACCAAGGTACACCAGGGCCTATAAGTGCAGGCAGTGCAGAACATTTTGTGTTTATCTCCTACAAAAAACAGGCCCTTGTGTTCCTTTGATTTTTAAACCAGCCTGCTCCATCTGGTACAGTCTGTGCTTCCAAATAAGGTTCAGGTCTCTGTTGCCTGCCTGAGGAAGAGAGGAAGAAAGGAAGAAGGGCCCTTAGAAGAAACTTGAAACTAAGGTTCCTGTACAAATGACTAATTTTCTCTGTCATAATTTTGCCTTAAATATGGTGCCTTCTCCCAGGGGAAGATAGAAATCCCATCATCCAACTATACCTAAACATTATTGTTTTTGCAGACTAGTGCAAATATTTGTCAAGGAATGCACACTTCAGATTGCTCTAGGAAAAGGGTAATGGTGCCATGGAGACAAAAAAAAAAAAAGGATTTTCTTTAAGCTAATAACTTAGGTGATTTTTATCATGATGAAAGTACCATAGCAGATCAAAGCCACAGGTCTAGATAAATTAGCAAATTAAACATTGCAGTGGGAGACACTGAGAATAACCAGCATGCAGCAGAAGATCATATCTTCTAAAAACAAATTTGGATTTGGATTATACCAAAACCCAAACAATTATGGTATTTGTTTTCCCACTCCTCATTGCTCCCTGAGTCTGAACACTTTTGTTAGTCTTGAAGATCATCGTATTCATATGAGGCTGTAAAATCTTGCTACCTGAATTTTTTAAATATATGTGGTGCTTAAGAGAGCTTTGTAATTGCAGAATGATCACAGATAAGTAGATGTATCATGGTTCTTATTAGCCATGGTACTCATTCTTTGTATACTTCTGTCATGTTGCTTCTTCTTAGCCTGTTCCTTGGACTGATTAGTTCTGTTTATTTTCTCTTGAAAGTTGTCCATTCCCCTACAGACTTCTGTTAATTCAGTTTGAATTTCTCATATGCCTGATTTTCTCTCTCAAAAGGGATGGGGAGGGAAAATAATATTGTTGTTGAAAGCATATAATTGATTTAATGATGTATTTTTCAATTAGTTGCCATCCCAGTATTTCTGTTTACCTTGTACTTAGCTACCGATGGAAATCGAGTAGGTATTTTTAGTGGTCTCAAATTAATTCAAAATCATTCTTTCCTCACTTACAGGAGTTTTACAGCCACTAATTATCTATTCAGTATACACAATGCTTTTGTCGAAGAATGACAGCAGTCACTGTGTTTTATTTCTCCTTTTGACATTCTTTCAGTCCTTTTTTAGATTTAAGCAACCTAAATATTCTGCTGTCTGCAAATGCTGCCACTTGCATCCCATTATTAAATAGTAAATGTACAGATTCTGCTGTAAATGACATCTTCAATTGAGGCATCTAGTTTTCAAACCAGACATAAGCACTTTTTTTTCCAGATTATTGTGTTACTATACTTCTTTACATGGACAAGAAGTACCCTCAACAAATTGCAAACGGTGTAATAATAAGCATATGTTTTCAGTGCTTAAAAACAGTACATGAATTTTGACAGTCAGAGGGCAAATGAATATTCTTGGAAGTACCAGTTACACAGCAGTTCTCAGGGGGAAAAAAAGGTAAGGCAGGAGAGGGAAGGGAATATGGTCAGCCTTTGGCAGTGAAATAATGTGCCAGAAATCTTAACAAGAACCTGTTTAGTGACTTCCTGAAACAAGGCACTGTAGATTGAATGAATGATTTAATAAATGCACAAAAATTGTGAAACTTACTTTCAAAAACATGTACAAATTCTATCATACACCTGATTAAAATATAACCTTCCTAATGCTCTCCACATTCTGTGTCAGCCTTAAGAGAATGTAAAAATCTGGCCTAGTGCCTCTGAATCATAGCTTATGGGGGCAGGCTGGAGAGGGTCCAGAGAAGGGCCACAAAGATGATCAAAGCCCTGGGAACATGTTGTAAGAGGAAAGGCTGAGAGAGCTGGGGTTTTGCAGCATTGAGAAAAGATGGTTTAGAGGAGACCTTATCACCATGTTCCAGTGTGCAGGGGTGGCTACAGATGGGGACTGCCTTTTTACAAGGAGCCAGACAGAAAAGAGAAAGGATAATGGGCGCAAGTTCCCAAGTTCTGATTAAAAATGGGAAAAAGTTTCTCACAATGAGAACAATCAGCCACTGGAATAATCTCCCTAGGAAAGTGGGACATTCTCCAGCACTTGACACTTTAAGATTCAGCTGAACAGGGTGATGGCTCATCTTGTCTATTCTGTGCTTTTGCCAAGGTCCCTTTGACCTTGGTATTCTGGTCTAGTCTAGACTGATCTGGTCTTGTTGTTGCTAAACCTTACAGGTTAAGTGTCTTGATTGGATTTTATCTTCCAGATTGGTATTTGAAAAGCAGGAGGTGTATGTCCTGGGGAACTTGCCCTGAGAAGTGAGAGGCTAGGACAATGCCAGAGGCATTAGCAAATTAAACATACATGTTTCTTGATGGTTTTTGATCATACTTTTGGTGACAGCAATATATTTGATGAACACTCATTTTGTATCCACAGTTAGCTCTACTTGAAATGTCATGTCCAGGATACATCAGGTCCATTATACACACACTGCAGAATTTTCCTGTTCCATGTTCCTGGTTTTGGCTGGGGTAGAGTTAATTTTCTTCTCAGTGGCTGGTTTGGGGCTGTGTTTTGGATTCTCTCCCTGGTCCCAGTGGTGGGGGAGAGTGAGCGAGCGGTTGCGTGGGCCTTGGTTGATGGTTGGGGTTAAACCATGACAGCGTGCCAGGCTGCAAAATTGTCATGATCTGCTAGAAAATGGAAAAAAGCCCCAATGTATGAAAACTGAAATGAATATGCTCAGCCTCAGATACTGTATGAAATTTAGTTTTGGATTGAAATCTAAATTAATATGAAACCTTGCTTATAACTTTAGCTAATAGAAAATGTGTAACAAACACATGATAAACTCAGTCAGTTAGCCCAGTTATAGCTCTATCAAATTTTTTAAGATTGCTCTTTGAAAAACATGTCGTCTAGTTACAGTGATTAGATAAAAATTTCAGTTACACATCACCCTAGCCAGTAGCAAATAACCTTTTTCTTACCTCAGTATATTTTCAAAGAAAAGTCATCAACAAGGTACTAATAAACCTCTGATTTAGTCATGCAGCTTGCAGTGAAAACCTCAGGCTGAAGGCTGTATGTATATATAATATCCTACCTGCTTCTCTGAGCTACAAGTTCTTTCTATCAAGGTAAAATGCATTAAACTAGCACATAATTCTCCTGTCTGCTTTGTGTTGCTTGAGAGGCTTTAAAGAGCTATAATCAATTTGTCAAATGAATAAAGAACAGCCATGACCCTGCATCATGTACAAAGAATTCACTAGTGAAAATACTGTGCATATATGTAGCTCTTCACCTGTTACACAGCTGCAAAAACCTCAGGGTCCTTGAGATGATATTGTATGTTGATAAAAGAGAAAGACATAAGATAATAATCAATATTGTACTTTTCTGAAGTAAAATCACGTATCTAATCTTGAATTGGGTATGATAGCAAATGAAACTTGCTGGAAGAGTATATACTGATTCACAGGTGCTGTGTCTTTCTGCCTGCTCTTAATTTAAGTTAAAAATTACAAGGTCACGTACTGTGGGATTATTTCACATTATAAAATGCTTTATACAGACTGTTTGCTACTGAAGATTAAAGTCGTAGGTGTGTTTGGGTAAGAAGAAGACAGAAATATATATATGTGTGTTTGGCCACAATTTCTAAAAATGCATATGTTGGAAGGTTATTGTTGATAAAAACAGCTTAATGAAATTAGGGCTTATTAGGGTTGATTTATTTATGAAATTGTGATCAGCCTACCAAAAGTGCTGGCAGAGAAGAATGAGTAACTCTGAGGTTGTGGCTTCCTCCACATGACACCTAAAATAAAGGAAAACTCAAACCAGCTGCACAAAAACTATAGGTCTTCTAGAGAAGAGCTGTCCTTTCTGTGTACACTTCTATCCTATCTCAGTTACCACCCTTTGTAATGGCCATTGAAGATTGATTCTGCAGCCAGAAGCAGCTCTATCTCTATGCTTGTATCATCTGATACACCATGATATAATGACCAGAAATTAAGTGGCAAAACCATCTCTGTGCCACAGAGAAATTCTCCTATTTTAGGAAAACATTACTGTATTGTACTGCCAGAGAAATAGCTGATAAAGAGGCCTGGAATGTAGAGATTATTAATCACCTTTTCTTAGAGTTTCAAGTGTAATAATCTTTTTTTTTATTATTATTTTCCCTCTC
Source organism: Dendrocincla tyrannina (assembly GCA_035047865.1). NCBI lineage: Eukaryota > Metazoa > Chordata > Aves > Passeriformes > Dendrocolaptidae > Dendrocincla > Dendrocincla tyrannina. The sequence continues at coordinate 21,965,879 of JAWWMP010000132.1, read as the reverse complement.
TTCTGTCTGTCATATAACACTGATAAAATACAGGGGGGTTCGCCCAAAGCGAAAGTCACTAGACACATATAATCACTTTATAACCCAAACCCCTGAATTTTTACATGGATACAGACTTCTGAGAAATACCAATGGCACAAAGAAGAAAAAAAAAAAAAATAAATGATTGAGATGCCTGCTGCACTGAGGCTGACCTCAGAAGTTCGGTATCACCTCTTCCTTGCACTTTTTTTCGCCTTTCAGATTGCTTATAAACCAACGATCTGTAAACCTCTCTTTTTTATTTCCTTTCAGATATGCTGGTTTTTAAAAACTATTATTTGAGAGGATATCTAATTAGCAATCAGGTCCATTGGTTGTAGTGCACCCAGGAAGGTGCACGTTTCCATATTAGTAAGTAGTCAGCATTGGATTTCTGATGTTGCAAATCTAAACAGTTGAATAGCTGGGCTATTCATCAAGTGAAGCATTTTGTTTGGAAAGCTCCCTGGTCTACCTATAAGCTCACGATGTTTCCTCCACCTGGATTCCTAGCTATAGAGCAGTCAGTTCAACTCCATGCATTTACGTTGTAACTGGCATAGCTGTAATTGACAGTTTGAGAAAAATGTTGAGGGAAACATCAATTTTGTGACCTTGCCTTTTAATGGGCAATGAAGTTTTAAAACTATAAGCCTAGGAGTTACTAGAGCTCTTCTTTGTTTTATTCTTTCTAGGCAATTACTTTGGTGTGTAGTGTACTCTAGCACCTTCGCTCACTAACAGCTTAACAGCAAGTCAGGGCGTTAACCTTGAGACACAGCAAATTTCCAAATTTTTGGAAAGCTAGTCCTGAAAATTGAGACATTTAGGGGAGGTGTTGTGAAGAGACAAAGGATGGCATTCTTGTAACCACTTGTAGTCCTTAAAGAAACTCTTTTTAATGACTGGTATGATTTGGTCTCAAACTTGAAAACCAACTAACCCCTGTAGTCCCTTCAGTTTTGTGAGTTTATTTCTCTTCTAAAACCACAAAAACGCCTATGTGACTGATCCCTTGCATGCTGCTTGTACCACACAGACTCATAAATATGGCTCAAAACACTAAAAAACTATCCTGGTTTTCAGAGTTCAAGATGAAAACAATATAATCCTTTGAAGGTGGAATCAACTGAAAAACCAGGCGCCAGCTCTGTGAACCGGAGTACATGGGAACAGTGCCACCCATTTCTAAAGGAGCAACACTAGACCCTGCATAAGCAGAAAAGGAAGCTTGCTCAGTTTTCAACAAGGAACATGGTTCAGGTCATGAGAGTGTGGTTTGGAGTTACAAGCTTCCTTTTAGCACTGAACAAGATGTTTTCCTGTTTTATGGCAGGACTCTTACCTAGTAAGTTCCTCTGTAGTCCTAATGGAAGGCTGAGGAAAATATACAATATTCTCACTTTCATAGTCTGTTACAAGTCTAGCCAGACACTGGTGCTATATGACTGCCACATGTTCTGGTATTTTGAATGTCCTAAAGATAGGATTACAATATGTAACATTTTATAAAATTTCCAAGCACTAGTGCAGTTTTTATTAGAGAACAGCATTAGCTCTGGAACAAGGACACTACTTCAGCTACAAGTCTAAACAGCAGAGCTTATGAATAATAAGAAATGAGTTCATTATGATCTATATAGGGTACACTTGAAATGTAAAAAAAAGTTGTAAAGAACTATTACTGGAAGTTTCTCACTGGTGATCAGTTAGGTAGGATTTTTTTTTCTGTTTCTTGTGTTTGTTTGTGTTTTTCCCTGCCATGTATTTGTCTCTGAATATTCTTCAGGTCTGCTTTCACATTTATGGCGTCCTTTTCTTAAATAAGCCTGATAAAATTCCATGAAACAGCCTTCAACTGTGTTTCAATACTTATGTAAACTGCAGAAGCTCTTGAAGACAGTGGTCTATCTTGTTTGTGCGCTGTCAAAACATGACTCTGTTAGTTGTTGCAAGATGCTGCTATTCCTGTCTCATCACCACCACTGTGCAGACGCATGTATGTGTCTTTTCTCCATGTCAGTTGGCAAGCGAAGTGTTCCAAATAGTTGACTCGGGGAAGAAACTGGCAAGAAACCATCCTTAGGGCTGTAGGAGCCATGTGGAGAATAGCTGTGACCTGGCCACAGCAGCTGGGGTTGTGGGAGGAAGCAGAGATGGGAGGGACATGGTGTCAGTACAGCTGATGAGTTCCATTGATCCTGACTGTCAGCTTCTCTCTGTCTAGTGGAGATTAGACAGGAGAAAGGATGCTCACAGAGGGAATTGTCAGGGTGTGAGAAACTGGTTTTGGTAAAGTATGTTCTGCCCAGGAATACAGAGCTTGGTCTTGGTCGATAACTGCCTGATGGTGTGGAGCTCAGGACTAGTCACTTCCCTATGCTTCACAAATATGTTTTTTTCCCATGGAACTTGTGCTTACACACATATATCCAGGCATGTGTATATATGAGTGTGCATACATATACTGCCACAACTCTTTCTTCTCCTCTGGTAGTAAAGAATCATACACAGAAAAGGCCTAACCCTGTTCTTTCAAAGGACTGCATAAGAGCAGTGTCTTATACCACTGCTAATTTTTTTAACTCTTTTGATTTTAATCCCTCACCTTCTGACAGTCCTTTGCTAGCCAAGTAATTGAGTGGCTACTAAGTGAACTTCAAGGCATGAGCAGGGTATCATTAGTGCCATGGCTTCATGAGTCTGCAGTGAACTCTACTCATGATCTCTGTACCTTGGAAGTGTTTTGTGACACAATGGTGGTGACTGCAGTAAATTCAACAAACACAGTCCCTGACCTGAGGACCACAAAAATAAATAAGGCACCACATAAGTTTAGATGTAAAGGTACTGTATTTTTTGAGGACACTCAAAAAGTGGTGGTGTGAGTTTGCTGATGTTTTATACTAGGATCCTAACCATCAAACTCTTTTCCTTGTGATTTATTTTGATAAGATGATGTTAATGTTGCCTCTGTATTTGCAGCTAGTGAATATCATCACCTGGAGAGAGTCCTGATTATCTATTTTTCACTAGTACACTCAGTACTTCCCATACAGAAAAGCAAAATTGCTTCTGGAAGAGCCTGGTTGATGAGAGTGAATTGTTGCTCTTGTGGCAGATGGAATTGCCGAGAGCCTTTTGAGGAGAACGGTCTGATTGCTTGTGAAATTAAAACTTGCCTAACTTTGAAAGGCTGAGAAGTATAATGGGGATGGTAAAGATTTAAACATTAACATTTGAGAAGAGCAAGAAAGAACCCCCAGGAGGATCAGATGGCTCATATCTGCAGTAAGCTCTCTTCAATCAATGCCAGTCCAGCAGGGGAGACCCTCAGCCTGCAAACTCTCTAGGGAAAACTATGGGAGAAGAAATTTCCAGAAAGTTGCAACCCTAACTTAACAAATCTCTCCCTTCCTATGTGGGAGATACATGTGCCTAATTTGTAAAGATAATGGTGGAGGCATGGGGGACAAGCAGGGAAGGGAGTGTATTTTAAGAATTTCACAGGAAAAGTTTCAGGAGACAGCAAAACAACAATGGAGTTTTTCTTGCCTTCATTCTCTCTTCCTTTGGCACTGTACCTTTTTTTTTACTTAATGCTTTATCTGACAAAATGGGATGTTTGTACCTTGGGTTTCATAACCTTGTCCAGCCTTTTAAGCATATTTTCTACTCTGAACAGCTACTTTCCATGTTTTGGTAAGGCCTCACTGCCCATCTAATAAGTTCTTACTGCACTTACTGTTCAGTGTCTGTTTCTGTGACCTGGATTATATGAATATTTTTCACAAACAGGAAATGTTTTGCACTGTAACAAATTTTTCCAAGTGACCAGAGTTTTCATTCAAAATGTAAAGAAAACATCCTCAGAAAAGCTACACAGTTTTAAATCTTATGTTAGGTTTATCTTGTTGACAGGTACCCACAAAATTAAAACTCTTTGATTAAATACCTGTGTTCAGACTGTGTGGAAAACTAAGACCATTAAAAGCTGTGTTTCTTTGCCACTTACTATTTATTGGTATTTCATTAATACAATTTTGAGCAATAGAATTTTTAACTGTAATTATCTAGGCAACATGAGTAATCAGTAGTGTGTTTTCAAAATCAAGTTTTCCCAAGTAAGGAATAAATTCTTATGGAAAAATCAGGCCTAGGGCAGTTTTCAACTGTAACACAGTCAGTCAGTCAGCAACACAGCAATAGCAGACTGTGCATTTATTCTGAAGGGGTTATTTGTAATCAATATTGTACTAATTTTGTTCCTTGCAGATTGTCTATCAGTTCAAATATTATGTCTGTTTAACCATGTTTCATTTTACCTGTTTGAATTTAACTGTGATACACCTTGAATTGATCAGTATTTCCAACAGAGAAATAGTTTTCATATACCCTGTTTTAGCATCTAATCATTCAAGATGAGGCTGTAGTTCAGGTGGAAGAGCATCCTTAGTAAGCAACATGTGCAAGAAATTTCGACACTAGCTTCAATTCTTGTTCACCCCAGATGCTTAATAGAAGTATCCAGCAGAGCTCTTGTCACATATTTACTCAAAAAGACCACATTAATCTCCTCTTTTAGGATTTGTTTGCAGCATTTGTTACTGATGAACTTCAGTTTCTGCAGCAGAGATTAACTATCTCTTCTGGATTATCTCGCATTCCATGAACCATATTTCTTTCAGGGGAGCCAGCTTGTTGTAGTTAAGCCTCTTTAATGAAACATTCATTAATTCTGGGGTTCTACAGGATCCAATTTTGGAACCCTTACTGGTTTCTCATTATATATTTTCCTTAGGCAGTAACTGATTGGTCTCATTGTTTCCAGTATCTCATGCAGATGATCTTCAGATTTGCCTTTTTCTATTCCATCCTAAACAGAATGCTAACAAGCCAGAGTAGTTACTAATTGGTCCATCTCTAGGTCTTTGCACTTCTCACTCCTTGGTTCTATAAATAGATGTTCCATTTTCCCTGTTGCCAAGGCTTGTAGCCTTGGTGATAGAAGAAGAAAGAGGGAAAAATTGGGTCCCTGAAAAACAGTAAAGAACTCCTTCTCCTAGGTGAGGGCAAACAGTTCTAAAGGAACTGAGCTTCTGCTTCACTGGAGTTCTTACAAAGGAACACATGGGAATAATATTAACACAAAGAGCAGATAGCAATGACTAAAGAGAGTCAAAAGTGCTGCAAAAAGATGGGCTAAAGCTGCAGATAATATATACCATCCTAAGAACAATTGAGGACAACGGGATATTTTTGCAGATAGATAGAAGACCAGTTTAAAGAAGCATTGCTTAGGCCATCATGGCAAATCTGTTATCTCAAAGGACTCTAAGGCCCAAGTGGAAGTAAAGATCTGACAGGGGAGGTGGCAGTGCAGTCCTACATAGTGCAAGGCGCTAGCAGCTTGACTGTGACATGGAGCTTTTGACAGCATAAACTAGAGAGCTTTGAAATTGATAGTCACACTTCAGGAGAGATGCAGGCCCACTGGAGAGAGGCCAGTGCAGAACAAGAAGACTGTAGAAACCAAAAGATAGTTATAGTGCATCGCTCAGTCCATCTAGTTCAGTATCTTGTCCCTGAGACAAGACAAGCAGGGAGTGTTTAGGGAAAGAGTGCAATAGCCAGGCATAGAGAAAAATGCTTCTTAATGTATTTTGCAAAGTTTAGTAAGTTGAAATTTAGGGAATTTCTGCATTCAAAGATGGGTCAGAATCCCTCTTTTTAGCTGCCATTTTGGTTCAAATGTTGAATGTACTGATTACTAATTACTTTTTAAGCTATTACTAATATTTTCATCTACCACATCTTTCAGTAAAGAGTTCCACCAAAAGTCTTTCTGTCAGAAAGAAGGCAATGAAGCACTGTGGTAGACTGGAACTTATGCTGATCTGTCAGTGTATGACTTTAAGAACAGGTTAGACAAAAACTGTCTGTCTGGAAAAATACAGTTATAATGTGACTTGGGCAAAAGGGTGGACAGTTATCTTTTCCTGTTGTTTTTTTCCCCACACTTTTGTACAACTCTGTGAAAGTGATACCATCTCAGAAGAGAAATCCCCGCTCCCTAAATGCTCTTTTACAGCCTATTTGAAGTCAATTTATTTGCTGTCTCTTTCATGATGCCACAGCAAGTTGGACAATAAGGCACATCCCAAACCTTGTCTTACAAATGTAATTCTAAACAGGTACAAGCCACAAAGAGAACTTCTTCACTTTATCAGACACCACCAGAATTGTATAATTTTGACATTTTGTTCACTGCCAGTTAACTTAGGTTGTGAAGCAGAGAACAACAGGCTTGCAGATTTAACTGCTGTTTTGGGAAAGAATTCTAGAATTATTCATAAAGCATGAACTTGTTAGCGTGTTAGATAAAAGTCTCCTAAGCAGTAGCCAAGAGCCATGGGTTTAGAGAAGTAGATCTTGTCAGAAGCATGTGATAGAATTAATCAAGGAGCAAGTGGGACAAAGAAATTAGAGACTAGGGATGCTATCGATCTGATTCACTTACATCTGAGTAAGGCTTTGATAAAATTTCACAGAAGAAGCTGATATGCAAATTCGAGGATCTTAGAGTCAATGAGAGGATGATGAAATGGATGAAAAACTGTCTGAAGAGAAGAATACTGAATAAATGGGCACAAACTGACTTAAAGAACAGAAACCATTAAAGACCCCTGAATTCATTAATTTGTTACTTTAAAAGTTTTTCATACTTTATTCAGATACTTAGCTGCATTTAGAATATGACCACTGTTGCAGAAAAATAGCTGGGGAGATGCAATAATGGAACATACTTCTGTATCTGAGGAAATTTGCTTCTTCCCCCTAAGGGAGTGACAGAAAAGGAACTTACAGGATGCATTTTCTCTCATTCCAAATATTAAACAGGCAAATTCCCTTTTAGATGTGGTTTGTTTTGGGTTTTCTCAAATGATGAATTATGAGTGACTGGCTCATAGACAGAAACACATTGTGGGCACCTAAAGCGCAAGCAAGATGAAATGACTCTGATGCTTCCTTTTCCCCTCCTTGTATATTAGTATAATTATGTTGACTTGCATTACTACCTTAACTCTCCATTTTGTCGGATTTTCTCCTTACACCACCTTAAAATGCCCAGTTTCTCATTCACATCTTTAATCTTGTCTTCCATTCTTCTTTGTGTTTTTAAAGACTAAAGTGTAAGGGCATTATGGAACCTTAAAAAAGTCCATTGCTCTTAAAAGATTCTACATTTTGGGTAAAACTCCTCTCTCCCTGTATAAAAAGGAGGTCTCAGAAACAAACTATAGAAGCATCATCTGGTACATAGAGGTTTGGGCTGCGATTCAGTCCTGGGTCAGCTGTAATTTGCCCTCTGAGCAATCAATTTATGTTTTGCCTCAGTGCTCCCTGTGTAAAAATGAGAATGATACACAGTTATTTTGTAGACATAATCAGGTAATGAGGCATTTAGCTTTCTGCCATGAGACAGGAATGCATGTTAATAGAATCTGTATGAACTCAGGTCGTCGAAGAATCATGAAAAACACTCTTCTGTTAGTTCAGAAAAGGGGTGTGTGTGTGTGTGTGTGTAGGAAGGGGGATGCGTGTGTATACACATCCATGCTTAAATCATTTCTGATTTATGTTGCTGAATGAATTTGCAATACAATACATCCCAAGAGAGCTAATATGTATAAAACTAGTTCACATTCATCCATAGAAGTAGATACATGATAAGACATTCAGAGATTTTTTTTATCCAGCCTTTTGTTGTTCATTGGACCCATCTGAACTGGTTCATTGAAAATTTTTGCTTATGGTGAAGAAGCATTGCTCTGCATTCTGAGAGCAACAAAACTTAATGAATGCTCTTTATCAGAACAGCATGCTAGAGAAACTGCATAAAAAGTACTGTGATTCCTAAGGACAAGGGATATAGTCTGTCCCCAGTCAGTGGCAGAGAAACATATGTTAAGATCTGTTTGGGGTGTTTTTTTGCTAAAAGTGGCCATTCTTCAGTATAACTGAATTGTCAACATCAACTGTACAGCACAAAGAGAACATAAACAGCAGTACTTTAAAGCCAGATCTTCCCTGAGGAAGTGGGAATGCCTCATTAATTCAGAATTGGAGTTGGGAATAACTCTGGAGCAACAATCTGGAAAATAAAAAAACAAGTGCAGGCAGGAAGAAAGGAGACAATGTGGGGTACTCTCACATCTTGTATTTCCTTAATTCTACATAAAAAGCTGACAGTTCCCATCCTTACAGTACCTAAAAATACCCTGTTCCACTGCAATATGCCATTGCAATAATCTGTCTCTCAGTACACTTCCACATAGATGTTTCATTCAGCATGACTTTTTTTTTTCCCCTTGCCTCCCACCCCCAAGATTAAGAGAAACACAGTGTTTTTAAACATCTAGGAAACTTGTAATAAGCATTCTGAATTCTGCAGCTGGGTTAACAGGAGTGTTACAAACACAGCAGCCCTATGTTGTTTGCATCCTGCTGTCTTGAATTGGATAGCGGTGTCTGAAAATATTCTTCTGATGTTCTGAGGGTGTCCTAACTTGCCTGAACCAATTTTATTTAAGTAAATGGCTTGAAAAATAAAATGAACAAGAAAATACTAGCTCTTTATTTTTTTGATTTTTTTTTAAATGCAAACTGAATTTTCTGAACTTTCTTAACTTCTAGATGAGTTGATAATTTGCCTTCACTAGATGGTGAATCCTTTTTCTTTTATTCAGTTTCCTGTTTAATATAACATATGGAATATGTAACATCTAAGTTATGGAAATAGTTAATGTTGCTAAAGAAATGAGTACTTCTGCTAGATACTTCTACTTAGAAACCTTGTTCGTGCTGAGTCTGTGATAGTTAAGTCAACAGACTGTTCCAACAGTATGCTAATCAATGCCTTCCAAACAACAAATTCACAGCTATTTTTCTCCTGTGGGGAAAGTGGAAAATCTTATAAAGCTTTTATTGAATTTAGGCTTCAGCTTTGGGAGCAACCTCATGAGTCTTGAGCAATGTATTAGCTGAGTTCAATGGCAAGGGACTGCTGGTGAGTGAAGGGTTTTGTCCTTTCTGGTAACTGTCACCACAAGTCAATAAGAGCTACCACGTGGGATTTTGAGGGACATAAACCAGATTTGACCAGTCAAAAGAGTTATCATGCCCCTAGTCCTGTTAATAACCTAAGTAATTCTTTGTTAAACGTATTTCATTGTAGTAGCTCTAGTTGTGTAATTCCAACTTTCTTCCAAATATATAATCCATCAGATATAAAAGAAATATATTTTGAGAAAAAGCTGTTCATTTTTTCATTTGAAAACAGTCGTGAAGCTTTTTCTCTTCTTTATTTCTGTCTTGTGGTTCAAAAGGGAAAAGTCAAGGTGTCCAGCATTGACCAGGATGTCTTCATTAATAGACCTTTGTTCTGTGTACAGCCTTCTTTATTCACATTTGCAAAAAGTCCAAAACCTTTTGGTTTCTACTTCACACTACTTAGCATGTATGTGGTCAAAGTACTAAGGAGAAAATTCAAGGGCTAAAGATAAGCATTTGTTACCATTTTTATGTTGGTTGCTGGCTGTCATTCAAAAAAAATTTTGGTCTTTCAGCATACCTATCAGGTCATACAGCATTTAAAACAGCATTGTCTGTGTTTAACCCCTGGACTCAACCTCCCAAACAGGCTACTGGCCTTAATTTAATCATTAAATTAAATGACTTTACTTGCATTTCATGTTCAAGGAGTTATTTTTATTCAAAACCTGTAAAGTTACCTTGTAAATGTAATTGTGCTGTTACATTGTGAATTCTGGTGTTGGTTCTGCAACAGGCTGAAAGACTCTTTTCATCATTGCCTTTTTTATCCCCCCTGATTATTTTACATTGTTTTGCTCCTGAAGAGTTATCTTATCCATAAGAGTTTTTTATGGAAATGAATGAGGAATCTGACATTGCTGCCAAACTGAAATAATGGAATGTTTCAAACATCCATGCGGAATAAAAGAAGCATTGCAAAGAAAGAGGAAGGTTGGGGGAGGGGAGTGGGGGGAAGATCCAGATGAATTTCTGTACCTGGTACTTTGTTTCACAAAGCGCTATCCGGAACTCTGTCATGGATAGTTTCCGTTGTCTGACGATATCAGTCATATCGTATGGAGCTTTTCATATCAAAGCTCACACGTAAAGAACTTCTTCAGGTAAGATTTTTAAGCGATGGTACCTTGTGACTGAGGGCCCTTGATGAACGTTTTCCTTATGAATCATTATTATAAAGTTAAATACTAATTACCTGGCTGTAGGGAAATGGGTAATCTTCCTGCCTCTTTGGGAAGGCAGAGGAAGTTGAGGGAGATGGATCAGTTTTTCCATACCTGAGGTGTTTCTACAGGCCAGGAGTCAACATTGAAATACCACAATTGAGACAGGATCATTTGCTCAACGGATCTGAGTCCAGTTTTTTTTTAAATAGCATAGTGTCTTGAAAAAAATCATCTGCAGTTTGCTTCTGTTAGGTTATCCTCAAGACAGTGATTTGAATGGAAGCCCTTCGCTCTAACACTTTTTCCTTGAGTTCTCTTGACTCATGCCCAAAGAGGATACTCCATTACAGTGCTCAGTTCTACACTATTTCTGTGTTAAAGGGGTCAAAATTACTGTCCATGCTTGAGGTACTACCTGAAACATTAGCATTCCTAAAGGGTATGTAAGGGGTGAGGGACACTAATCAGGAGGCATTTTCTGAAGAGTAAACTACAGAATTAAACAGATCTGGCCAGTGCTGTCTCATGCAGAGATGAACCACATGCATTGTACTTCAAGCTGTAGCATTTCAGTATATGAGGATTTACATGTTACTTGGGCAAGCTTTTAGCAAATCAAAATCTGTCTAAAAAAAGCATGAAACGGATGTTATCATGCCTGTACCACAACCCATGATTCTGAGTAATTCAGCTGGACAAGATTTAATTAGTAACAATCACAGCTCGATAAAGGCAAAGATATTGAAGAGCTTTAAAAGCCACTTGATCTATCCTAAGGCAGAAGTACCCTTGTAATTTAATATTAGTCATGTACCTAATAGTAATTAATAATTTCACCTTCTAAATGATGGTGTTGTTCTCACTTTGCATGTGAGGAAACAGCAGAAAAAGCAGGGAAAGGTTTTCAAAGTCACCTAGCCATTTGTTAGGTACCAAAACACTGTCGATAGTTTTTCTTCCGCAACCTTACCTGTTTTTAATAATTCCAAACTAAGTTAGAGATACTAAACTGTGACTCAAAAGTTGGTTATGCTTTGTCTTTGTAAAATTCAGTTCTGAAATCTCAGTTGTTAACTGAGCGAGGCAGTATATGTTATAGTATTACCTAAAGAGATATGTTTCCGAAAATGTTGAAAACCTATGCATAACATGGGTTTTTCTGACTTAATTGGTGCTTGTTTTATGACAGCAGCCTACATGAACTGAAATGACAATGAGGCTTTGCATTTTGTTTTGTCTCTCAAGGACTTTTTTGAAAATGGAATTAATTATTCCAGTATTTCTAATGGTAGGTGAAATGTTAATAGCCAGACAAATCTCAGTACATCCTAAGTCATGTTTTTGTGTTTACAAGAATTTCGAGGGGAACTGGATGACTTTAGTGAGCTGGAAGTACATGTCCATAACTTTAAGCTGTAGGTCCCATATGAAAAATCTAGCTCAGGTCAATAGATAATACATTATACCTGCCTGATGGCTGAGTAGCATCTCATCTGATTTAAACTGGTGACCTTGATGTACCTGATGGACAGGTGTCTACTACTGTCAGAGCAGTTTAAAAGATTTTAATAGAAAAATGATTATTTATGAGTATGGACTTCCATATCACCAATATGGAAGATTAAAGCAAGTATGAAAGACAGAACCCTCTTATAGTGTTTAGATTGATGGAGTAAAAAGAGAAACATGGTTACACTCATATAGCAGATATTACAGGCTTGAGTTATAAGCTTTGATTTAAGCTGTAGACTTTCATAAAAGGTGTCACAGAAACAAAGTGTATGTTTGGCACCAGCTTGCTTATATTAACCAAGAAGTCAAGGCATGAAGTGGCCCAGAGATTAGAAGTGTCTGAATGATTTGTCAGAGAGGGCAGAGAAATCCTGATGAGAAAGCACATAAAAGTTACTGTGCACAGCATGTGACACAGTCATACCCTTTCTTCCTCCAAAGACATCAAGTTTATTTTCTTTCACAGTGTTAAATGTCTACAGAAAATCTGCACTTCTACAGAGATTTGGCCTTAAGATCAAACTTTCAGAGCCATCTTAAATGTTACCCGCTGAAAAACATTGTAGGTGAAATCCTTGAAAGTGAAACTACTCCTAATAAGTGTACTTAAGGGTTTAATATTTTTCTGCAAGATTGGAACTTTGAAAAACATTTTCTATTCAAAAGAGTTCTGTGTGGGTCTCTTCTCATTTTATGTCTAGTAGTTGTTACTGTCTGTAGTTTAAATTTCACTTAAGCTGCATCTCAAAAAAAAATCTTGATTTATAATTAAATAACAGGTTTTATTAATAACTGCTATGCATTTAATGGAGGCCTATGACTAAAGGTTTTTTTCATCTAATAATGCAAAAACAGTTGCATGTCTTGAAGTCATATTCCAACGTGTCATTAAAAAAATTAAAAATTTCTGATATTTAACATTTGTAACTACCCACACACTAAAATGGAAGCAGGGACACAGAAAGCTATGCCAGAGATGATTTAAGAATTTGGCCTACACTGAGGCAGGGGGCATAACAGTTTTTTGTTGGTGTTTTTAAAAATAAAACCTTTCTCAACCTCAATTAGGGTAGCATAAGAGATTTAAGTACAGATAATGATTTATAGAATTATTCTTTGCCATTTCAAATAGAACTGTTAGTAACGTTGCATTCATTCTTTGGAAATAACCAGATCTCCTGAATAGCTTGTTCTGAGCATGCTGCTCATTAGGTTTTAGGCAATTACATATGGCTGTGAGTTTTCTTCTTTTGGAGCTAATACCATAATAAACACTACTGGAAAACTAGTTTATCTAAGCAGATTTTGTATGAGTTTGGATACTATATAAACCACAAAAATAGTTCTGTAGAATTTGGTCTTTAGAATACAACAGGCCTCTTTGTGACATCTGATCCTTTTTCATCATTTTCCAGAGATTGCAGCTATGCTATGGATTTTCTCTATGTCTTTCTGGAAGAATTTTCAATAAAACAGACCATGAACAACCATCAGCAGTAATTATGAAAGATTGAGCACTACTGATATTAATTAGTCAAGCTGATAATTAACGACTGTAGTACACCTATCACAGTTTAAAACGGCAGTTATTTTATGAGAAACTAGCATCTCAGCTATGTTATCTCTCAAGTTACGACTGTGCATAACAAGAAGGTGTTTGAAATTAAAAAAAAAATATGGCTATGGAATTAACTGAAATAAGTTTTCTTTATGAAGATTATGGTTTGTTTTTTCTCCTAGGCACAAACTATAAATTACATCTTATTAGAAAAATAATCCAGTGGTGTTATATCTTGGGTAAAAGGTCAAATTCTGTCAGCATTTATGAACTACTATCCTTCTTATTTCCAATTACCTATTTACTGTTGGGTTTATGTCTTTTTTTGGAACTTGCAAAGTTCTGTTAATGCAAATAAACCCATTTACAGCCTTGCTTATTGAAGATGCTTGTATTTGAGTACTGAGGTTTGACTCGTAAGGAGAGCAGCTCTGTTTCTGGAGTGCTGAATGTCTGTGCTTACATTTACTTGGATCCAAATTGTACCTTATGGCAATCAACACTGATATCTAAATGTCTTCTGTTCCCTTAAAATTGGAGTACAGTGTTTCCTCTCTGCCATCCTCTCTCTCCTTGAAGCTACTGGGCCAGTATTCAAGATCAGGGTCTATGTAGTCCCATCTGGTCATAAAAACTAGCCAAGCTTACTTTGTTCTTCTTAAAGTTGGTATCACAAATAACCACAACTATTCTATTTCTCAAAGGCAATAGATATGCAAATATTAGGAAGTAGCACAGCTTGTCTCCTCCCCAGTGCCATTTCCCATCCTGGGACTAGTATTGATCAAACTATACTGTTTGCAAAAATAAGCTCTCAATAAAGGGACTGTTACTTTAATCTAAATTTTGAGTCCTTCACCTTGAAAGCAAGCATTTGTGGTAGAGGAAATGGAAAAAATATTCAATTTAATCTGCTACCTTAGTCCATACAAGTTCAGTGCAAAATAGCTTGGACAAAAAGTCAGGATATTCTGAGGACTGGAGCTCCACTGCTTACAAGCAAATCCTTTTAGCTGGATCTTCTAACATGGAGTTGGAGTTAAAACTACAAGTTATAGGTCTTTGCTTCTAACTGGGGTGCTTAACACTTTTGAAATAGTGTGAAAATTTCGTCCCTATCCCTTTAAGTTACACATGACCTGCTTTTTCTCTATTTATAATGCCTGCTTCTCTTTTACTATTTCTTTAAAAGTTTAATATATCATAAAATCATAGAATCACGGAATGGATTGGGTTAAAGGGACCTCAAAATTCATTTAATTCTACCCCCCCTGCCATGACCAGAGACACTTTCCACTAGATTGTTCAAAATCCTATCCAGTCTGGTCTTGAGCACTTTCCCAGGGATGGGGCAATCACAGCTTCTCTGAACAACCTGTTCGCATGCATCACCACACTCACAGTAAAGAATTTTTTCATAATATTTAACTAAACCGACTCTCAGTTTAAAGCCATTCCTCCTTGTCCTGTCACTGAACGGCCTTGTAAAAAGTTCCTCTCCAGCTTTCTTTCAGGCTCCCTTTAGGTACTGAAAGGTGCTAAAATCTGCCCCGAGCTTCTGTTCTCCAGGCTGAACAACCCCAATTTTCTCAGCCTGTCTTCATAGAAGAGGAACTCCTGAGCATCCTCTGCTGAGCATCTTCGTGGCCTCCTCTGGACTCACTCCAGCAGGTCCACATCCTTCTTTTGTTGGGGGTCTCAGAGATGCATCTCGTTTGATTTCCCACAAGAGATTCCCAAATTCTTGGGAATCTTTAATATCATGTTGTGGTTTGATAGGACTCATTTTATCACATCCTCAGCACATGGACAGTGGTGAAAAACTGTATCTGTCAGGACTTATATTTGAGATACAAACTGAAACTGGGAGAAAGATTTATTCAATAAGATAAGAGGAATAGGAATGTCTTGAAAATTACAACTGTGTATAGATAGAATATTGCAAATCATTAAAGTGTGTAGAAAAATGAAGGATAAGAAAAGGAGCTAAGATGAGAAAACCAGAATATGTATTCCTAATCATTAAAATCCAGTAAGAATAAGAATTTTTGGAAATGTAGAAATAAAAGGATATTATAGGAGTATCAGCTGTTGTCTTAACTGTGCAGGTGTGATATGGACTTAGAGTTTTCTCAAAAAAATTCCTGGTATTTTTGTAAATAGTAACATTTTAGAGTTATAAATTTGTATTTTTTAATTAAATAAACAGTTTAATCCAACACCACCAATATGCTCTTTATGCCTTATCAAACTCCTAGGAAGCATTCCTTTCAGAGTGACATTTCAAGCACAAAAGCCTGCTTGGCCCTCTACCGAGTCCTGGGGGGGCTGACTGGAGAGAAGGGGACGTCAGGACACTGCTTCGGTTCCACTGAGAAGCAGAACCTTGGAGACTACTGGAACTGAAATAAATTTTAACAGCATTTAAGGACTAGGCCCACATTACTTCCAGTACAGAATGTTTTAAAGCTGCCATTTCCTCCCACTCTCCAGTTCCTGTGACAAGTACAGCTCAGCTCAACAAAAGATCTCACTCAGTGGGCTGGCCAGAAGGAAGGAAAATAAGAGTAAGTGTAAAATTGTGTTCGGAACCTAAGGTGGTCCAATCAAGCTAGACTTGATGATGTCCTTTAAGAATCAATCAAGTATTTTCATAGAGCAGTAATAACAATAATAGCAGTTAGATTATTTTGCATAGTAAAATGTGGGTACTATTTAAGTATTTTTTTTCAGAAAAAACACTGCAATTTTTATTGCAGAAATTAAGTAAAATATTCTGTACTTGGATGATATTTGCATAAAGCAAAATAGAGTAAACAGAGAACAGTTAATCCAATAAATTAATTCTTAGTGGACCTTAAAACTACTACTGGATATTTTAGACATAGAGAAAGCTAATCCCAAATATAAATTGCCTAGAGTAGAATATCAGTGAAGTTTAGGTGCCAAGATTCAAAGCTGTGATCATGAAAACTTCAGTTTAAGTGCTCCTTACACCCAGTTGTTCTTAAATTCCAGTACCATGGTAGTTCTTGGACAACCTCCCTACAACTTTGTTTTTGTTCCTAAAAATGCAAGAGATTCGACAGGATGTTCAGATTATATTATCTTTTACCCAATCCTGAGCAGGAGTCAGAAACATCTCCTTTCCAAACACTGTGAGAGGCTCAATGCAGGAAGCAATCCCAGAATATTTGTAACCTGCAGCCAGAAATATGTTTCCAAATCCAATGATGACTGCTTGGTGTGAACCCTAGTTATTTGATTACCAAGTATTTGGGGAATTTGTCTATAAAGTGGGAGACAAAGTTCAGTTCCACTGTGTCTGGTCATGTACAAAACTTTTCTTCTTCCATGGTAGAAGATCAATCTTTAGTCATCAGCCATAGGTAACAACGAACAAAGGCATACTTCTCTGTTCTTATGGAAATTTTGTTGCAGTGCAAAAGTATTTCTTAGGTCAGGAAGAAAGAATAAACTTGAGGATAAATCTAGAGCCTGGAACGCTTGCCTGAAAAAAGGGAATTCCAGATCTGAGCCAAAAGATAGTTGCCTCACTTTTGATTTCTAGGGTCTTCCAAGGAAAATAGCCTTGTGGTTAAAAAAGTCTTTGATGATGTAAGAGTTGCTGGTTTGAATCAACTCTAATAGCAGATTTGAGAAGTCAGACATCTAACTGATTTTTTTTTAAAAAGGTATTGTAGCCCTCTGTCCCCAGAAAACTACATGGCTTTGGAGGCCAATACATCTGAGTGATCACAGGCACAGATCTCTGCACTGTAAACAAGGGTCATATTTAAAAGGCACAGATTCTTCCCAGCAGCATTTTCTTCTGTCGGCGTTCTCAGTTATGCTGTAGGATGCATTTGGCCCTATGTTTAGCATACTAGTTGTCTTGGATCCTGTTCTGAAAGCTTCCAGTATTGCTCTTTGGCAACTAACCTAGTCCTGGATTTCACAAGAACTTTTCATGTTGGTTTCATTCAAAATGTGATTTAGTGCATGTAAGTCCTATCATTGAAAGAATTTGCAAGTCAGTGATTTGCTTAATCTGATAGAGGGAGAAAACATAGTGAACCAGCTTAAGGATAGGTGAGATAAAATCACCTACATACCAGTCACGTAATAGGAGATTGTAGCAGCTTTCAAAAGGGGAAGAAGAAAAAAAATCCATTTTGACATTTACCAAATCTTACTGATATTTCACAGGTCAAAATTATTCTCATCCTGACCCATGACTTAATGACTTGAATGTGCTGCTCTTTGGAGAGGAGGGTCTATTTTTCAGGCTTATGTCTTAAGAATTGAATTCTTGCTTCACAACGAAAACCACTTCAATTATCTGGTTTTGCTACAGTGTTTGTAATTGCTTATGCTTTTCTCCCCACTTCAAGCCTCAAATTGCATACTTAAATGCATCTTCCCCACTGTGGTGCTCAAATATTCACTCTCTGTGCTACATAAAATGATATTGAAGAAAAATTAATATTTCACTTCAGCAAAATGTAAAGGCTGGATTGCTCTAAGATAGGAGGAAGAGTTAAAAATTGACTGAATTAAGATCAGAGGTTAGATTTTAAGGGCAAAAGACTTTTCTGTTGATGCAAATCAGCTCTTCTGTTGATGTTAATTAACTTCAGCTGCTCTTACTCAGCTGATTGAAGCTAGTGTCTCAGGCAGAAAGAACTCCATCAGGAGTAACTGTTAGCAAAATGTTGAGCAGCTTGACAATACCCAGGGTGGACTGATTGCTTTAGAAATCAGAGGAATTTGGACTAGAAGTTCTACAATGAAACCAGTAGAAGGAATTTCAGGAATACTTCACATGCTTTTATTTTTTATTATATCAGGCTATAAACCTGATAGGAGCAACAGGCTTTAGTTTCACTAAACTCAGTATAGAATCCAACCTGCAATTTTTTTTCTTTCTTCATTTTGGTACTCCAAATATTCCTGTGCACTGTAGCTATGAATATCCTTTTGAAAGATCTGTCTCCATAGAGCAAATAACCCTCTGAACTGGTGGGACAAGTACTCTGATTCATTTCACCTCAACTGATTGCCTTGATTCTCTTGTTTGTTTTTGCCTAGGTTAACTTCTTTTTTATACTTTATGCTGTTCATCACTATGGGATTTTAATTAAATTGATATATTAACTGTTTGGTAATTACAGTTGAAGAATCTATTATAAATGTCATGCTGCTGTGCTCTCACCCCAGGTCAGAAATGAAAATGAGATGTTGTGCTTCAACATATTTGCCCAAGGAAATTAAAACATAAGATAATTTATGATTTATCATTATCATTACAGACATTTATTATTATTATTTATTACCTTGCATCATGCAATGTCTCATAAATGCATAATGTTTTGAATTTAATAAAGAATAAAATAAAAATCACATGGGAAGATACAACTTCAGTATCAGTGTCAGCCTTTTTTGTGTTGGCAACCTACTTAATCTTGCCTTACATACTGGAAGTTCAAACAAAGAAGAGGAGAGGTAACACTGAAAGACAGTAAAACATTTTAACTTTAGGCCGTGCCTTGGACTCTCACTCTTATAATGTGGAATGGTTAATGTGTGTTTGCATCATACAGGTACTAAAATGAGCAACTACTTTTTGGATAATTTAACAGCAGCATCATAGAAAAGGCTGGGAAAGGCTTGTTCTGTTTTCAGCAGAGAACAAAGAAGTGAGTGTGCTGTACAAGGTGTACATTGACTAGTGAAGAGGACACTCATAACCGGTTAGCAAATACTTTCAACTAAATGGTGGCAGAATTCTCTAGAAAATACATCAGTAAATACATTAAAGAAAATATTCTAGTGCAAAATGTGCAGACAGTTCTAATCTTTACTTTGCAAGTTTAAGGCTGCAGTGTATAATATATGCATATATTTGACTTACACATTTCATTCAGTAATTAGTTCCAAATAGGATTTCTAGCTCTATTTCGGAGATTAAATAGACATGTCACTCCTGTGTGTAATATGGTGGTGCAAGATGTTCTAGTTAGTGTCATTTCTGAGCAAGATCCCAGCTGAGACTGAAACCACATTATGCAAGACACTGCTCATACTTATAATTCTGTAGAGTTTAAAATGTGAAAAATGTAAAATGGCAATGGTAAAGAAGCTGACTGCTATTACTGTCCTTTTATAGCAGAGGAATTTAGAAGATCTTACATACAGAGTTAATGGACTTATTCTGAAAAGCATGTAGGAAGTTATGAACTAACTGAACCCAGCTGTTGAACCAACTGCTTGACTGTGTCTCTGAATGCCCTATGGGACAGGAAAGGTCCTGATTCCTGGTGAACAGCTTGTCTGTGTCCTGATTTCACACCCCAGTGGGGGGTTTGTCAGTGCAGCATTGCCCACATGCCATGCTGTCCCATAGAGAGCCCTCAGCACACTCCAGGAGCAGCCTCTGTCTAAAGAATTAAAGGATAAAGGCTGCAAGATGCAGCATAAAGTACACCTGCCACAAAATGGATATACAGCTAGTAGGATCCTCTCTTGTATTTTGTTCTGTTGAACACTTATTCAGGGTTTAAAGTCTGCAGTTTTAAGATAGTCCTATTGTTTTCTATCGACACAGCTATTTTGATGTTACATTCACTGAGATTGTTAGTGATCTTGTACATGTCAAATAATCAATATAAACAAAAGAAGGAAGCTCTGAAAGCAATAACCAGCACTACATCAAAATAATTAACTACAGAAATTCCTAAACATGGAGCCTTGTTCTGCAGATCATTCTAGTTTCTTGACATTGCTCTACTGCCAGTATAAATACTGCTTATCTTATGGTGTACTGTAGATAGAGCAATATGTTTAAGCTCCTTAAATTTATTAAGTAGGGCAGCTTTTTTTCAAAATATCAATTTTTGGCCAAAAACATTGACCTTTTATGAAATCTGCCTCACTTAATAAATGTGTGCATATTCTGAATAGACCGTTCTGCCTGGAGTGCTCAATAACTGGATAGAGGAGTCTCATGCAGGATTCAAAACAATTGAAGGATATATGTGGATTGTTGTGTTTGAAATGAACACTTTAAATTTCCTTTTTATGTAATTTTATGATCTTATGTATTCAAGGCTTCAAAAATATTTGAAAAGAGTGAGGAACATGTAGATTAAAACCCCATCCCAGAAAATGGTGAACAGTTTAAGGTCTTACTGTGATCCTGGTCTCATTCCACCAGCTGAATGGCAGAAGGATTTCTTGCTCTGCCCATAACCTTTAAGTTTGATTCCTTGTGTGCTTTTGGACAGCAATTTAGTTTTGTGGTATCTTGATTTCTTCTTCTACAAAATTAAAAGATTCATATCCAGTTGATTTTCATGGGCATAATTATGCTTAATTATATTTATATGAATTTAGGAAAGACTTAGAAAACAGATTTTTAAGGAAGAGATAATAATTATTTTTTATTAAATAATTGATGGAGCAGTTCACATGACACAACATTGCTAGGCAAAGGAGAGGCACAACAACCTGGTTAAGAGGATTTTAGACTCATAAATCATTCCTCTAAGGATTTTAACTTAGTTTAGCTATTGTTTCTCACAGTCAAATTGTATCAAAACTGCAAAAAAAATGTCATATTCTTTTTCAGCACTGATACATACAATTAAAATACTGCCCAGAAAATTCAGACTTAAGTTTACTGGGGAAATATCATCATGAAAATCTTGGCCAAATAGTAGTCACAATCTGAAAATGTTTATCTGAAAATGTTGATCAGAGTTTTAAAACCACAGCATTATCAAGTTGATTAAAGCTTCACAGTGCTGTCATTTTGATGTTACAGTTTAGGACAATTGGCTTGAATTTTGGAGAATACATTTATATTATCCCCAAACCTTACATGTTACTTTAACATCAGTCTTTTGGGGATATAAGATAGAGTGAAATCACAACTGGTGAAATCTTTGGACCTTTTATGAGTCTAAAATATGTAGAACAACAACAGCTAAGCGTGAAGATCCACCAAATCAGTATCTCTAAGTAGCATAAGAAACTATTTTCTTCTGATAGTTCTGTATTTTTCTTAACATGAAATTTAGCAAAAGATTGTCATCAGAGCACATTGGGCACTCCATATAGACACTGTAAAGAGCAGCAAAACCCTGGACATAAGCCACCTCCTCTTGACTCATAACTGTAAGACATTCCTTAGAAGCACGTCCCTTCACCCTTCCATCAGTCAGCTGGAATATAGAGTCATTTTTTTTAAGTTTATCCATCTGAAAAGCAGCAAATTTGAGTCTTTTCAGAGTAGCAGACTGTTTCATCCACAATCCTGTGATTGGACTACTTGAATTTTAATGGTTGCCTTCTTGTGCTGCTCCCCATCAGTAGCTGGAATTGTTCACTCTTTCTTATAGCTTGTTCAATATCACTGGATGGACATGTCAGAGGTCTGTAGCACATTGAATCCTGACACCTTCCCTCAGAAGAGTTCTCCGTACTTGCCTCTCCAGCAGAGTAGGAGTGCCATATTTATGGAACAGAATAATTTGGATGTTTACTAAAATTATTTTCCTGTTCTGAGTCTGACTTTTATTACTCTGAGTGTAGTGCTGCTTCATTTTTTTTTCTGGTTTTGAGGGAGTTTTCTTTTTCAATATACATTTTCATTGTTTAAATGAAACAGTACTTATTTCCCTCACAGTATGATTGCACATTTATGAACACTTTAACAACCAGACTGCTCTAACAAAGTGTTTGGTGAAGGGTAGAAATCAAAAGGTTGAATCTTTGAGATGTTAAACAATAAAGTAGGAAAACTGCAAATAATGCTCTTAGCATCCTTTATTAAAAAACAGAGGTACCATTCATCTGAGAGTTACTCTTTATTTCTGTGGCCCCCACTGGCATTCTAGAGGCAAGAGAAGCGTTTCTTCATAGACTTTATGTGCACTTTGGAGTTATTGCAGAAATCTTCTTGTAAAAGTGACAAAGAATGTAAAGTTGGTGAAGCTGGAGAATATAAACAAACGTTATTTAACTCAACTTTTAAAGAGATCTTTTACATTAGTCTTGCCATTTGATCACTCATCAATTATTCACAAGTTGGTCCACTGGGAACACTCATGTAGAGAAAATACTGCTGGACTCAAAGGAAACACTGGAAAACCTTTCTGTCCTGTCCAGAATGAAAGAAAGAAAGAAGGGAAAGTAAAACTAACAGAAAGCCAATTCCTCCATGAAACTGTGGAAAAATACAGGAATATGAGGTAGATGAGTCTAATGAAAGAATATCAATCTAGAAATTACTATTCAATGAGTTATAAAGACAATCCAAAGAAAAGATTCTCAGAAAGATGTAAAACTGAAAAAAAACTGATGTGGCTCAGAGTCTTCCACAGACAGAAGAAAACTAAGAATGAAATATAAGTTTTAATTGACACGAAAAAGTAGCTGCAGAACTATATAACATTTCTGGTCTCTTTTAAGTACTTCCTTCAGTAAAATCTAAATATTATCCCAGTGTAACCACATAAAACAGGCACCAAGCCACCACAGGAAAACAGACTCTCTACTTGTTTCATTAATTCTGTCATTGGGTCCATTATTGTTCATTCACTGCACAATTGAGAGAGGAAATTCAAACAGAACATTATGTTAGTAATTTCTAAAACTTTTCTGCTATGGTAACTAGAAGTAGAAATTTCTGAGTTCCCACAGAAACTGAAACAGTTTATAGGAAAAAAGCAGAAATTTTCCAGAAGCACCTTAAATACCTCTGCTCGTGAGATACCTATTTACTTACTCTGCAGACACTAAAGTTTTAACTGTTGTGAAAAAATGGTAAACAATAGTTTTGATGCACTCATATATAAAATGAACATCTTATTTTGTGAAAACTTTTCGTGCTTCAGATACACTTAATCAATTTTGAAGAATTAAAAATTAAATACATTATGTATCATCACATATGAAAGAAAAATAGTCTTCACATATGAAAGATTCATTCACCCGTTGGTGTCATAGTCAACTCCCTGTAAGTGGCATGAAGGTACGATCACCACAAAGCAGAGCCCTGGAAAGAAAATACCCTCTTCAAAACCAAATTGATCATTTCCATCTTGAAGAGCAAGTTCATCGCTGGTTATTTCAGCCAATGCTTTGGCTTGAAATCTGTTTAGGCTGTATGGTTACGCCATAAATAACACTGTGGCCATCTGAAAACACTTGGCACATGGTTGTTGCTGTTGGTGAGCCTAAAGAACATCTCTTTCTCATCTCAGTCCTTTGACATAATCAAGTTCTGTGTAGTCTTATCACAGTGTGTAAAGTGAGCTGTGCCACCCTCATTTCTGCTTTTGTCAAATGGTCTTTTATTTTGGATAAAGGCCCATTATTCACTTCACATTCTGCTTTCATTCATTATTCTGTCATTGGTTTCCTTGCAAGTATTACCATCGTTTTGCTGCTCAAAAGACAGAAACTAAATACAGTATAGTGCTGGCAGAATTCGACTGAATCATTTACAATGCCAAATAGACAGGAACACACTTTAACAATGCATTACATGATATCTGGAAAACAATTTTCCATTTTGTTAGGCCATATGACTACAGAGAATCAGAATAAATTTGCTTCCTCTACAAACCTTGTTAGTACAAAGCGTATATTTATTAAATTAATTCATTATTTTTCTTGTTTATTTTGAGGAATGAAATGTTAAGGTCTAAATGACTGGAAAACAGCTGTTATAATTCTTTATGATTAATTACAATTGCTGTAAATTGTAAAGAAATCGTCAGAAATAGACGTATATGTTCAACTGAGAAAGGCTGTACTACTACTTACAGAGTTCTGGCTATTGAACTTCATCTGCCACTTTCCATGGCAACACAAGCCCATTTGCAGCTGTGAAAGGGCTCAACATGGCAGAGAAAAGCAAAACTGGGATTCTGCTGGATGCAGCCAACCTGCAGGTTGCCATCTGGGAATTATGCAAACAGGAGGAGAACACAAGCTTGTGCTTATAAATGGGTTGTATTTTCAGTGGAAGAGGGAATGAAGAAATGCTCTTGCCTAATAATTGTTGGAGTTGGGAAGGAACTTATTCCCATGGCTCTTCTCAGGGAGGAATAGTTTGTTTTGGCTTGTCTCTTCAAGTGGAAACATAACTGTGAATTAAAAAATGGCATGCTGAGTTTTAGGAGTGGCTTTTTTTACTGATTGCCATAGAAAAGCGGTGGGTAGAGGGCAAGTTGTCATTGATTTTTGAAGCCTGAGTGCACTTTTCATACTCTGATGTTGAATAGTGAGTAATGCTCCTCATGATGGAAAGTGTATGAATAATGCTAATAAATGGAGTGTTCACAGTGCTGTTTTCCTTCCCCAATATGTTATAGCCACCTGCTCCCTACTTTTGGAAGAAGGTGGTAGAAGTTAAATTCCACCTTATTTAGAAATATGAGAAGCTAGTTTATTCACAATAAGTATTCCATAAGCATTAGGTTTCGTTTCAAAGTTTATTTATCATTCTGTTTGATAATTGAAAATTAATATATTAAGCTATTTACTAACTTTCATTATTTCATAATAATCTTCTGTATTTTATCTTCTAGAACAGTAATAATGAAAATGCTATCACTATTACTTTAGCACCAGTGTGAATTAGATCTGGATGGTGCTATGTGGAGTCACATAGTGCAGATCATTATAGGGATTTTTAGTATTGATTTCTTGAAGAAGAAAAAAAATACCGACACAGAATACCAACACAGAAAAATAAACGAATTTTTGTAGACCTTAAGCACTGAGTTGTTTAATAAATTTACAGACCATATACAAAAGTTGATGGCTTTAGTAACATGCAGAACATTTGAGAAGTTCTAAAGAGCACAAATACTAATACATATGTAACACCACACTATTACAGAATTTGAAAACTTTTATATGGTGCTGCCTGTGAGCAGGACTCACTCCATCCAACCTGATTTCATAAAGACCACAAAAATTAAATCACATGCACAATATACGCTTGCACAAGTAGCACTTTTGCACAGGATTGTTGTCATTCTGGAGCCAATATAAACTCATGATCTAACTGAGCAAACATAATGCAAATATCTCGTTTCTACCCAAATCTTTGTTTGTGAAGCCTAGCCATGATGATGACTCTTAATCTTTTCTCATCAATAAGTACTGATTATGTAGAAAGAGAGTAGGAAGGCAAACAAGAGCTTGAGTTCATGGATGTTTTCATGTCATTTCATGGAAAACTTTGCTTGTGAACTTATCTGTTTCAGTCATAGCTAGATGGTAGTTTTCACTGAGAAAAGACATAATTTATTGCCTATGTTACTCTAGCATAATTTTGCTATGAAAGATCCCTTGAAAGATCATGAAAGATCCATTGTCGTGTCACAGAAAAAGGGTGTGCTTTTTAGTCTTCCTTTTGAAGGAAACTTGGCATTAGGCTTTCTCTGCTAACAACTGTGAGTTACTGGGTAGTTGAATTACATTTTCTAGGTCAGTGTCTGAGTAAGCATAATACATAAAACTCCCATATTCCAAATTGTGCATAAAAAAGGGTTTAAACAGGGAACTTTTAGGCAGTACGACTCTTCCTACCTTTGTTTTCTCTGTGAATGAAAGTCAATATTGTGCAGAGTGCATGAAAGCCCTAAATATCAAGTATGTTCTATGTTGAGAGCTACTGGGGACTTATGTAGTTCACAGGTTTTGTTTGGACTTGGAATTTTACCAAGGTGCTGCAAGGCACCTTCAGAAGTCCATAAATGGATTCAATAAATGTTTCTCAGACTAGGCTGAGTCCTGTAATTATTTTCTCACTTTCATTACTTTACTCTCATTTCAAATACTTCTTAATAGCTTCTAGCCAGGTATGAGTTATTGCTCTTAGACTTACAAACATAATATCGAACAGCAAGTTCTTTTCTGTAAACAGATTTCATTAAATGGCAGGTTTTATCACAGACAAATAATACTCCTATAGGAAGACCTCCTCAGAGTACCATAAAAGTCTTCATCTCTGTCCCATCTTTCACATCATAAATAATATGTTACTTTTGATATTGTATAGGCTTTGCTCCTCATCTTTGCCTGTTTTCAGGAGAGTAAACAAGAATACAACGAATAGTCTACTAATAGATACTATTGCTTATTGTTATTGCTTTGGAAGGTAAATGCCTATGTGTTGGAAACTGTAACCCACAGAGAAAATACAGACACTAAGACAAGGATGATTTCTTTGGCTACCGTTAGTCATGTGATGTGGCTGAAAAGTTTGTTTCTTTTCATTGAAGACTTAAAACTGCCAATACCCTCAGACACACACAAAAAAATTATATTAAAATTATAATGTACAGTAAGTGAATGTTATCTTTTATGAGGTACAGATGCTCTTGTAAGGAAAGGCAGAAAGAGGAACATATTTCTTACTCATAAAACAACACTGTGCATAAAATTAGAAGATTAATGAACCTCAAAGGCTTAAAATTAAGGAGTTGTTTGGGAAAAAGGTGCACAAGTCCACATCCAAATGTAATACAGCAAAATATGACTAAAAATCTTGGTAAGAAGATTTCCTATGGAAGTATCTGCCATATTTTTTTCCAGACTGGAGATCCTTCACCAGGGGCCACAGTAGTAGCTGATTTTACAATTAGGGTGAAAACTACATTCAGAATAGTCATGTTCCATGTGGTTCTGACATGGTGCATTGTTGTAGTTTCTCTACTCATGTATCTGGTATCAAAGTGTCTGTGGAGAAAATTTTAGGAACAAATATGCTTGTTTGAGCTTATACTTAAAAAAAAAAGAAACCTAATATTTTCTTTCAGCAACATAATTTGGACTTTCTTCAGAAAATGTAATTCCTTGAAAGAAGTTACAGGCTGTTTATACTGCTTCTTCAGTGAAGCACAGGCACAGGTGAGGTCATTTTTCTGCATCATTCCCAATTAACTTACAGGTAAAATGAATATTTCTGACAGTTATCTGGAAAGCCTTCCATTCTTCCATGCCCAGTCACCCATGACTGCCTGTCTCCCAACAGCTCACCACAGTATTTGCTTTGGTTGGAAGCCTTATAGTCTCGTCTTGAAGGGTGACACTTTTCTCATATATGAAGCCTGAAGCAAAGTATGCTTGAAGTGAGTGAAGATACACCCGAGTAAAGTTACCTACACCTAAAACAATGCCTGAAAAGACTCTTTCTCTAGAAAGTCTGCTGCAAGGCTATGAGATCACCCATGATATTCCTTTCCACTTTTTTGTAAAGTGATACTGTAGATGACTAGCATTTAATTGCAAATAGAGTACTATGGTAAATACTGGCACTCATAAGAATGAATGTTGCATAAGGCTATCATATGTACTGACAAGGACCTCAGAAATATGTGTTGTAAGATATTTTTATTGCATGCTAAATATAAAAACTTTTCTTCACATATGCCCCCAAATATTACAGTGCTCAAAGAAAGAGGCAGAATTCCATTCATCAAGGGAGATGTTTTTTGCTTTGCTATCCGTACTGGTATTACTTCAGTGGAAATTATTCTGGGCTCTGCTGGAACTGGCAATCTGCAAGTCTCTAATGGAAGCAAATGATAGACTTCCTAAAACGACAGTATCGTTTCACTAATGTGCAACTAAAAGTATTCAAGTGAAATCTAATAGCTTTTACTTTCCAGAAACATTGTTAAAATAATTGCTCCCTCTTTTTGCAAAGTAATATTTCATGTAGCAGATTTTCTGGAAGGAAGGTAACCTAAACCATAACAGGAGAATGTAAATTGCTCAGACAATGCTTTATAATTCCTGAGTGGCGTAAGCAGAGGGTTTCAAAATACCAAGACACTGTGAACTAAACAGAATCTGCCTGGGGAAAGCTGGTCTCTTTCCTATTGTCCAAAAGGCCATGGGACTTAACTCATATTGCTTTTTTTACTGAATTATTTGATCTGTGCAGTTATTTTTCTGTGATTAAGGCAAGAGCATGACAGATTTGTTGTACTTTGATGTTGTCTAAATTTATTTCCATTTTCACACTCTCAAATTTGTGTATATATTTATACACATGAATCCTTGGCTAGTGAAGAAAAAGAGACTACATGAATAAGGCATTAGTGATGTACAACTAAAACATTACTAAAAGCTAAAGTAACATTTGAAAAAAGCTATTTATCTGAGCACATTGCCATTCCTGGCATCAGCTGTGTTTCACGGTCTTGTTTTTCATTTAATAAGTGAAGAGAAATGGGAAATATATATAAAGCAATACTGTAATGTGAGTGTTTGGTGTCATACACTTCTGTGTACACTTCTGACAAATGGGCAACATATGGGTCTGTGTTTTAGTTTTCTGAGTCTTCCTGACTTAAATCTCCTTTGGTTTTTTTATTATTAAGTGTAAGATGACAATTCATTACCTCTATGAATTTGGCACAATCTCATGCTGTGTTTTTGATACCTCATTGTCCTCAAGTATGGTAACTAGCACTCTTGATCTCTGGCACTTCTCTTTGCTGCTGCCTCAGAAAGGGATATAATCACAAATCAAGAGTTTTCCTGTGAGACCTGAGCCTGTTCTAACTCCTATCTGAAAAAGATACCTGGGGACTTCAGGGGGAAAAGGAATGAGGTGCAAGATGTAGGATGGCTGCACTCTGCTCACTCCATTGTGCTGTAGGACAGCAGGGCTTTCAGAAACTGCTGCTGACTCCCCACAGCTGCGTGCCCCAGGCTCTCCTGTGATCCCTCTGCACGGGGC
Organism: Dendrocincla tyrannina; assembly: GCA_035047865.1. Lineage (NCBI taxonomy): Eukaryota > Metazoa > Chordata > Aves > Passeriformes > Dendrocolaptidae > Dendrocincla > Dendrocincla tyrannina. The sequence continues at coordinate 21,936,736 of JAWWMP010000132.1, read as the reverse complement.
CCTGGGCAGCAGCTGCCAGCCACAATATGTACCCAGAATATGTACCAGAGTACACTCTGGTTGTACTTCAAAAAGAAGTAGATTGCTGAGCCACTGTATTTCTCGCAGAGGAAACAAGTTACCTTTGCAGGCTGAACTCTCTGTTGGTTTCCATGTTCTTCAGGTTGTCTCCTGCTGGTGACCATTGCATGGAGAAAAGCAGTGCAGGAAGGCATTTCACCACATTAAAGTGAGGGTTAGGGACTGGGGAATAACTGTTAGCCTCTCTAAAGCAAGGGGATCTCCCATTCCTTTATGATCATATGTCTGAGAACCTTACCATTGCTGTGTGATTACAGCCTTGCATTAAACTGACAGTGCAGCTCACTGCCTGAACCTTGAAATTTAACATACTGCAAGTCTTTAACCTCCCTGAAATGCTGACAGAAGCATTTGGTTTTAAGGTATATAAGGCCAAGTTCTTCCATCCCATAATTTCATTTCCTGTAGTGAAATTGTCACAAAAAAATCCTAAAATAGTTCTTTGATCACTAATAACCTCTAGACACATAGTGCTGCATTAAATAAATAAATCCCCTTTTCAACCTTCAAAGTGTGTATCTAATAAGAAAAGTGAGAGTCTATAATGTGACACCATGATATTCAACTGATCCCCTTCCTTTCTGGAGCCAGAATTGCATTAGCGGACTTTGGTGTCTCTTTAGGATCCTTCCTGATGTCACCAGTAGCCCTACAAAGCCAGTACCCAAAGAAAAGGAGAGTTGCATTCTATTCTAATTAATTTTGCTCTGAAAGGATAACTAAAATATATACTAGTATAACATGTTTGACTCTATTTTTCAATTCTGTAATTCATTATTATGATTTTTTTTAGTTAGAATTGCTCTACAATGAAACCTCTATAAATCTCTGTTTAAACCTCTACTCCTATGCAATATCTTTGAGGTACTAGGACAACCCAATGATTCTGATCACATAATTAGAAGGCAGTGGTGCTCACTGTCTGGTCTGCCCAGCAGAGCAATTACTGGTGAGTGTACACCAGAAATATTCCCATTTAAAGCTAGAGTCATTACTGCTCTGTGACGCTGTGGTAGGGAGGCTTAAACTACTCTGAAGACAGTTGGAGTTTAAAGTTACTGCAACATAAACATCCAGCCCAGCGATACCAACTTACCCCAGGTCACATTTCAGAGCAGGGGTGTTCTTTGAAACTAATTGGCCCCCATCTGGACATGCTGTAAAGTTCATATATTAAAATAAATGTTTTTCTGGACTTGGTAAGGCATAAACGTGCATTTCATTGAGGCATGTACCTTAAGTCTGAGCTGGGTTTGGGAAATGGGAAGAGATACAGATTTAAGTGATAGGCAAACCTAGGTAGTGAAAAATAAGAGCACTCAGATCTTGTGTACTGGTCATACAGAAAAGAAATTTTTTCCAATATTTTTAATTCTACTATAATTGGAGAATTTTTTAATCTACAAACTGGGCTTTTGCTGTCTTTTCTATTTTGAGATCATATGCCTACCTGTCAACTAGAAATGATTTCATGATAGATTTAAGCAGCAGAGTTCATCTGTCTTTCAAGTCTGTATGGGCAGGGCAAGTGGAGGCAAATTTCCTTCCTTTGTTCTTTTCATTGGGTTTTTGCTTTTGTTGCTGTTTACAAAACCTGGGGAGGCAGAATTCTTTTACATCATTTTATAGCCATCGGTGAACATGACCTAGAGGCTGGAGAATGGGGACTGCAATGTATTGGGTTGGAGTCCCCTGCAGCAATATCACCAATATATTATCTATTTTTAAAAAAAAAAAAAGAAATATTTTTGTATTCATGTTTGTATTAATTTCTTGCATTCTTTTCTGACTTCTTTTGCATGAGATGTCATGGGTGTGGGTTTTTTTTGAGAAGAGAGAAAATGAGAAGTGTGACTCTTTAGAAATAAAACCTTGTTACTGGATCATTCACGACATAATCCACAGAATTGGGACTTTTGTTTTTACCTCACAGCTGTAATCATGCCTGAATTTATCTTTTTCATAAGTTCCAGTCTGGTTTTATTTGTTTCTTTTTCTCCTTTTTCTGCTTATGTGCACTTGTGTATGCACACATCCTTTGACTTCTCCTCATATGCTTGCATATACAAACCCACACACTATTACAGGTAAGATATAATTTAATTTCCCAGTGCACACAGTGTGGCCTATATCATATATATATGCAGTGAATCCCCACTGTGTTAAATTGCTGGGGAGATATGCCTGAGCTCTACAGGCAGAGAGATATTGACACTATCTTCTCCTGCACTGAATTGGACCTGTGAGGTTTTTCCCCATAGCATAAAACCCACATAAGCCTGAAGCAATATTCCCTTTATGTTAAATAGTGCATTATTAGTATGTTGTGTACAGGCAGTGACAGGACTCTGGATAAAGGGAAAAAGGAAGTGGCTTTTTGATGCATGATTTTTCCTTATTCCTCCAATGGTTTTCCTTTACATTTGAGAAGCAGCAGCAGGTGTTTGTTTTATTTAACACCTCACTGGATGGATCTGCAGCATGAACTGAGCAAACTGCATTTCCACAGTACACCAAAGGTACTCGGCTGTGGCCTTTTGCGTGTGTATGTGTGTATGATGTTGAAGGGGACAGCTACAGCTTGTTAGAGATAGATATCCCACTTAAAACTGGCTCACCAGGGCAGCATAATGGATTTCAACTCCACTTTGGGACGCTGACACAGAGCACTCTCACACTATGTTCTGCTGCCCTGTTTGAAACTGCTGCTGTCACGGCTGTCCTTCTCTCATTCCTGGAGGTACTAGGGATCTCCAGGGAGGTCTATCTTTGTGAGAATGAGGACTGTGGCACTGCAGGATGCAACCAGAGCATTAATGGGTCAGTGAGTGACAGCTGAGCCTTCTCTCTGAGGTACTGAGCTGGCTAGCACTGCCAGGAGCACAAGGTCTATACAGTGAAGTGTGCCAATTTAATTTTGTCACATGTGGCCTGGGTTGTACAGATATGGCTGTTTCTAGAACTCTTTGACAATGCTAAAACTGATTCAGGCTACAATGCAACATTTAAGGATGCTAATTAGAAAATAATTGTGCTGGGTTGTACAGACTTTACCATTGTAATATATCTTGAAGGCCCCTATAGAATGGGAAGGAAGGTATTTTAATGCACTTTGCATACAAAATGAGGCACTAGATTTTGTGATTTGTAACAAAGCACAGTACAACTGCCATCATCCAGTAAATCAGAAAACAAAAATAGTTCTTAAGCAGTTAGTATTCTGCTTTATTTGCTAATTAAAATGAGGTTTGGAACTGCTCTTCAAAATGATTGCTCTAATTAATTCGTTGTTCTTTTGCAGTTCTACCTTCTATGCCATTTGAATATAAGGCTATATTGTGCTTCTCGAAAGCATGACGGCCAACAGGGCATCCTTCCCTTCGTCAGAACAGCAGGCTTTATTGCTTGTCATTGTTTAATAAAGTGTCTATTCTATAGTAGGGCTAAAAGGTCACATATACACGTTAGCATAAATTTATTTGCAATAAACTGTAAGTATAATCCAATGTTTTTAATTAACATCAAATATTTGTTAAATTTATGCAGAATTAAAAACAGATGATCGCTTTTATTAGGACAGTGACAGATTTTAGTTTTAATTACTTTTAAAGCTTAATAAAAGATACTCATTATTTTAGTTGTTATTCCTGTCGCTGTGATATAGTCTTGATGGATGGTATTTAAGATAAATACAGTTGTCTTTAAAACATGGCCTGAGTTGCAGGCATGGCTATGCAGAGTACAAGACATCATGTATGAAAAGAGAGTTAAGGGGGTGAAGTATGGAAGATGATGTACTCATTTTACAATCATCAGAGTGCTCAAAAAGTTTGAAAATTATTCACAACAGTCAGGACATGGATTTAACGAGGTGCAATTGAAATATTAATTGTGGATATGTTATCTGATAGGGATAGCCTTGTATTTTCTCAAACTGATCCTGCTATCTGTGAATATATGTACCTTATTCACAGGTTTCAGTGAAGAATTTAATACTACAAAGCCTAGCGGCAAACTGTTGTATTCAGTGGTTTGTTCAACACAGGAAGGTGCATGTTCTATTGCTTGTCCTATTTATTAGAAAATTTGAATGAAAGGAAAAATTAAAGAATCAGATTGGAACTGAAGTTCACTGAGGAAAGCAATCACTAGAAAAATCAGTAGAAAAAGAGATTCTGGATGATTTCAAAACCTGTTTGATCAAATCTACAAAACTTACAAGTAGCAGCATGATCCCACAAGGATCGCTGGAATGATCTCTCAGCTACATTCAGAAAAGAGATGTGAATCTATCATGTCATATTATTTGACTAGTTCCACTTACCATAGCTGACAAAAAAGTTTTACACTCTTCATATTTTCATTGGCAGCACTTTTGGAACTAGTCTCTGTTTTCTTCAGGAGTATATAAATGACCATGGTTACAGCCTATCATAATTTAAAGAATTTAGGGTATTAAAGATGAATGGTCCTAAATTTAATTTTGTGGGGCTTTTTATGCCTTGAAGCTCAAGATATGTCAGCATAGTGGCTTTTGTATTATGCTTTTAGCAATATCTGGATCCAGGGCGTTATGAGCACTATATTAAATATTGGATAACTGTAGCAAAAATCCATTTTTCAGGAAAACATCTCTGTCAACCCAAACCTCCAAACTATTTCAAGTTTGTCTCACCATATCTAAATGGTTGGTCATTAAAAAAAGTAAATATAGAGATGACCTCACAGTATCTAGGTACTCTCTGGGTAAGAAATTTCCATCAGAGCATTATAAATCGTGGAAAGGAACTGGCACTTATTCACTTTTTTTTTCCTTGCCTGTCTGTCTTTTCAACAGCAGTCCAAGATCAAACAGATGTCTTCAAAGTTTTCTTCCTTAAAAAAAAGCCAGCAGACTAAGTGGCCCCTACAGGTCCTAATAGACAAAATCTTCTGTGGGAAGAGTGGCAATGCACAGGCTAACTCCTCTGTGCAGGGTGCCTCTGGCCTTCTGGCAGAGGGCCTCCTCTCTGCTGGGCACGTGCTGATTCTTCCCAGGACAAGGTCCTTCCTTCCCCTAGAAACTAAATTCCATCCATTTCAGTGTATCACCCACCCTCATTTTGATTACCTCCAAAAGATTCTCTTGTCAACCTAAACTGTTCCATTTTTCCCCCTTAATGATTTTTTAAATTAATGACCCACATTTTCATAGCTGAGTGTTTGCATTTTGCAAATGGCTGCAAGTACTTAGCCTTCAGCTTTCTGCTTTACAGCATTGTGTCTTACTGCTGTAATAGTTATTTTCCATACATCTGAAATAAAAGCTTACATACTCAAGTCTTTGTGATCATATACATTTACATGTGCAATTTCTTTGCATTTCACGCCCACCAACCAGCAATTTTGTAACTAGGCACTTGCAAAATACTACTATGACAAGAACAGAATCTTTTCAGTTAAATCTGTGTTTTAAAATAGCAAAAGAAAGATTTCTCTTGGTAGAAGTATGAGGAAAAAGCTCCACATGTGATTTGCTTCCTAATTTCACTGTATTATTGTCATTCCTAAGTACCTGTCATATACCCCTGCCTATCAGAATCTCCTGATTTTCTCTGTTGTCCTTCAACTCTTTATTTTAATGGAGATGCCTATTTAAATGGAAGTATTGGAGGTGCTTCCTGACCCAAAAAGAAGCTAACACAAGTTTGCTCTCCTGCATAAGTAGCATTTGCTGATACTTCTACCTGGTAGAACAAATATATCTGTGGAAAAAGGCAAGAGTGTCTAGAAGGAAAAACACAAACTCTTACGAGCGAGTACTGATGAGATATCTGCTGGCAAATGTGAGATGGAGAGGGTTGCAATGGGAGGGGCTGGTGGTATGGAGAGATAGCTGAAACAAGCAGATGGCTTCAAGGAAGCTGAGAAAGGCTGTTAGCACATAAAGCAGCAGACACTTGATGATGAATTGCCATTTTGAGTTGCTAGGTTTTTCTTCCTTATTTAGCTAACTACTGTTCCGATAATTACTTATATAATAGTGTCTCTGTGAAGACTTTAAGTCTCCTTTAGATTGAAGGTACCTTTTTTATAGAATGAAAGCACAGATTTAAAAATCATTAAGGTCTAGTGCAATGAGAAATAAAAATTGGGATGAGAGAAAAGCAAGCATGCAACTTTCTTCCTTTTCCCTTAATCTAAGTCATTCATTGTCTTATCAATGGGAAATAAGAGCTAGGAGTCCATAGAAGGCAGTTCAAATAGCCATGCTGCCTGCATTGTATTGTCTAGACCCCTGCCTGAGATAGCTTATCCCAGTCCAGCTTGTATGGCCTGGACATGGGATCTATATGACCCCTAAACTCTTCCTATCTTGCTGCTTGAGATGTCTCATTATAGTAGTAACCTGGACTTCATTTCTCATCTGACTTTGGACAGGCCTCATAACTTACTCCTAGCTTTAGTTTCCCTATCTGTGAAATCTGGCTTACAATGCTGACTGATCTCAGAGCAGCATATTTGGGATATGAGAGCTAATTGCAATATATCAGGTAGTACAGTAATTGTCAAGAACACTTAAGGAGTGTTCGTCTTCATCTTTTCAAAGCAGGACACAAACATTGCATTTCCCCACACAGATAGAGTGCCAGGCAGACCCCTCCCATCAGGTCAGTCAGGCACAACTGGCACATCTCAGGAGAGATGCTCTTTTCAGTAGTTGTCTTCATCAGACAGTATACATGGCAGATATACATGTGACAGTCACTGTTTGTTTAGACAAAGGTGTACTAAGGCAGCTTAAAGCTGTGAAACATATGTGCTCATGTGACTAGGTCTGTGCAGTTTTCAGGCAAGTTGGGTAAGTTTGGTGTCTCCAAAGAAGGACAAAGAAACTGGTGAAGCATCTGGAGCAGAAGTCTTATGAGGAGTGGCTTGGGCAGCTGGGGTTGTTTAGTGTGGAAGAAAGGAGTCTCAGGTGGGCCTTATTGCTCTCTACAATTACCTGAAAGAGCAAGGTGGGGCTCAGCCTCTTCTCCTACATAACAGGCAATAGGACAACAGGAAACAGCCTGAAGTTGTGCCAGGAGAAGTGTAGACTGCATATTAGGAAAAATTTCTTCACTGAAAGGGTAATTAAACATTAAAACAGGCTGTCCAGGAAAGTGGTGGAATAACCATCCCTGCAAGTGTACAAAAAACTTGTGGATGTGGAGCTTAGAGACACAGTTTATTGGTAAACTTGTCAGTGCTGGGTTAATGGTTGTACTCAATATTCTTAGGGTTCTTTTCCAATCTTAATGATTCTTTGATTCTATGAAATACACTCTGGATTAGACATTAAAAGTCTCCTTTATCATTGCTACCTAACAATGGGGTGGTTCTAGTTTTTAAGAGGACAGTAACATACTGTTGTGTTTCAAGGCAGAAGTGTATGCAGCCCTTGGGAACCAGAGAGTACATTCTTCGGCTAAATACATGGCTTTAATGTTATTCTATAACAGCTATTCATTACTGCTAATGAACATAGAAATAATGAAGAAGATATAACTCCAATTTCTTACTGTACCTGTTAAATATTAGTAATTTAAATGAGGCCATGCAAACTATAAAATTACAGCATCACACACTCCCATTGCAGTATGATTGGATTGCCTGTCTAAATGGTTCATCATCAATCCCAATGAAGACAAAGCATGGGTCTAACTGTTGTCTTGAATCCAATAGCTTAGTTTTATTGCCTCAGTAGCAGCTGTTTAAGTGCCCCTTCCTCTTCCACTCCGTGATGTGATACATCTTTTTCACAAAGCAGGTTCATCAAACCTGCCAGGATTCTTCTCCAGCCCACTATAAGAGATCCTCTCAGGTTTAGAACTACACAAGTGATTCAGAGGGACATAAATGAATAATGAAGGTATAAATGCCCTCTATTTTCTCTTAATTAAAATTCAACAGGAAAAAAAAATTAAAATCATAGTATAACCTGAAGTGGAAGGGACTGACTAGGATCATCGATTCAAACTATTGGGGATATTCACCAACAGTTCTCAAGATATCTGGCCATCCACAGGCCATTCATCAAGGAAAGACATGCCAGGGTCAGAAAAATCCTGAAATATAAGAATACTCTAGAAGTCTCCTAAAAATATTTAAGTACTAAGAACTTCTAGGTGAAGAATTTTCTGTTCTAGATGTTTGTTAACTGACAAAAAATTCCTGGACTGGGCATCCTTACTGATATGTTGTGAAAATATTTAAGAAAAAATCAATTAGGCATAAAAAAATCAATTAGTCAAAGTTCAAACTGAAATACAAAAATACAAATGTAGATATGTGTTATCAGGGCCCGGAGTTCTATTCAGTTAATATTTTTAATAGGTGAATTTTAGCAGTAAGCAGGAACCGATTCTGTCTGATACTCTGGGAATATAAGTGTCATAACTTCTAATTATTGTAATTCTTGTTCCAATTTAGGCACATTTTTTCAAGCAAGAAGCAGTGCTGCTGTCTTAAATGGAGAAAAAACCCACATATGGAAATTGAAGCTGATCAAAATGAAGGTAAAAAGTACAAATTATTTTGATGTGTTCTAGTACAGCTTTTTAAAGAGTGATTATATAACCTATACTCAGGCAAATTTTTTTTTTAGTGGAAAATTTACATTTGCTTTAATATAAAATCAACTTCCCTAAGGTGTCTGGGATTTTGTAAGCGTGCATACTATGGAAACATTTCTTTGTTATTTCTGGGCCCTTCTCATTCCTGAGTTTATGCAGAATGAAGAATTGCTTCCTCACTCTTTCATATCAGTTGCAATGGAAAAGGTGTTGCTCACCGTGAACACATTATAGGCCCTCTGGAAAGAAGGGAAGTACAAGGAAGTTATCGTGTATTTCATTGGATGCATAGGCCTTTTCTGACCACCTCCCTTGAAATGTAGCTCTGACCCTATAATACAGAATTTCGAGTTTTAGTTATCCTACTGTCCTATTTAAGAGGAATTTTAGAGGTATTTTTGTGCAGGTCAGGAATATTTTAAAGAGGAAAAGCCTCATTTAGATGGGAAAGGATAGTATTCATACACTTAATAGAGCAGTATTAATTGTACACCTTTTGATTGTGTGCAGTAATGAAAGCTCTTTACAGTTTTATTCTTGGGTATTATTTCCCAGCTAACCTAATTTATTAGAACTTTGGTAATTTATCGTTCAAATGCATATAAAATACCAGTAATACACTGCCATTGTGATTCCCACAGAATGTATTTCTGGTTTATTTGCTAAAATTAAAATTATTAATATTCCAAGAGATTAAAATATAATGTTGTCATTTTGTTTTCAGGAGATTTTCACAAACATTTTATGCCACAAGGAGCATAAATATCCCCACTACAGTTGCTGTACATATTTTATTATAATTTTCTACTGGTTTGCATTTTTCAGTCTGGAGTTTTGCAACCTGGATGACAATGTTATGCTGATGAAGTTGTTAAGCTAATTAATATATAATGAAGTAAGGTTTCTCTCTGCACTTCCATACTAACACCCTGTAACAGGGGCTGTTTATAAACCAGCATTCATGCTAAAAAAAAATACTTCTCTGAACACAAGTCCTTTCAGGCAGAAAATAAACTGATGCAGCAAGGTTAATGAAAAACAAACCCAACAAGGATTTTGGTGTGAATTTATACTTTTGTCTTGACAGGTTTTGTCATTCTTCTTTAGACAAGTGTAAAACAGCACCTGTTGAAAATCCACAGAAACAACTGTTCATAGAAAATTCTATTAAACACTTCTCTCCTTCATTCAGGGACCAAGGAATTTATATCTGCAACTAACTCTAATAAATTATTTTTAACTCTCCAGTGGTTACCACAGCATTCCACACATCCATCCTATCTAGCAGACTGCTTGAGTGTGTGTTTTAAGACAGTGATTAAGAAATATCAATATTGCTGGCATGAAAATAACTCACACAATAATTTTCTAAATAAGTGTGCTCCTGAATTGTGACATTTACTATATACTAATATAAATATTTGAGCCTTTTCCAGGTAAATGGCTAAATACAGAACTTTCACCCTGCAATTTAGCAATCTGAAGAAAATATCTTACTCTATTTATCTGTAATCTTCGTGGGGGTGGGGATGTTTGCTACTTTTTTGTAATCATGACATGGTTTTGTGAAGTGTATCCACTACTAAATAAGTTCTCCAAACAATTTTGAAAATTTAGCAAAATTTATCAAAAATATCAAAAGATATTTCCCTATAAATGTCAGCATGACTATATTCACAGCTTCTTATTTCCTGTTCTTGCTGAAGTCTGGTGACATTTTAAATTTTTTTCTTTTCCCTCATTAATTGACTTACAAAAAATGGGATTTTGGAATTCTTTTTTTTTTTTTTTTTAATTTCAGAAGAAAATACAGTTTCTGTGAATATAATTTTCAGAAATTTAACTTCTGGAAAAGAAAACTGTATAAAGAGTGAGATTTGAGTTTGTTTCATAAAATCAATATCATATTATTTTTTTAGGAAAACATTTACCTAGATTCTAGTGGAATTAGAGCACACTCACTAAAAGGAACTAAAACACTTTCAGGTTTTATTGTGAATGGGGTTTCATTGTGTTCACTTGAGTCTTGTTTGGTTTTTATGGTACAGTCTATAAAATCTGTAATCTCGTTTCCATTATTGCACAACACAAGGATAACTATTTCTCTATTTCTACAAACCTACTAATTTGTAAGAGCCTTATCTTTTTTTGAGAACATATTTAAGATTAAACTATTTTATGAAAAGCTACATAGGAAAATCTATATCAAAGCTATAAATCTGTACTTGAAAAAGGACATTTCAAGCCACTGTTACTATCATTCTTTCTTATCATCTACTAAATATGTTGTTTTTCCGAGTTATGCCTCCTGCCAAGGAATATATTATTTATGGTTTATTTGGGGGGTCTTATTCATAGATATATCCTAGATCAGAGCAAAAGTAAATCTTGAAGGAACTGTATAAAAACCATTGAAAACATATCCATATCCATTTTCCAGATTTTTTTTCCACTTAATAAAGCTTTAGGAAGGAGACAGGTGCCTACATATAGTACAGTGATCAGAATAGTTGAAATCATAAGAACTAAAGAAATTCCCTGAGTCAACAGAATATTTTATTAGAGTAGCATAATAAATTCTAGCAGTTGTCTTTAATGAGTTCCTAAATAACCTTTAATATCCTCTTTTATGAAATACAGATTGATTTGATGGCCAGATTCATGGTATTATTCGAGTAGTAACTACCCATTTTCCTAAATTAGGAGCAGTTAGGAAATTAATTGTCAACAGTGTGTGGAGTAGAAAAAGTATTTTGTGAACTTTTTTTGGTTTTATTTATTTCAAAACTAGTAGTAAATTGTCCTGTCATGCAATTGTGTCCTCCACATTGTGATTGTTCTTTCTAAGCAAAATTTGTAAATGTACCAGTGAGCTCTATTCTAGTTTTGTATGAGGAGCAGATGTAAACTATATTTGAGATAGTTTTAAGTACCTCTCTTGTTTCTAAATGAAAGTATTTCATCTTTCTAACAGATTAACCCCCTGTACCATTCCTGTTAATGGAGTCCCATATCTGTATTCGAAATAACTTTGGAGAAGCTACTTACCGGCCATTGATGGGCAAATGGCTTAGGGAAAAAGTGGTTTGCAAAACCTTTAAAGCAACCAATCAGTTTGGCAGAGTTTATAAAGTATCTTTACATGCCTGTAACCCACAAGTGCCAGTGGAAAAGTAAATGTAGGCTCTTTAACCAACCATTTAAAAAAAATATTCTGCTGTCCATTGGTTTCCAATTTTGAAAACAGCTCAGATTCTGGGAGTTGGGGAGCTATCCTGTTTGGGATAGACACACTTATCTGGTCTTGACTACCCTTATCCCAGGCATTTTGGATCAGTGTTTTCCTTTGAGATTCTCCCTGGCTGAACTGAGACTGGCTGGTTCAGAGAAGTGTCTTCCGAAAAAGGACATGCATTACAAATAATAGTGAAACAACCTTCATCATTAAAATGTTTTTGTCTTTTTCTGAAGGTAGAATTCCATGTGTCCATGAGATTTTTCAGTTTTTTTGGCTGGAAGTGCTCATCATAGAGGTTATGCTGAAAGTTTTCATTCCAAATGCCGTTTCACTCTCCTTTCACCTCCCTTCAGTCTTCGTTCACTCCTAGAATTTTGTGCTGTCCCACTGAGCATCTCTGGTGTCCATGATTTATGCATTTGTTCAGAGCCCTTGAAAGCAGGACAGTGCAGCTACTGCCTTCCACTGTTTTATTTTTAGGTTACTTTCCCATCAACATTTCATTGTCATACAGTGTTATCAGAAGAAAACCAATGATCTTATTGATTAAAATGGCAATTTGGATCATTTGAGTTGATGACAAATGGATAAAAATCAGGGCATGTAGTGTAAAGGCTGACATGCTTTACTAGGCTTGTCATGTTGGGCTCAAGCTTGCTGATAGAACACACAAGCTAACTATGCTGCTGTTCTCCATTTTAAGTTCAGAACGTCTTGATCTTATCAGGAAAAACAATTGTGTCTTATAATTAAAAATAAGATTTTGTAGCCACAGGGTTCCCTAGAAAAGTTATATTTCTTTTGTGCATATTGCAACTTAAAATATAAGCATATTGCAACTTAAAATATAAGCATTTGCTGCCTCAACAGCAGAGATGCCTCATCTCTGCTGTTGAGGCAGCAAATGTTCAGTCTCTTAATTCTAGGGAAGAAGAAAACAGAATGAATTCCTCATCAGGGTTTCCTTTTTGCTCCTCATTTTCCATTGTTTGTCTTAATTATGTCAACCAGACTGAAACTGAATGCTTAGCCCTTCATTTCACTACGATTATGCCATGCTGTCTGAGGTATGCATGAACAACCTGGCAACCCAGCCCATCTGTAAATTTTGCAATCAATGCTGAATGCCAGGCTGCGATGACACTTCAATGGCGGAACTTAAGTGGTTTCTTTGTAGTAAATGGGAATCCTTGGATGAACGGCAGCTGGAACGTTAGCTGTAGTTTACACATAGGCTACCCTCTTTCTGTTTATCTTTGCAGATTTTAAAATAATTTTTCACTCCTGTTCTAATGACAACCTGAAAGAAATTTTAATATGTTGTAATAAATCCTTTGAGCTACTGCATGGTTGAAAAAACAGAGCCCTTAAGAAAACATTAGTATGTATAGCAATAACTTTGCTCAGTGCACAAGGGAGCTACAGAAAGCTACTCAGTGAGCTGCTGCAGTAACAGTTTTCTAGAAAAGGACCTGTATACTTTATGACTCAGACAGAATGTCTGGCGCTCACTGAAGTTCAAAAGCATGACGAGCAAGTTAATTTCTGAGAAGATGCACCTTGTGCCACCAAGCCATAGTCTAAATTCAGTGCTCATGGAAGCCTAATGCAGTTTGCCCTCCTGTGGTGGAATTGTTCTCTTTTTCGTTTAGGACACCAAAACAACCTTGGGTTTAGTTTCTGGTCGGGAGCTGGTCCACTGATTGCACAGTGATATCTTTCTGGTGGTGAAAGAGCCCTTCATAAACTCGTAGCCCTATACAGCTATGGTCCCTGTGCCAGGGGACTGTAATGAGAGAGGGAAAGCTAGAGAGTGTAAATATTTGAGTTCTTTTTCTGTGTTATCAACTGGATTTGAATTTGAAAGCTAAAATTGAAAACATAATATTAAAGTCTTATTTTAAGTAAAAATCTTAGCTTTCAGTATGATAAAATTTAGTCTGTAGAAAGAAGAGCAATGCCAAGCTGTGAAAATCTCGGTTATTGTTTCTGCGCTTCCTCTTTCTTCAGAATTTCATTTCTTAGGAGAGTTAGAAACTTTCAGTGCCTGTCAGTTGAGGTCTCTAAGCAGTCTGAAACCTGAGAAATAACCAAGCAGCTTCCTAGTGAAGCCAAGAAAGGCATACCATGCTCCTTTGCTGGGCAGTTCTGGTGGTGGAGACTACTCGAGGTCTTTCTGCGGAGTGTGTTGAAGTTAAAACACCCTGATCACGATGACTTTCCAGGGCATATGTGAGCTTAGTGGAAGCCCTTATAAATGAGTTTTGGGAATCTGTGTATTCTTTGTGAAGTTTCTAGGGGGTTTCAGCTTTTTATCACCTCTTAAAATAATTTTAAAGAAAAGGATAAAAAGAGGAATTTTCTTCTTAGTGTTTTAAAGATTGTATTTTACACTCATTCTCAGAATGATTATGGATGAATGAGTGTAGCAATGCTTACCACTCACTGACTTTGTTTGGTTGAATACTGAAATATATTGTTCCAAGAGGTAAGTACTGGCTTATGCCAACTGTGGTCAGTAGCATCATTTTGCATGACCAGTATTGCACTTCAGCAAAAAGAAGTGGTAACAAGGACAGCACAAGTACATGCATTCCTGGCCCAGGAATGCTGCTCATAACTGCATGGAGACTTAAATCGTTCTTGTAAACTTTGAGTCATTAAAAGAATAAGGGACTATTTTTTATCTTTCTTTCCTTCTTTTGATTTGTCTTGAGTGGATTTGTTTGCTCTTTCCGAGTCCTTCCTTGGGACTTACATTCTAGAACAACAGTACTTTTATTCTTTAGTTACATTTCAAAAGTTACATTACATCAAAAGTAAGGGTTTGGGATTCCTTTCTAAGGCAGGATGGTCTTTCACTTGAAATCCTTGTGAGATTTTTTAACTAAGCCTTTTAATACAAAGCAGATGAAAATAAAGCATAAAATAAACAAGGCCATAAAAATGGCAAGCTAAAAAACCTTCTAAGAGTCTTGCCTTAAAAATAATCTTAAAATGTGGTTATTTATTTCTGTTCAAAAGTTCAAAGTTCTATAACTTTGTAAAACACAGCTATTTTCAGTTACATTGTGGACCTGATTTGATTTCATTCTGTATTTGAAGCTCACTTTGGAATAAATTGCATATACAAAACACTGAGCACATCAAAACTTGGGAAAAAAAATTCTGGCATTCAATAATAGCCAGAAACCTGCTTCACTACATTTGATGTTTTATCTTCTATACCTGATCAATTAATTAATCACTGGTCAGTTAGCAATTCCACCTTTTATTTTACTAACAGTGCTTATTATTTTCTGAATGATTGTACTAAAGATATATTTTGCAAAAGTATTCCTCTTAGAGAAATGTTCTATGACATTGACTTTGAAAGAGAACTGATGTGAATGAAGGGAAATATTTTCTTATCATGACTGTCTCTATTATCCCATTATGGTATCTCAGCCTTGTGAATTTAAATCAGTGAGAAGATAAAACAACAGTAAAATCTAGCTTGGTCCTCCTTCAAACTTTAATTTTGCTTTATACATTGACTGTGTGCCAACTAAATCACCCTGCATTTATTTAGATGCTTTGCAGGTTTTCTCACCTGTAGATTCTATTTTTTTAATACCAGGAGTTACAAGAAGAGTCACATCTCTAATGTTTGACCTGTGTTAACTGCAATAATATATACAACAGACACATCAAAATTGCCTGTATTACTAACATTCCATCATTTAGCGTGTATGAGGAAGGTTGTTCCTCACTCTTTAACATTTTTGTAGTAGTTTTGTGTTTGCCTGACTATTTCTCAACAACTAAGGGAAGTTTGCGGCTATAGTAACTAGAGAAAATGTGCATATTTTATCTTGCTTCTTTTTTGATATAGTCCATTTATTTACATATATATATAGCACTATGCAAAACTTGCAGTTATTTTTCATATAGTCTAAAAGTAAATATATTTTAAGGGGCAGGAGAAGAGCAGTGAGCAAAGTAAACATCAGGTGAAAGACAAAAGCCTGGAAGAATTGATTATGCCACTTGGCTGCTCTCCTGAGGAAGATAAAAGAGGCCAGGACATGCTCTGCTACTCCCTGCATGTAGAAGTCAAGCTTGGAAACAATACACTGACATCTCTGCCATGCCGATAACTCCAGCAGGCAAGTCTGCTGATTTAACTATTCACATTTTGTATTTTTTGTGCCCACTGATTGACAGCTACAGAACATATTCTACCAGCTTGATCTTTGTGTACTGGCTTTAATGAAAAATAAAGAATTAGGACAGAAAAGGGATGAAATTGAAAAGATAAAGAGATTAAGTAAAAGATTAGGATTCCTGAAGGCTGTGTATTCTGCCAAGATAATGCAAGAAGAACTTGAGCCAAAGTGTTGAGTGGTATGCACACAGCCAAGGACACTGGAAACTGTAAAAACTTCTATTCAAAGCCTGCTGGGAAATGTAACTCCAAAAGAATAACACTTTACTGTCCCTCAGCCTTGGAGCAGCTGGGTTACAAACATGATGTAGCCTACTGTTCTGTAATACCTCCAAGCCAACATATCAAAGGACAGCATGCTATTTACATTCCATTCCCTGTAAATATAATGTCAATTAAAGCTCACATCACCGGGGTTTGCACCAATCAAACTGTGGGTACCATGTCATGTTCACTATAGTCATTATGTGGGGAACAAAGAAACTGAACAAGATATGAGTTCACCCTCCAATGAGTGTAAAGCAAGGAGCTGCATTGTGCCAGGAGTTACTGATCCACAGCGATCCCAGTAAGAAAGCTACTCAGTCCCTGAAAATTATCATTTAAAATGCTAGTTATTAAAACTAACATTATAAGTAGAGAATAGCATAGTAATTTTAATATCCTTTTACATGCTGGAAACCCCAGTTGATATTGCATCAAAATGACCTCTGATCCATGCCCCAGACTGACCCTGTCCATGGAAGAAGTTCTCTCATTTTGGTCATTCAAGTTATTACAGAATTTTCTTACAAGAAAACAACTCTATTCATCATTTGTACTGTCGAACAGAAATGAGGTTCACAAGAGAACTTATTGCCACAGCTGTAGATAATGAAAAGCCCACACAGGTGGTGTCATCAATGGTATCAAGTAGGAGCTGTCTGTGGGCTTCTCTGTTACAAGGAGCTGGCTGAGTTTATCCTGCAGCTGAGGGGTTTATGCAGCACAACACAGCGTAAAAGTCACACTGAGTGTGCAGCACAGCACAGTCCTGCACCTGCTCAGGTAAGTGCCAGACTGACTTTGAGATGTACAGTGATTGCTTCATCGGAACCACCGCAGGAGCTGGTTTGGGTTTTTTTTTTACTCTGAACTGTGACACTTCTGTAGTTCAGTAGTGATTCAGTAGTGATTCCTGAGATGAATATGAAACACCAAGTTGCACTGAGAAACAAAATGTTGGAAGGACTATTCTGGAGAGACAAAAAGAAAAAAAGTGGCAAAGACATTATGGATAAGTTTGCCTCAGATTGTGTCACTGTAGTTTCTCCCTGCCTTCACTGGGATCTAGACTGGCCAATGGCATTAGTATCTCCCTATGAAGGACCTGTGACTGCTTCAAAAATAAAAGCCAGTAACAAAATGGAAAAGCTTTAGGATAAACCTCCATGCCCTGATATCTCATGTTCTCAGGGTGTGATGATCTATCTGTTGCTCTTAGCCTAACCTTTTTCATTTCCAGATAAGTGAGACACAGACATGCAGTCTTCCTACAGGTGGTAGTATGATCATTTGTAGGCTCTGAAAGGCAGGTCTGTGGAGTAACCTTTACAGAGACCATTCTGCGTATGTCTCATGGCAACACTGTTCCTCATGACTTCTGTTAAGTGAGCTCTCCAGATTCTCCTGGGTGAAGCAGAAGTCTAAACACCACTCAGTTGAAAGAAACTCAGTTCTCAGAGAATGAGTTCAAGATTAAACTGTTCCAAAGTCCTCCAGTTCTTTGCTCTGCCTCCTTTGAAGAGGAAAACAACAATATCATATTATTTCAGTATATCTCATGTCACCAGTTTTCTAAAAGAACTGTGGAATTTTAAAGTTTTGCCATTCTGTCTTGTGAATACAATTGAGATATTGAATACAATACCCTACTCCTGTAAACATAGCATCACATCTGCAAGACATTCAGGCATATGCAGCAAAACATAAATATGCACAAACTCCTTTTCCTGCATTCAAAATGAAGAAACAAAAAATAAGTTTATAAAATGTAAGTTATGATCTGTACACAAGTAAGGAAATTACAAAACACAGTAAGTTCAAAACAAACTCATGAAAAATTGCACTGAGGGGGAAAGATTGTATCAGCTAAGCTACCTATTAAAGATGTAAGTGAATGTAAAAGATGAAAAGTATGAAATAGCCATTATAGACAATAATTGCTGGGAGCTAAATGATAGAAAAGAAATAGGAAATGAAGAGTACACTCAAAAAATAATAGAGAAGGGGAAAATCTAAGATAGCTACAATTGTGAGATTAGGACAGAGAAGTATGTTACTAATAAAAATAGTTCATTTTATTCCAGAGGTAATTTACATAGTGTGAATTTAAATCTGCAGTTCTGAGCTCCACTTGCCATCAGCAGAAGTAGAACTCAACATGACATCAACAGAAGTTGCCTTGCTGCTGCTTTGTAGACACAATGTGAAATCTAACCACCAAACGACATAACAAGCTGGGATCTGTGACCATGGGTACAGGAGCATACTTCTCTGTTTTAGAGGAGTGCCACTGGTCTTGGATATGTGTTCCTACGGGGAAGGACTTTAACATTATAACTTTTCCTCTAAAGACTCACTGCATGTTAGGAACATATTAAAGATAAAGGGTGCTGTAGGAAGGTGATTGGTGACTTTGCATTGAATTTAATCTATTAAAGCAGAATTATTTTAGCTGGCATTCATCTAACTGAGAGAATTATTTCTTGGCACTCATTACTGTAGCAAAGGAACACATAATGAACATTAATAGAATGTTTTCATCATCATAAGCTTTATGTGAGCTGAGTAAGAATTAGCCCCCTTTTGCAGGCAGTGAACTAAGCCCGATCCTTCAGCATGATGAACGTGTCCTACGTAGTGTTGCATGCCCTCAACTCCCATTGAAATTGCAGAGTAGTGAATACCTTAGAGAGAGCTTTCAGACATCCAAGCACTTTATTTAAGTGATTTACTAAAAAGTTCTACATACATGGAATTCCTTATTCTCAATTACACTAAAACTATGTTACATCAGCTGGGCAGGCAGCCAGGGTACACAGCCTGAACCCTACAATATGAACCTGATGTCTTAACCACAGGTTCATTCTTTGCTCTTGGTAAAAGGATAAAAAAAAAAAAAAAGAATAAAATGCAGGATTTTCAGCAAAAATGGCGCGAATAACAGTCTGTCAGTGAGGGCAAGTGGATAAAAGCAGGCAAGTGGTGAGTTGGGGGCATTTTCATAAGGACATGGGAGAAGAAAGGAGTGGCAAGGTTGAGAGGATATGCGGAAGGTCAGTAACAGCAGAAAGTGAAGACAGATGTGTAATAGTAGTACATGCAAAGGAGATCATTTTGGGAGTGAGAACAAACACAGCAAATGGTAAGACATGAATGCTTGTATTGCACATGTTTTAAATGAGCAAATCTTTAGTACTTGGTATGTTATTTGTAACCAGGCACAGGTATATCTCTGGAAAAAGAAGACATATGTACCTTAGAACACCACAATAGCTATAAATACAATGTGATTTTTACCAAATGGTGGTTTGGGGGTTTATGTTTATTGTTAATTGTCTTTATGACTCATGTATTTTCTCATTATGTTACAGGGTTCATCTTGATTACATAATTATTAAATGTTATGGTATACTTCATTATATAGATCCACTGCTACAGTAACCATTATGGTTTGGGGTTTGCTTTCTATTTTATTTATTGTTATCATTCACAGAATTTCCTTTCAGGTTCTCCTAAGTCCTAGACAAGCTTCCAGAGAACTTCTTGAGGGAATATTAGTCAAAAGGATTTCAAAGACTTGGGAATTAACACTGTAAAATCAAAGGGCATTAGACAGAGGCTTTGATCTTGCAGCTTTGTGTCCTACCACCTTTTCCCACTCTTTTTGATCTCCTCCACTTTTCCTGAAGTTAACTACTGCCCAAAAAGCAAAGCACAATTTATCTAAGAAGGAACACATGTTTATATTTCAGAGTCACTTACATATTCATTTATATTAGATGCTGTTTCAGAAAATTCCTTCCACCTGCCAGGTCCCAGTCCTTCAATAGTGGTGGATATCCTTCTGTAGGAGGGGAAGATGGGCTTTATAGACAAAGGCATAGCCATGTGCCTATTGATAACAGAGAGGCAAATTTTCCTGAGACAATATGTTTTGCCAGAACTGCTCATACTGCTACTCTCAAGCCCAAAAGTTCTTCATCAAGTATGTGAAATTCTTCTGAATTTTGAAAATTTACTAGAATATTGTTAAAATTACTACAATATTGCACTTCTCTGGGTTGACCACAGGACAAGTGATAACAAACCATCCCATAGTGGGGGAGAAAAAAAGATGATCTGGTAGCATCGATCATTCACTGGGCTGAATAGCAACTGACCTGTCATCCAGTCTATTCGCACCGCAGTCACTCACTATAACTTTTATCCTATATTGGCCACTAGCTTCATATTTTCAGTGAGAGAAATATACTTTGTCAACATACCAGCTTCTTCTGTTAAAAATACAATTCGGATATTTTGCATGTTGCTTGTAGAGGGACTGGTCACTTTCTGAAGGTATGTTGCAAACACCTCTCCAAAGTCGTGTGTTTTGTGTAATAGCCACATTCTCTCTATTATTGTTGTACAGCAGAAAGGCAGTAAAACATCTTTTAAATAATCCCACTTTATGCTTAGGATCAATGCTGCAGAGAGCTGTCATGGCAATTTTTGAATTCAGAAGTTGAGGGAAAGGGAAAATGACCTTTATTCCAGATATAATGGGAGTGGATCATTTCTGTGGTTACTGTATGGAGAACTTTGATGTTTTCAGATAGAACCATGGGATTATTATTCACTGTTTACTCTTGAGAAACCACATACACGGCATAAATGTAACTTGAGTTTAAAAAAAAATGTATGCACACACACAAACACACACACAAAGATCAACTCAGGTACTGTAGAGAATATTGATGTGCAGTAAATTGGAAGAATTTGATCTCTACATCTTCCTCTGTGTGTTTGGTTTTATTCCCCCTGTCCTTTTAGCTATCTGTTATTTTAACATAGTGCCAAGTATTAGAATACTATACAAATATTGCAGTGCCTCACACAAAGGAGAGCAGAAGAGCACACTAGTGATAGATACAAATTTGGACACACTCAAGACTAAGTACTGCAAAAACAGTAAGACTTCTGGCAAATTCTTTTGACCTCCACAAAATATATTTTTACTGGAAAATATGAGTAGCATGCTTTTTAAGGACTGCATTAGCCAAGACTGGAGTGCAATGACATGAAGACAAAGCTGTGAAGGAAGTTGTATGTGATCAGCTATAGGAATTCAAAGTGAAATTGGTAAGGCAATCATATCATGCATATGAAAGTCTATGAGCACATTGCTGAATACCAGAAAGCAAGGAACAAAAAAGGCAGAGCAGTGATTCAGTTTCTCTAGGAAATTATATCCATTACTTTAAAAATCTGTACAATGGCTCAGGTGCAAAAGCAAGGCATGAAACAGTATGATTAGGGCCACCTACAGGCTACAGACCTGCTTACATCCGTATGGTAAATTTTCAGCTATGACATTTATTTGTCATTAAGAGCATGTTGTACTGCTGATCTCATTAGATTATTGAGCACTTCCCAGCTGGAATTGGTTGAATGTGAAGAAATCCTTAGAAAACTTAATGAAATCCATAGTTCTCATACACTTCAATTGGGTTTGTTTATTAGCTGGTGTTATTGGCGTAAGGTCAAATATTCAACCCACTCCTGTTATCGTTTTAATCTTTAAGAGCCTAAGGATATTAGCAGTCATTACTTGATTGGAATTTCCCTTCAAGTTAACAAAGCACCAAATACAAGAAACTAACAACTTGTAAGAAATTTGTGGTATGACATCTTTGTATTAGGCTGCCTATGTTTTGCTAATAATAATTTCTTTTGTTATCACTGTGTTCCACTTCCAAGGATCAGAATTTTAATGATCAAACATTGTGTAGTCCTCCCCAACTCATTCAAAACATATGAGTCATAAGAAAACTCCAAAATTCTCAAAACATAAAACAAGTAGAAATTATTAAATACATTTCATACGTAATATTCCCAGCATCTCACATACAAAACAGGTTGATTCTTTTGCCTTTCTATCAAGATTACATTGTCTGCTTACCATGGGAAACAAGAAACAGGTAGGATGTTGCAAATCAAAAGGAAATATACAGCCAAAAAATACAGAAACGAGGATAAAGTGTATTTCTCATTTTCTCTTCACCACAGTCTCTGACATATTGCCTAATAATGTTATGAATTGATCTTGAAATGTATAATGTCTAACATTGTATGCACAGTGATCAGAGAGAAATAACTTCTTCTGTTAAAACCAGATTACTCTTTCACTGGCTGCATTAACACTTCTGAATACATAATATTGCATATTACTTGAGCCAGTGAAGTATATTTGAGTTACTATTGATGCCTTAAGGTTTTTTATGTATTTGTAGATCTGAATATAGCTGTATAGTTTCTCACAGTTAAGGTAGCAGGGAATAGTTTCTATTTCTATCTCTCTCACAATTTGTGACACATTTTTGAAATTCTGTTTAACATTCTTTTCAATGAAAAAGATTTTAGCAAGGACATCTTGTTTGGGGACACATGCACCTGGAAGACATACTGTAGTCAAAGCAAGATAGAAGGCCCAAAACCCTTGGAGAAGCTCCTAAAAGGCAGACCCAAGGATGGTTCTGGGGGTGGACAATTGTCGTGTTGGATGTATCTTTTAGTGTCATAAATTTATAAGAACCCTATACTGGGTGTGCACTTTTGTATTTTGTTGCACCTGAAAGTGCTCTCATTAAAGAACTTGCTCTGTATTTTATCTGTACTGATATTGTCTGGAATGTGCTTTTCTTCCATTTTAGGCAACCCTATTATTCAACAGACTAATTATGGAGATTTTCAACAAAATAAAGTAAATTAATGGCAATTCTTAAAACTAAGGAGAAATGTTCTGCTTGCATATTTAGTCCTGTAATGGCTTTGCACAGTAACTAAAACATATTCTCTAGCTGATCAGCTTTGAAGGAAAAACCCAACTTGAGGACACGAATCCAAAACAAAGGGACTTGAAAGCTTTGCTATTGTTAATGATGGATATCACAAGTTCAGTTAGTTAAAGAAATGAATGAGAGAAACCACAGCATCTTCTGAGAAAGTTTGAAGAGTTTAAATAAGCATATTGTGAAAAACTGCTTTTCTGTACAGTACTTTTCCTAACCATTTTTTAAGGAAAATGTCTCCAAGACTAGCTTTATTATCAAGCCCTGAGGTGAAAGAAGCCCTAGAAAGTCAAATGTTTCTTTCTCTACAAGGGATGACATCCTAAGACCTGCTGAAGCAGACTCCGTACTTGTAGAAACTCACATTCTTTGCTTCTTGAAAAATGTATTACAATGTATTTTTAAAATATAGTATTTGGAACAGAAACAGCATGTGAATTCATCCTTGTCTCTCTCCAGTGGTACTGTTTGTACTAATACAAAGCAGGAGTGTAAATCATGTTTAGTCAGAAACTCTGGCTACAGATACAATTACTGAAGCCTAGGTCTTCATAGTTCACAACTGGTTTTTGCAGAAATTGATCACTAGAACATTTTATTTTGCTATATGCACCAGATTACCTGAGGGCAGGTCTTTTACTATTGTATAAGAAGTATTAGGACTTATAAAAATATTCTTGAAATAAGAAGAGCCAAATTGTTTATATCACAGGCCTGTTTAGTAGTACATCTTCACTGTTCCACTGGGGCTTACTGCTCGCAGCCTGACGTGGCTTCTTGCACTTGTTCTTCCCTTTTCCCTTCCATGAAGGACTTCAGTCCTTTCACTTACACTAGCAGAACAGCTATTCCATTGCTTTTTTCCTTTTTTGTTATTTTTTTTCATGATTTCTCTCATGTATCTTGTTAAATGGTTTGGATACACAGTCAAATCAGGAGGACTGAGGGAATGGCAAAACCAAGAATAAGGAGCATTGAGCATTGCAGGGGCAGGGTTTTCTTTTCCTGGTTCCCACCTGACCTCCTCTGGTTCTCAGTTCTCTTTTTCTCTTTGGAGAAGCAAGTGTAATTTATGGCAAAAAAACCCCAAACTCCGTTATAAGGAGGAACAAATGACAGAATTTTGGCTTGGCGATTCAGGCTTCTGAGATTACAAATCTCTTCAAACTAATTAAAGACTGGTATTAAGTAATCATCACTCATCCCTTAGACCTGTATCTAAGTTAAAGAATAGTCTTCAATGTTTAGTTATTAGCTCTGAAGTCTAACACACATCAGAACTGCAGGATCAATATGAGGAAATGGCAAGGAAGTTTGGGATACAGTTGAACTGCCAAAAACTTCACCTTTCCCTACCTGATGGTTGCTACACTCTAGCAATTAAGCGATTTTACTGTTCACCTATGTGCTTGTAAATAATTTCATCTAATAATGTACTTATAAAATTGCTGAGTAAAAAGTGTCCTGATAGGCTGTCAGGTTGGCTAAAATCTAGCTCAGAGAAATGCTGTGGTAAAAAATAAATAAAAGAAGATGGGAGAGAAAAGCTCTGTATTCACCCTCTTTGTTCTGCATTTGTATGAGGATGAAGTAGGCTGCACTGCAGAACAGTAGTTTTGTCACAGAAGATATCTCAGCTGATAAAAAGAAATAACCTTGACACCTTCTGTATCCTTTGCTGAAGTTAACATTATGTTATTATGCTTCTGGCATTTGATGGTGAGAGTCAAACTAACATTTCTTTTGTCTTTTTAGTTTTTGTCCTCATTGTCAGAACCTTGACCTCTAGGCATAATGTGAGCCTTGAATTAAGCATATGCTCTCTCTGGATTTTAGGTATTTGCACCTTTATTAGGGACTTCAACACAGGAGTGTAACCCTGTTCTTGCTAACACTGGTGTAAAGCAGGGATCATTACAATACAGTCAGTGGAATTACTCTGGTAAAAAATGGGAATAGATGGGGCTCTGGATTGTCCACAGATTTTCAGACAATTGGAAAAGATGTTGCAGTATGTCCTCCAATTACTATTAACAAAAGTGCTCTTCCCCACAGCCATTTTTCTCAAAGTGCCAATTTCTTTTGAGCTCTGCTTCCCATTAAGACTTCTCCTGAATGAGGGCAAATGAGAGTGATGCTCACTTTCATCAGCTGAGCAGTATTGGAGAACTGGCCTTGCTATTACTATGCACTCACAAGCAGTTCAGAAGCAATTGCAACGCACTTGGTTGTCTAATTTGAAACTGTGAAAAAAATAAAGAAAAGGTTTTTTAAGGCCTAGCTCAGTAAGAGAATAGCCTGAGCAGCAGCATTTAAAACTTTCAAGTGCTTTCTAGAACAAAATTCTTTATAAGAATTTTTCCCTCTCTTCTCTTTTCCAGCACCCAGGATCTGGTGTGTTTCTCCTTTGCAAATTCATAACAACATAGCAACAGATACCTTAGATATAAGGTAGAAACTGTGAGAAAAGGGTTTGCCTTTATTTTTATTAACACGCCCAGATTTTACAGCAAAAAGTAGACCTGCTCTTGGTAGGTGAGTGAATTGGAATGTTTAGCTGTATGGAAATTAAACTGCAGTGTAAAACAAGCTGTGAGCTTTGAACAGTGATCCTAGTCTGTCCGACAGATAATAAAGTTCTGCACTGAGGTCTCTTGGTAAATTAAGGAGTGAAATCCATTGGCTCCTGTCCTTTCTGAGTCTGGAAGAAGTCTTTCTTCTGGTCCATGAGCCCTGATCTGTTTTTGGCACTTGGAGCTAACCCAGTGGTCAGGGTCCTGGCAGTCTGTTTAAACAAAAACAAGTTTCATCTCTGTAATGCCAAATTTATATCCATTTACACTCCCTTATATATGCTTATATTAAGAGTGACAGAACTAATTTAGGAGATTTTATTAATCGCTTCTGAATCAAACTGTTTTCTAAGGGAAATTAAATAAAGAGGTGTCTTGTTCATATTTATGAGGGATTTTCCCCTGCCTCAGAAGCATAGCTTCTGGTTTATTGTTCCTAAACAGCTTCTCAAAGGAATGTGAGCCAAGAAGCTGTTTATGTTGGAATATACACAGCTTTCTTTACTTACATTTAGTTTTTGTGTCAATACATAAGCAGATGCCCGCTGAGGAGTACCCAGCACCAGACCTCTTGGACGGGAGTGTTTGCGTGCTCTGTACCTCACCCAGCAAAGCCATGTCCAGTGGGAAGGGAATATGCATGTAATGGAAAAGCTTAACAGTTTATTGCAAGGTCTGTGTTTTATCGTATTTAATGCATTTATTCATACAGTTATTCTGGTACTTTTTCTGTTTATAGGCCAGTAATTGCCCATCTGGTCTTATCAGAATTCATGAACAGTAGAGTTTGGGAAAAATTATGATGGCCAAATACAGTTTTAGTGCTAATATGAAGGTATGGTACTAAAAAAAAACAGCTACAAAAATTTATAGGAAATTTTCGAGTTGAGTCAAAAGGATTGAGACTGAAGCAATCTGATTTCTAAGTGGCTTTCATTCACTTTAGCAATCATGCTGAACTTACTGTTACAGCTTAGGTAAATAAAAATGGTTTATGTGAGAAATATTTACTATTTTGCATCCTTGTGGTTTAAATCCTTTCTGGTAAAAATCTGATGGAAATCTGCAGCAACCTTCAGTGTCTACAGAGATTAAAGCTTTCTCATCAGGAAATTTCGAAATACTTCACAAAACTCATAAGTAATGGCTTTGTTTTTAGGGGAAAAAGTCATAGGGAGTTTGCTCAGGTCATACAATTGCAGATGGTTAGAGGTGAAATCTTCATCTGAAGATCTATCCCCTCAATACTTTTTTCCTCTTTGTCTCTTTAATAGGTTCAGTATAGGTATTGTACATATATATGACATACATTGTATATGTGCTTTTGGGGTTGCCATCAAGTTTAATCAGTGTGAGTAGAGTATGTCTCCATATGAATACAGAGATAACCTACGTTTCCTGACAAAAAAAAAAACAAACAACAACAACAACAACAACAAAAAGAAAACACACCTCTTTGGAAAATCATATCTTCACTAGTACCATTTGAACTGGATAAAGTTGGTTTTTTTTTCCCCTGTCAATTCTTATTAGCTTTAATTTGAAGGAAATTCCAGTATTTTGCATACTGTGTATACTGTGGGATCCAGTATACTGTGGATCCAGTGTGTATCCAGTATACTGTGGGAATTCAGTTAAAGGAATTCCAATTACAGTGAGCTACAGGAAAACTTTTTACAGAATCTTACTCTAAAGTTGTGTGTGTCAGAGTCTTCATCAGATTTCATACATCCTCAGTCTATGTTGCAGTTTGTCTGCATCAGTGATGGGATCTAGTGTTGGGAGGGGCTGGAAGGGGGTGTGTTCACGCTCAGGGTGCTGCACAGAGCCTCTGAACCCTTGCCCTTAAGAGGTGTCATAAGGATGTAGGTCCCTTTTCAAACTAATAGGATCCAAATGTAGTGTCAAAGCTGTTACATGTGAATTCTCTATTAAAATAGATATAATTTGTGGGAGGAGAGTTTTTCAGGTGTTGATTTTTTAACTCCAAAGTTAGCCTAAATACTCAATTATATTGCTTGGTGTCTGTTGGGAAGAATGGTGCTAATAAACTTATTTGACATCTTCAAATTATCACATTGCTAAGTCATTTTCTTTAAAGTATTTCTAAATATTATTTTTTGTTATAATCATGTCAAGAGGTTGAGATGTAGGCTTGCAACAGAACCTTCCATCAGAGAAATTAGCATTTTAGTCTGACATGATTTCTCACTTTACCATTAAAGGAGAAGGATTTATCAAACACGTTTTAAGACTGAAAGAATCCAAACTGGTTCTCTTTACTCCTTTCAAAATGAAGAAATGCAGAGATACCGTGGATAGACACAGACAACATTGTTGGAGAGGTTTTGCAGCATTAAGTGGATTTGCCTGTTCTTGGGGTCCTCCTTAACCTTGCTTCATGGCTCCCATATGAGACTACTGGTAAAAATTTCAATGTGAGCCTTTCAAGTATGGCAAGACTGACTGCGAAGAGCCTCGGTAGCACTGCAGAGCACATCTTTGATTCTCTAGTTTACCTACTTGACTCTGTTCAGTCTATCTCTTCACAACACCCTGCCTAAATAACCTTGAGAAACGTAATTATACACTCACTATTGATTAGTACGGATCCATATTTAATTATGCGCAATATGTTCTACTTTTAAACTTTTAGTTCTTTGCTCATCAACACTTCATGTCAGATTTCAGTCTACTTTCAGCCATTACAGTAATAATCTTCATAGGAAAATGAGGTTTCCACCTTCCTTAAATTGCTTAAGGAACAGACTTATTGTCTGCATACGAGTTGTCATCTGCATACAGAGGCATGACCAGTCATTCCTTATTGAAGGTTCTTATTCGTAATTTTTGCAAAGAAAACAGTTTTGCTGAGGCAGTGTTTTGAGATCTTTGCATTGACTCTTTACTGCAGTCTCGAGGGATCATGTCAGTTAAATATGGATCTATTGCTGTAGCAGTTTCATTATTTTTAGTTCACAAACAGTGTTAAATAAGTGTTCTATAACCTGTTCCTATTCCTGGCAAAAAAATAAACTTTTCCTGTAGAACAGGACCATATGATTAAAAACTCCCATACTTCATCATACTAAAAACTATCTGACTTTTGCAGGCAGTCTCCTTAGAAGTAATATGTGAAGATTTGCTTTCTGTTAAATAAGGAATCGTGCACAAAATAAAGCTTACTTTACAATACTTTTCTCAAGCAGGAGTATAATTGAATCTTCCTTCCAGAGGAAATCTAATCTATGATCCTTAGAGATGCAGATTGAAATTCTTTTTTCTGAGTCTGCATCCCCCCATGGGTGGGATTTGGGATTTTTTGTTAGTTCAGAAGACTTTAGTCACTATATCTGGCTCACATATGCACTGAATTGGAAAAAAGGTCATGACATCAACACACATCGTTGCAGTAATCCCAAAAGGCAGACCTACCTGACTGCAGTTCAGCACTAGAAGTTACTGCTTAGACCTTTTGCAGTCCCAAACTTGGGCTGATGGCTACTGATAATTCAGGGTCAAATTCAGAAGCATCCAACTCAGTGCTAAGGGAATTAACTTGGAATGAAAGAAAATTAAAAAGTCTCTCCCCTGTGGTCACCTCTATCTTTTTGCTGAAATAGTTTCTACAAACTTTATATAATGTGATGGTATTTGAAGGATCATCCTTGCTTGCATCCATGAATCCATCCTGCCTTAATGTGATAACCTCATAGGAATCAGAGCTCTGCATTGTAAAGAAACTGTGCAGTCATGCCGTGTTCATCATTGTCTCTTGGGAGTTCTGATTGCTACCAAGACAATGCATGGACGAATAAAAGGAGAATGAATGTGTCCTCAGAAGACACCATTACAAAATACTTCCCCATGCAGAAATTGTGACATGAAAATGTACTGATGAGTTCATTGCCTAGTGGGGCTATTTCTGGGATGTTTACCCTCACCTCTTCTTCAGAGCTGTGCCTACTGTAAGCAACTAGTTTTGAAGGTTTGCTTAAGATAGCAGTGCAGTGTTAAGCAGCAGAAGCATTTTCCTTTGAATATGGCTATACTCCAAAAGAAAATAGTTATAAGTAGCTAATTTGTATAATAAAGCCAGTTGTTAATATGCTCTGGGAGCTGTTTGGATCCAAGATGTTGTAAGTGGGGGAACATTACCACTGGAAAGTGCTTTTAATAGCAAGTGATCTGTATGAAGTAACCAAAAGAGAGAGATTGTAGGGGAAATGTAAAGATCAGGTTCAAAAACGTATCAGAATGACTTTAGAGCTATAGCAGAGATTTACATACAGTAGTTTCATGGAGTCCTTTTTTTGTTGAAACCATCTCTGGTAAGCTATAGGACTACAAGGCATGACTGAGCTGAGAATGAGATACTCATCCTCTAGTTGATAAAGGACGTACAGTAATAAGTTATTATAAATGAGAATTGACTATGGTTTTCCTTCACATTGAACAAGAAGAGAATGAGAAAAATAGTAATAATCCTAAGGCTTGTTCATTCTCCGAGCAAGAACTAGGTCTCCAAATCTTCCAGTCTGTCTTGGTCAAAGAAAAACAAAACAAAACAAAACAAAAAAATCCACCCTGAACACCTGCTTTTAGAAATCACTTATAAATACAGTAAATGCTAGTGGATTTTGAAAAGGTCTGTAAGCAAAAGGCTAAAGAAATGTGTAATATTCATATATCAGGATATGGACTGTATTCATTAAATGAAATATTTTGTATGCTAGGAAGCAGATAAAAAGATGTTGTTTTATAGTCAGAATACGTGCTGTTGGTACTATATAAGTATATTCTCCTGCTAGTAAAAACTTCTGATTGAAATGCTCCATTTTCTAGTACTATTGATTAGCTCTGGTATATTCTGCAGACTGTTTCTGCTCCTATTTTACATCTGATAACACCACCATGGGGAATTGTGTTGTAGTTCTAAAAATAATAACAACCTTCATTTGTGGAACTGTAGAAAGGTGTGCAAGATGATGGTGGCAGGATTGATAGGAGAACAATTTTGTTCTCAGAAGTTCACTCTTAGGATTTATAAAGTTGCCTGTGTGAGCTGAGACAGAAAATAAGATTTTATCTGAAAATTACATCCAAGATTCCTCTTTTATAATTCTTTTTTTTTTAAATAAAAGCTTACTGGTATATCCTTTTAATTTTTTTACGTTTGTGTAGGAGGAAAACGTGGGCAGGGAATTACCAAACTAATGTACTCCTATACAGCTTACATTCCTGCTAAATGATTCATGGATCTCCAAGTAATCAATGTCTACATCAAGTAGAGAACTCTGGTATTTGACTCATAAAATTGGTTATGGAAAATACTGGTTTTCCCATCAATTACTTGAAGCCATGACGTATCAGAACTTATCTAGATCACCTCTCTAGGAGCAATTTGAACAGTAGTTACACTTGACTTCTTGACCTCAAAATACAAATCTCACTGCATGGACATTATGATATCCATCCACCCCCGCCTTCCCTGAGCTCCTGCAGTGTTGTAAGGCAAGCAGTCAGGCCTGTGTGAGTAGGTAGGTCTGTTGGACACAAACTGAATCCTGTCATACAAGTAAGAAGACAGCTTGTAAAAGTGATGTCACAAGGTGTTCCACATCTCTTGACAACAGTGTCACTAGTTTAATGAGCTATTTGAAATAAAGCTTGTTTACTGAGTTGGATGGGACCCACAAGGCTCACTGAAGTCCATCTCCTGGCCCTGCACAGGGCAGCCCTAAGAATCACATCATGTCCTGAGACTGTTGTCCAGATATTTCTTGAGCTCTGTCAGGCTTGGTGCTGTGACCACTGCCCTGGGGATCCTGTACCCAAGCACCCTCTGGGAGTAGAAACTTTCTCAATTATTTGTCCTAAACCTCCCCTGACAGAACTTTATGCTAGGAGAGGTTTAGGGGAGGTTTACTCTCGACACGTGTTTATGTCAGCTAAACTGAATAGATCTGTACTGCAAATACCAGAGTGAATGTCAGTGTTTTTCACTTCATAATGGTAAGGGAAGAGTTATATACTTATATTTATTTGGTTATGTATATTATTTATATGTTTTGAAAAGATTCTGCTTCCAAGTTTTTAAAAAGTCTAACAAACAGATCCTTCATGGAGCTATTTTAGTCCTAAATGTCAAATGCCTTCCCTTCCACAAAAAAATAAAAAAAGAAATCCTCAAAGCAAAGCAACAACAAAAAAAACCTACACACAAACACAACCAGGAACAAACAAACCACGAACAAACAAAACAAAAAACCTAAACAAAAAAAGCCCTGCAACAGAGACCTAATTATTTTCTTCAAGCTATATACATGAGCATACAAATAAGTAGTGGGTTATATTAATATTCCATCTGAGTCTATTATCATGTGCATGTAGTTGCATCTTAAATTGCCATTTTACAGGTCATTGTAGCTATTTTGCAGGTGATGCTTAGCTACTGCTTTTATGTATATCACGCATATAAAAATACAGTAGAAGTCTTACATACTTATCTACTGTGTAGTTTGTATTTTCAATTAGAAAGTAGTAACTGCTGCCTAAATGATAATGTCAACCATTCAGATTATGCTTAGGTAACTAAATAACTATTCAGTGTTACTGTTATGATAATGTACAGCTTAACAGTAGAAGGCACACTATAAAGTTACACCTCACAAGTATGCATTTATCAAGAATACAGACAAAACCTACACTTTTTTTTCTTTAAATTTAATATTATTGAATCAAATGATGTGACAAATCAAACAAATGCATGAAATAAGAAATTTTGAATGACAGAGGGCTTAAAAAATGTAAAGGACAGTGCAGGTGGATTTAGACTCTTGTGTATTATCTGCACTGATAGTTACAAATGTACATCTCTGGCTTTGCTTTAAGAAAACTTGTCTTCCTTGGTCAGTCTGTCAAAGCTCTGAGAGCCAGAGGTCTTCTGAAACAGGACAAATAACTTCTGGCAGCAGCACCTGTAAAAGCAAAAGTTTCAGATTTCATTGATTTTAAAATCTTCAGCTGACTTTTATTAGATCCACAAAAACATTAAGTACTAGAGCAAATCACAGTGAGTCTTCTCACTGATATTTGTCTTTGGCTACTCTGCTTCAGCCACCCATTAGGTTAAAGCACACAAAAACACTGCTGATAAGGCTTAGCTAAGAGCCTTCTTTTTTATATTAGTACAAGAAGAAGTGTCAAAATGTGACCATCACCCACTGTAAAGTTCATTGGATAAATACTTGTACTAGTTAAGGAAACTGTAGTCGAACCATGTTATTTCCTAATTAGCTCTGCCAGTAAACCAAGCCACAGTTTTGTCTTCCCTCAACAATTCATGGTGTTTATTATATCCTGTCGTTTACACAGTATAAGGTAGAACACCCTTCCAGAAGATTTATTACAAGATCAGCATTTAGTTTGCTTAGGAAGACTTTCCTGCCTGAAAAGGGCATCTTTTCCAGAGACAGTTTTAGATGTTTTCTACTCCTGCATTCCAGAGAAACTCTCCCTGTATGAGTAAAAGATAAGTCCTTGCAGACATGTGTGAAGGCCCCCACAGAGGTGGGCCTGGGGATCATAAAAGCCCTAAGAACAAGGGTATGTCTTTGGCCAGGCCCTGAAATGCTGTTATGGTTAATGATCTATAAGTCTAGTGTTCACAACTTTGGAAATAAATTTTCCTAAAAACCTTCCACTTCCTGGTGTTTGGGGGATATTTGCATGTCATCTTACTTCACACATGGCCTCAGAAAGTCTTGGGACAAGTCATGTCTGATACAGTAGGGAATCCAAAAAGACTGGGTCGATGCACCAGCTCTTCTACACTCAGTCCATGATGGGGAACTTCAGAGCTAAAGAAACTGTCTCAGATGGATCCCTGGTGATTACAGCAAGTAGCAGCTGCTCTGCAGGAATCATCACTTGGTCCCCCTTTCAGCAGCAACAGTGCTTGGGAACCCTGAAGGTCCTTGACTTGGGTGAAAACTGTTAGGTTTGAAATAGTATTGCCTCATGAAAACGTCATGATGAAATAGGGCAGGGATACAGGGAAATAAGGTAGGGAAAACCTCAAATGATACAAGGATGACAGTTCTTTTCAGATGGATGTTTACTGTTAGATAATGTTGTGAAGAAAATGGGAATGAAAGACTAGGAGAAGAATGTGTAAGTGAAACACTTGTTATCCAAGGGACTAAAAGAAAGAAGAGAAGAAACTCTGGTTCCTTTCAAAGAAGAAGGTTAAAGTCCTGGTCTGCATTCTTGGACAACGTCTCATTGCACTTTAATGAAGGATGCTGCTTGCTTTGATAAGAAATATTTGTATAAAAAATTAGTTCAGACTTGGGCTGTGGAAAGAAAACACTGTGTATAGCTAGTTGGTACATTATGTGAGTGGACCAGAATGCCTCAAACAAATATGAAGGCTTAAAGAGACAAAATGAGATTCTCTGAATTAAAAGTGGCAAGGACTGATATGATATTTAATTTTTTAATCTGCTAAGCTGAAATAACTCAAGAATATAAGTCTGAAAATTTTGTGGCACAATTGAGCAGAAAAGAATTAGTTTTGTCAAGTATAATATGCCTGGGAGCTTTATATTATTCAGATGATGTCAAATGCAGAGCAAACAACATAAATGCTGAGTTGTGAGAAACTCTGTATGAATAAATATGTGCCTATCACACTTAGACATAAAATATTCATATATTTCAGTGCTAATTCTTCCCTGACTGGACTGCTTCCTGACAAAAAAAATCACAGAAAAGTCAGTAGCTCAACTTATACTTAATACTGTTAGTAAAAGCAGTGCTAGAAACACCAAGTAACCATTTTTTAAACTCCATTTTCCTTTAACTGTGAACCTTCGCATTACAGTGTGGTAAGTAGAGAAGCCAACTGAGCATGGGGGCAAGCAGCATTTTTTCTGCATCATTGCCTAATAGCGTGGATTCAAGTCCAGACCTTGAATCGCTGGAGTCTCAGAGGCAGCTATGGATTAAGGTTTAATAAAGAATAGGTCAGCTATGACCAGCTTTAATTGAAAAGGGACAGCCAGAGATAATTTCAAATGTACCACCATGGTTTCTTGCCTGTTTGAAGGAAAGGAGAGCTCTCACTTCCTTAAGTGCCTTCAGTGTTGATAGGAAAAGACCAGCATTTTCAATCCCTCTGATCAGGACCAAGGGCAATACTAAACCAAAAACTATGTGTAAATACTATTTTTATTGGATATTTTGGTCATTCCACACTGTGGACTCAGGGAGACAGCTCACCTGTTTGTAAGGCGAGTTGAACAGAAAAAGCAGTTTTGATCAATGCACAAACATTGCTCTGCTCCTTCATCATACTCCAAGTAAGCACGTATGCAATGCAACAATCTGATTCTGTGCCTTGGTTCCTAGATCTGTACCTTTGGAATGATACTTTTTAGGGGTAAATAATGGTCTTTATACTTGTGGGGTGCTGTGATAAGGGAGGGATACTACAAAGATACTGAAGAGATATATATAGGTGCTCCTAAGCAATCTCTTCCTGGAGAAAACAGCATGCACCCTACTGCAATTAGAGAGCACTCCCCAAGCCTGCCTTCACTTGCTTTTATGTCTGCTGGTTCCTCTGCCATGTTATTGCTACACACCTACCTTGGCTAGTTCAGTTGTCTCTTCCATGGCATTCCCAAGCAGAAGGCTCCTGGGGCTTTACCCGCATTCTCAAAAAGACATTCTTGTCTCTCTTGTGAGCAACCTGTTTTATTTCTGACTTGGATTTTATATTCCTTGAGTGCTACACAAACCTTACCCTGTGTGTTTTCTTTCTTTATCATCATCCTTATTTTTCATACTTATCTTACAGCTGAGTTTTCATTGTGTTGCTGTGCAACTTACCACTTGTGGTTCCTGATGTATTTTTTAAGTGCAGTTCCTGACATTTGGAACTCATTCTGTATAGCTCTTTGACTCATATACTGTCCATTTTCTTCCAGGTCTCAGCTGAGGATCTACTTTTTAGCACTTGCCCATCTCTTAATTTTCTTACTGCAGTTTTTTTTATCATATAGCCCATCAATTGTTTCTAAACTGCATAAATCTTTTAGGGATACGTAGCATGTTTTTTAAAAATTTACAGAAAATAAGACTGTTGTGTTGGAAAGACTCTTCTTATTTGCATTAATTGAAGAAGAACTCTATAATTTTCCACTGAATTACACAGATAGACTCTGGAGTCAGTGAAAGAGACTAGGACACAGACTATTTTATGAGAAGACTTGACAACACTCCTAGGTGCAATGCAGTGCACCAGAGGCTGTTCACCTGCATCGTGGGCTGCTTTAGCTTGGGCACCAAGCTGGTTCAGGATCAGGAAATTGGCATGGAAGCAAAAAAAGGCTGTGTTATAGTAAGAAACAAGTCAAGAGAGGGCTCCTGCGACACAAACCTGGTGCATAAATTCAGCCTTTTGGTTATTGTCCTCAGTGAAAAATCCTCTTCTAGCCCCTGATGTTTCATTCTCTGCAGCTTGTTTATTGATAGAAAGCATTAGTGTACAAATCTCACATGCGCAGAAAGAGAAGTAGCCTGTGCTCATCTCGCATCTTTGATCACCTTAGGCCTATATAGAACCTCCAAAGCCACAGGACCAGCAGAGTTGCAGTAAGGCTTTAAAATAACTTTAAATTACTCACATCAAATGAGTTTTCCATGCTCCTGCTCTGAGGCTGTCAGAAAACTGAGAGTGCATGTGCTGCCCCCAGAGGTTGTGTCACTGGCCAAGAAGTCAGGCATTGCTAATTACAGAAGTGCCTTACTGTGTTCTTTGGCTTAAATAACTAAGACTGATCCAAAGAGACCACAGAAATCAGTGGGAATTTTCTTCCATTTACTTCAGTAGGCCTTGGGTCAGGCATTTGTTGCAGTGTTCCAAAACCTGCTTAAACACATCTCGAGTTTCTGTTGGTCTCATAAACTCTATCAATTGTTCCCAGATGCACTGTGGCAGAAAATAATTTTCCTTTTCTGTGAGATTTCAAATACAAGGAGCAAGCAATATGAGAAGTCTGTGGGCAGCTAGCTTGACTTTTGTCCTAGAAACTGGAGACTGGCCATGCATAATCTTTCTTGAATATGAAAAAAAACCCAATAATTCAAACTGATTTGGATATGAGTGCAGTCAAAAGGACTGAAATTGGCTGAAAATATCCTGGCTTACGAGGAGCTTCAAACACCACTGAGGAGAGAAATAAGAAAAACACAGAGTAGAACTGTGAGCAGGAAATTATAAAATGAAATTTAAGCCACAAAAAAAAAAAGTAATAGATCTTCATCTGAATTCTGCCTTATGTGTTTCCTTTGCTTCTGATCTCCTCTTTCAGGTTTTAAATAGGCCTAATAGGTCATTGGTTTCAGGAAGGGTGTTGCTGTTTTACCTCAATACCATCATATCAGTATATCAAAGACTGTGAAATGACTCCATGTGGTCTGGAAGAACATGCCTGAGTTTCTCACAGTCTTCAGGAAGAGCAAGTATGATTGATATTTACATGTCTTCCCATATTAGCCTTTTTCTTAGGATGTGCTGGAAAGGAGACAATAGCCATTATGCAGGCAAATGGGGAAATGACATTTCCTAGCTCAGTGAGAAACTGAGTGATCTGTCCCAATGAGTTAGTGTGACATTGGATGGAAAACAAATAAATTTATTATTAAGAGAATTCAAGCTAAATATCACTTCCTATAAGAAGGGAAGAGTTTGCCTTGAAATGAGCTAAGAGACCTATTTCTTGAGATGACAGAAGCAGTGGAAGTAAAGTGTAAATGGCAGGCTTGCCTTGGTAGGAGGAAGAACCAGGTAACCTTAAATTCACACATATCTAAAATGAATCCTGCAATGAATTTAGTGGCATGGGTCTCATATAATGTTTGCAACTGAATTCATGACTTCACTGGTAGATCAGTAATTATTTGAAAGTGTTCACACAGTGATATATATTTAGAAACCAACAACAGCCTAGTTTCAGCTGCTTATGACACACGTAGGATGGGTGCTAGATAAAAGTGACATGGATTAAAAAGAAAAAAATAGAAAAGGAGAGCTTTAGTATGAGCCACAGAGGCACTGTGTTCCATTCTTCCAAGGAAAGGTCCAGGAACCAGAAGAATAACTTGAGATCTTGTCAAAGTAATTTTTTTCAGGGGTTTAATGAAGCCTGGCTACCAGACTTACTTCAGGAAAACGGTAGAAAAAAAAACAAAACAACAAACCAACAACAACAAAAAAACCCAGCAAAAACCTAAGGAACTAGCTTTCAATTTGTAGTTAGACATTTGAGATGCTGTATGTAGGACATTTGGTTAAATGATTAGTGTTACAAAATGTATCTGCTTCTATATCTAGCACATTTTATAAAAAAAAATCTATAGCCAAACTTCATTTGTAGGACTAAAAGAAGCAATTATGATCAGGCCGGAAAATATATATATATATGCATGAATCTTCTGTGCACACAAAAGCAAGTGGGTAAGTTATCAAATACAGTAAGACATACTGTACAAATAAAAGACCCTACTATTCTGTTGTGCTGGTTACTAAGCAGGTGTAAAATAGGTTAAATTCTGATCCAATGGCTTACCACGTGGGTTTTTTTCAGACCAGATTTGCTCTGACTTCATTCGAGTACAGTGACTTACACCTAGCGTCCCAGAGAGCAGCAGCAATTTACTAATACTTGTTTCCTAGTTTAAACATTTGTTGATTTGTTAGGATGGACATAAAGGTAGAGAAAAAGAGGAAGGAAAGTCTGAGGGACTATTTATTTAGGGAAGAAAGTGCAGCCATACAAACTAAAAGACAAATAATTAAACACTTCATACATACTGATTTTCACGTTCATATATCTACCACAGTTGTGCCTTGTAAACTCAATACAGTTTACTTTTTCTTTTGCTAGGAATAGACACTTGTTTCTTTTTAAAGTTACACTCTGAAACTGCTTTTTCTGTGTGTGTTCTTTTTTTTCCCTCAGTCTGCATTTGGGGTTGGTAATCTTAGGAGTTGAGTGGCATGGATTCAGATGCTGTTCTGAGTTTTAAAAAAGCCTGTGTATCCCCTTTTTCCCCCTGAAAACAAAAACTCTAGGGAGTATGTGATGTTTTGAAGGTTAGGAAGATTGCAAAATAAAGGAAGCAATTACATTTGTCACTTAAATCCATTGATAGACCCTCACTGGCAGGTCTAACTTGATTGTAGTGACCATGGAAGAGGCAAGAAGGCTCATCAGACCAATCCCACAGTGGAAATGTACACCAGGGAGAGCATAGGAGAATGAGAGGGACAGATTGTGCCTAAATAAAATCTGATGCCTCAGTAAAATACAATGGGAAATGTGAGGTTGGTGCAGATATGAATAGCAAGTGTTGTTGCTTCTGTTATTGCAAATGCTGCTGTTGCTGGATTTTACATATTCTTCAATTTTTATGCCTTTTTTTTTTTTTTTACTTATTATTATTTTTTGGTGGTTTTTTTCCTGAGAAAAACAGATACATATCACATCCGCATCTTGGAATATGCTGCATTCATAAGCCTCTGGATGACAAAATACACGAAGAAATCTAACACAAAAAATGAATTGTAAAAAAATAGAATGATACGTAAAAACAGAAAACAGTAAAGTGTGGATTAAAATCCAAGAGGTGTTTATAGAACTGAGTCAACAAATCAGCTTGAACACATTCATACATTTACTTTAGGCCTATCTATAATTCAGTGTCTAGATTGTTTGCCTGAGTATGTAGGGGCTGATTGCCCTCTTGCTTGTTTGCTTAAATCAGGAACATCTTTGGTGCGTTTACTAATATAACAGTGACATAAGGGAGAGATGAGTCAGTCACAGAGAAAAGTTATATAATGTTTTTTAAAAAGATGCTCCATAGTTTACCGTGCAAAAAAAATAATTTTTATAAGCTCTCAGCAAGGAAATGAACAAGCTGGACTAAGTGGCTCAGTTTTGATCTATGCTGATGAAAGATTTGTTCAGCCATGTCAGTCATAGAAAGGAGCACAAGGCAGCAATCTCTCCTAGTTGTGCTGTTGTCTAGATTTCACACTACCCCTGTTAATGCCAACCAATGGTCATTTACACAAGATGTGAGAGCTGAAGACAACTATGAAATAAAGTGCAGAGAAGCAAACTAGATTCCTTAGTAGTGATCTTAGGCCTATCCATGTCTCCTCTGTCCATAGAAGAGCCTGATATTTTATGAGAGATATGAAGATCATAACTAATACTGCCATGCACAATTATGCATGCAGTGCTGGCTTCCCTGTGAGCAGGTGCTATGAACCCAGCTACTCTCTTGGGAGTTAGGAATACATTGACTCAAAGAGAATTTGATGCAGAATTATTTAACTTTACTTCTTAGGCTTCCACTGAATGAAGACACTAAGGCTGGGAGATAAAACTGTTGAGTCCTTGGTGTTACTAGGTGGAGCAATTCTGGTTTTATTTTTCTGTCTCACTGGGAACCTGATCATCCCTCTTTCTGTTAGATAAGACTAAGAAGATGGACTTTGTATTCCCACATACTAAATTTCAGGGGTATTCTGCCCAGAAAATAACAAAGTCTTGACTAATAAAGCAAGAAGAAAAAGAAACTTGTGGAGGGGAATTTTACTGGAGTATAGTAAGTGCTTTTAGCTCAGCGGAAGTAGGTATTGTATGTCCATATTTTGTGGGTGAGAGAGAAATACTTTCAAAAACACATGAATTTTGCAGTGCAGGTAGAATAACAGTTTTCAGTCCTGAGAATACTCAGGTGACAGACAAAGTACTGCTTAAAGAAACTTTGAGCTAAAGTGTAATTTCTACAGCCATTATCAGCTGCATTCCCATGACTATAATGTGTTCCTCCAGAGAGAGAGGAAAGTTAACACAGCTTCTAGCGATTCACAGGAAATTTATTTTATTTCTTCAGAACAGAGCAGAGGGAGTACTAGGTGAAAAAATTAGCTTTGTTGAGACCAAAATTTCAGCACATGAGCAGACATGCAATGGACAATTATATAAGAAGTTAAAGCCTCAGTCACACCATGGGGAATCCCAAAGTCTCTTGTTTTTAATGGTGTGGTGACATTTGAGACCAGATGAGCACTCACTCTTTCAGACTACAGCACATGCAGTGAGCTAGTAAAAGTTTTCAATTGGCAGAACTGTATATCACTTTAAAGAATTCTAGATTTTTAATCTTCCATGCTTAAAATGATACCACTTTATGTATTATTAATCAAAGGCCAGGATATATTTGTTACATGGTCTATATAACGATAGCATAGATTTGTGTTAGATGGAGCCACATTTACAACTCTTGATAGGATGACAAACTGAGATAAGAAGTTTCTGCAATTGGTAGATGAAACAAGCACACAAGGAGATAGCCCACAGCTGAAAATCTCTGCCAGAGACCCCATTGTGCAGTCATTCTAGTTTCATTCCTCTCTCCTGAGAGCTGTGTAGTTTTAAAAATACATTTCCCAGTTATTTCTGTTTCCTTTTCAGTACAGTATTATTATGTATTATGGGACTCTGTCAGCACAGATCTTTTCCAGTGGCATGCCACAGAGAGACATTTTGCAATGTAGGATAAGTAAGGGTTAAAAGTTGATCAGTGAAACAAGCTAGTGCCTCCAAATTGCATTTCATAATTTTAGATTGTCCAAAAATATCTAGTGAGAGATATTTCTTGAAATGTTATTAAAAATAATGTTTGTCTGGATTAGAGGTTTTTTAACATATTTGTTATGTGCAAAAGGAGGCTAAGAGAATGAAAATCTGAGGGGGAAAAATCTGTTTTTCAAAGTACAGTGTGTATTAGCTATGTATCCTATGTGCCAGGTAACCTTAATTCACTGCACTGCATGTAGAGTTGGTCATGAGCTCTAGCCATTAGCTTGGTGTTCTGGAGTGTCAGGACAGAATAACAGAAAAAAAAACAAAAAAACAAGTAACTCCTCTGCACTTCAGAAAGCAGGAAATAACTCATAAATATCTTTGCAGAAATACAGAGGACTGTGTGAAGTATTCTAGTCA
This sequence comes from Dendrocincla tyrannina, assembly GCA_035047865.1. NCBI lineage: Eukaryota > Metazoa > Chordata > Aves > Passeriformes > Dendrocolaptidae > Dendrocincla > Dendrocincla tyrannina. The sequence goes on along the minus strand of JAWWMP010000132.1, from coordinate 21,894,855 downwards.
TGTCAGTGTTTCAAAATAAGCATTCCCCCCAAAATCAAATACAGGAGCTCCATTTGGGAACACGGTCTGAGTTCTGTGCATGTCTACATCTGCACGTCTCTCTTAGATATGAAACTGAAAACACTAGGGATCATCAGAGAAACTGCCAGTCAGAGGAAATGGTGGGAAGCAGTAAGATTTTGAGCCTGACTGTGATTTTTCTTGGAATTGAAGGAAAGAGTTAATGTCTGGAATACTTATGTATAGCATATCTAATTCACTGAGATGAACAAATTATCTAGGGTTGAGCTAAAAAGAACCCTACTTTTAGACTACAAGAGAAAGACCACTGCTTTGAACTACAAGAAGTCAAAAACCCCTGCTTTGAACTACAAAAAGAGGTACTAGTAAGAAAAACCTTGCTGTAGACGAGCGGCAAAAGCGTTCTGCTTTGAAATACAAGTAGGAGGAAAAATCCTATCATATTCTGAGATGAAATGAACTAAGAATTGCACTTGCAAAACAAAGACAAAACCTGGATTTCACCATTTGAAAGAGAACAAAAAGAAACATCTGTAAAGACAGCAGCAGAGTTGTGTTATCTAATGGTCAATACCTAAGATTGGAAAGGACTCCTGAGTCCTTGTTGCCACTAATTTGGTCCATCCTTGCCCTTTCTGTAAAGTATACCTGACTCTGCTTACCTACCTTACAGAAGCAGGGATATTTTTACAGTGCTTTGAAGATATTAAGCCTTATGTACATGCTAAGTATTGTTATTATGTTTTGCTGTGGGTGATTACAATGCCAAAGAGAGAATAAAAGCCTGCTTTAATGTACAAAAGAACATTCTAGCTGTAAACATGAATAGGTAATGTAGAAAAAAATTCAAAAGACTGAATAAAAGGAAACAAAAAAGATGGGTAGGAAAGAAGTAAGCAGAAACCCTCTTCCAAGCGCATCCATCTTCCAAGAGATGCAAATGGCTTGGGAATTGCTTACAATGGAGTGACTTTCCACATGGAAATGGCTTGCAGCAAGAAAAGTTCTGTTTGCTTCCCTCCTACCAGATGAAGAAGGCCTCTTGCTGTCGCATTGCCATCTGGTGGGGAAAAGCGACAGGCTTTCACAGCATGTGCTCTCCTAGGAAGGTTACCCAGGAAGAGCTGAGGCAGGAACCACCAGGTATTGACACCAGAAACTTCTCTGCCAACAAAGACCATTGCTTGATTGATCAGAAGACTGATTGTGCTAAGCTGAGACCAAATGCAATGTGTGATGGTGCTTTCACTAATATGTAGACAGAAGAAAGTCAGTCATGCTGAAGAGTATGTGCTGAGTAGTTAAAAAAATAATGTACAATTAGGGAGACATATGGGTAAATGAATTCCAAAGACTGGGTCCCTTATCCATTTATCTGTATGATGTAGTTTGTTCTTTTCTTTAATATTTCCAGTAAAAAATGGAGAAATAATGAGACAGAACATATGTACTCATACTTCAGTATGCATTACACAGAGAGTTTGCTTTGGTTGGCCTGATAATTATGTCCAGCATGAAGAAGATATATGAGGAAAATATAAAATTAACTTTGTCTTCGGAAAAAAAAAAAGTGTTGAATTATGGTGTGGGGTTTGTTTGTTTATTTTTTAACTGAAGCACATACACAAGAGGAAAGTGAGAATGAAGCTGTCAGGAGCAAAAAAGTCCATGTTCTGCAGAATATTTTGCCGTTTCCAAAGTGAATACTAATTGTGGTCAAAATTTTTTGTGTTTCCAATCAAAGTCAGCTAGTTAAGTGAAATCTTTTCAAAGAAAATGTTGATGTCTGTGGGCTAAAGCATATTTCTAATATGTGACAAGCCAAATCCATTGAAACAGGAGTGCCCTGGATAAAATTAGGTTCCATGTAGTTACTTTTATTTCCAAGAATGTAACAATTAAAGTTAGTCTTGTTCAGGGAGGCCAGTTTTTGAGTTCATTTTCATCCGTGTTTGTCAGATCACCTCTGCTGAGTCCATTCATCAGCCTTGCAGCAGGAAGGTTTCGGTGGTATCATTCAAAGGCACGAAACAGAAAGTCCTTCAGATATTGATTCTACTGCTGAGTATTAGGCGCACTTTTACATTTGAGTCTTATGGATTGTTACCTTCCTCATGGACCTTCCTATTCTACATTCTCCTGAGATCAATAAATGTGAATGCTAAATAGAACCTATCAAACATTATCCTTCACTTGTCTTAAACCATGCATTTCAACAAGCAAGATGGAATTCAACATTCCACAAAAAGCTACTAGGGGATTGCAAATTCAGCTTCTTGTCAGACCAAAAGCGTAGGGACTTCTGTACATCCAAAGTACATCCTGCACAGGGAACAACTGTTCACTTTGAAGCTGGATGGTTGAATTACAAGACACAGGTGTAAACCTTCTGCAGCTTCGTAAACATTTTGAAAAAATGGAGCATGGGTCCTTTTTTCTCCCACAGCTTGTGGTGCCCATTTTCTCAACATCATGATGAACCCCAGAAAGCGAGAGCCTAAGCAGTCTTTTGGCCAGTGATGAGCTCGTATGACATCAAACTCTGCCCACACTGTTGTGCCAGCACCAGATGGTACCATGTTCTACCAGCACTAGAACCCTCAGACTTTTCACAGTTTATATGACTAATTTTAAGGTTTTGCCCTCTGGCTAAAGGGAGATTAGTGACATTTTGTATTTTTTTAAATACATTATTTCAACTCTGTGGCATGTAACGTGTTGACTTCCTTTCCAGCAAAAGAATTGTCATGTTTTCGAAAGTGAAGACTGGACCCCCATAACATTAACTCAGAACAGGGAAAAATCAGGAGCACAAGCAACAGTGTGGAAGAGAAATGGAGATACCATAATATGGGCAACAGCTGAGCATTTGTGCTAGCAAAGGTCTTCCACAGGAATCTCTGTGGTGTTTGGAGCATCTTCTTCTGGCTCCTGCTGGTTAGCTAGGCTGAGCACCAGTTTTCCTGGTGGTAGACAGAAAAGGGCAAAGACACAGATAGAGAAGATTGATTTTAGGTTTTATCGGAGTGGTATAATGGTCTCGTGGAAAATGAAGCACAGTCCAGAGTAGTCTTGCTACCTCCTCAGTGTGGATCAATGTGTACAGGCTGCCCAGGTCTGCCAGCATGCAGTTTTTCCCTTTGTTTTAATCTGAAGAATCTCTTCTTTCCTTCTATTCTGTTGTGGCACCTTTTTAGGTGGAGGATTTGGATGGATATGACTTTTCAAGTTTCTTTACCTCAAAATATTTGTCTTTTAGCTTAAAAATCTAAAAATTACTTTAGCTAAAAGTGTATGTTGAAATATGAAAGATTGCCAAAATTAGGTGATTACTGGAACAGAACTTACTCTGATCTAGACCATTATCCTGGAGATTAGTTAAGTTTCAGCACATAATAAAAACTTAAATACCATAATATGATAATCCCTTCAGTGTGAGGAGATACTTTCCTCCTCCTTTCTGCATGACTTTTATTATATAACACTGAATTTTTGTTAAATATGTCTCGCAGTTCTTGTGGGCTGTATGAAACTTAAATTATATGAAAAACAGGTGCCATTCAGCACGGTGTTTTTAGGAATATAGACCTTGATTCTCCCTTTCAGCATCTACAGGTTGATTGGTTCCACCAATTCAAGATGAGAGCAAGGTGGGTGGGAAGCATAGATTCTGATATTAAATACCCACTGAGGCATATGACAGCAGTATAAAAAATAAAAAACTGGGGAAGAGTGAACTCTGGAGAGTTCATTGTAACCACTGCTTCCCAGGATTGTTATGTAAGATGCAAAGTCCTAGATGTAGATATAGAAAAAATGCAAAATACTTTTCTCAAATTTTCTTCAGCATTTCTGAAACACAGCTAGGGGGAAAAGGTGTTATAGAGTTTCTCGTCTTTTATATTTGTTAAAGTGCCATCAATGTAAGAACACAAAGTGTCTCATGGAAATCATACTGATATTTTTCTGTGGGCATATTTCACCCCAGCAGGAGTATGACAAATCAAGGGATGAACACGCTGATTCAGTGGACCCCAAACCCATGACTTGGCATACAAGCATTATTGCAGTATAACAATGGGAGAGGCTTAAACATTAAATCAGTCATACGCAGTTTGTTTGAGTTTCAGATTGTACAATGAAGAACCATTTGTTGATCAAGCAAAAGTAAATTATTTAAGTTATAGCAAGATACATTCATTAGCACTTACAGCTGAAGTACAAGGCAGAAGGCAAAATGATAATGCACTTGTCAGTTTCACACTCTTTAGCAGTTCCAACTTTTACCTTGCAAACTCTTTATTTCATTCAGTGACTTGCAGGACAGGGCTGTTTATATGACTATTTAATTAAAAGCAGTTATCACAAAGTGATCCCATTTTCTGCCTTGCTTTACTTACGAGTACTCTGAATTTACATCAGCTTGACAATTAAAACTCTAAACCAGTTGTGAAAGCCTTTTATATCTGGTTTTCATTATTTCATATTAAGCAATTCATTGGCTTGATTTTCACTTCAGTGAGCCTTCTCATAAAATCTGCTTAGATGTAATGGTGATATCATTTATGAAGTGAAATGAATTAATACCTCAGCAGAAACACTAACTAGAAGACTTTTTTTTTTCCCACACATACCTTATTATTTTGCAGATATACTTGTCAGTCATGTGCAAGATACACTGAGACCAAGAGAGTGGGGAAGCAGCGCTAAGTCAAAAGGATGTTTTGACATTGTATTCTGCCTTCATTTGCTGAAGCAGGTGTGTAGTCAGCAAATCTCTGCAGAAGGGAATTATCCTTTAGATGGTCTCTTTTGGTATTATAATGGTACCACTAAAGCTGCAATAATTAAGAATCTCTCAGCATTTCATTACAAAACCATATTTTCAAGTGGATATATAAACTGCATATAGAGAAAATTTGCTCCTCGTTCAAATATCTTCCTAAAATTAGCATTCTGAGTGGGTTCTTAAAAAAACCCACACATATTAATTTGTTGATAAGAATGACTTAATGAGTATTCAGCTCAGAAACCATGGAGGAACAGCTGTAACCCAGTAAGACAAAATGGCTTACTGCTTCCAGATCTGTGCAAATATTGTATAAAATATAATGTACTAAATGACCGTGTACCCAGGAGCAGACGCTGATCATCAGAAATATATCTGTTTAGCAGTCAGGGAGCATCTTTACATTTATAGGGTTTTAATTTTTGGTGGAAGGCCTATACAGGTTAACTGAAAATACAAATCTGCAAGATCTCATGTACTATTAACCTTATTAAAAGGTTAGAAAAAGAGATTTATAGTATAGCTTGCCTAAGATGGCAATGAGGGGAAAAGTGCTTTTGTTATTCAGTGCATGCATGTCCAGTGCAATAAACTCCATTTTGCCTAAATTATCCTCCATATTCTCTTGTATACACTTCAAAAAAAGATGACCATCAGCTATAGGAGTGACGTGCTGAAAGTGTAACTGCTGCATAGCTTGCGCATAGCAAGTATGGCAAGTTTAGTTGGCATAATGGGGGGGACATTCCCTGATAGCTGGGATGCTTCAGCCCATAAGTAAACATGTAGACAACTCAATAGCATGGCCAGGCACTCTGGTTTGCCTCTGTGACAGGCAGTGAAAATGGAGTTTTCACTCTTTTCCCTTCCAGGAGCCTCCTAGTGACAAGGTCAGATTTGGACCCTGTCTATAGGCTGTGAAATGGTGTGTGTTCCTGAGGGCCTCTCAGTGGGTAAACACGACAATGGCAATAATGTTATTCCCTGTCAGGCTCCACTCTGTGATTTTGGTGTTTGCCTTCTTCTGCAAAGTGTGTGTTTGCCATATAGGTGTTAGGAGGAGAAGGATCAGCTTCTGACTTTGAACACCAAATGCTTTCCACAGCACTATCACAGGCAGGTAACTTAAAACGGGCTCAGTTCTGGGGTCTCAGTTCTGTCCTACTCATGTAAAAGAGCAACAAACAGCAAGGCAGGATTCAACCAGGGGGAAAAAAAAAAGGAAAAAGAAAAAAAAAAGGAGGTATTTTAATGTCTTTGCTGCACTGTAGGAATGTTTGTTTAACAATATCTAACTCCCCTTTTTTTTTTTTTCAGACTTATTCAGTATTTACCCAAAAGATTGAAATAGCTCTTTTTGGAACATATAGTGATATGATCTAAAAATAACAAAAACAATTAATTAGGTGTTTATCTAACAGATGGATAACTTATATTTCATACAATATTTACACAGTGAATTAAATAATACAGGTTTTAGAAAACTTCACAATTATGTATTTTTGCCTGAGAGCCCAGTTAAATCTGTATAGAACTCTAAACATGAAAGTCTAAAGGAAGCCATTAAAATACAATTGTAAATAACAAAAGCATTGAAGTTCCCTTTTAAGGACTTGCACAGTTTAACAACACGTGTCTGCTCCTCCAGCTTAGTTTTGTTGGAGCTACTACTGATTCGTGATGGTATAACTAGAAGCAGAAGCAAAAAATGAATTTTTATGTCTATAAATGATGTTATTCTGCCTTTTTATTATTATTATTTTATATTGAAATAATTCTAGCTTACCAGTCAGATCCCTAAAACTAAACTGTACTAAACCATAGTTCCTGTTGGAGTTATTCATTGCATATCTGATACTTGCATAACTAAATCCTTCAAATTATGTGAAAGAAGTCCCGTGTGCAGTGAAATATATTAACCTTTTGTGTATTTGTCAGGAAAAATTACCACATTGAGCCCACTTTCTGTGTAAGGATACAAAAAAAAACATTGCATGTACAAAATGTTTCAAATCCTAATGCTCAGGTTTAAGAAAGTATTAAGTTAGTATTAAGCTTAGATTTTGACAGCCTGATTCATTATAGTTATTTCAACTTAATTTGAATATTATGTTCTGCATGTTTTCATTATTCTTTCATATTGCAAAGCCCCATTTTTATGTAAGAAATGAATTTGCACTACAATTATGATCACTTTACCTGCCTATCCATGTAATCTGGCATCTTGAATAGGTGACATCTGAGCCAGGTGCTGTGGGGAAGCCAGTCTGTCCCACGTACGGAATGATGGTCATTTCCCTGCTTGAACAAAATGATGATTTTTTCATGATAAACAGCCCATACATATTAAACTGTTCTAACACTGACATTACAATTCCATGATGTAGAAAAACTACCTTTTTTGCATGCTTTTTTTAATTCACTTTGTAAGCATCCTATTCTCATTTCAGCTATATAGAGCATAAGCACCTGTTCACTGACTCCAAATCTATATATTTCGGCCAAGTTGAGTGCTAACAATACCTACTCTTTTTTAAAATTTTACTTTATATTTTGCTTAGTACTTTGTGTTCTACATTCATGTCAGATCAGAAACCATTTTTTTTTGCCACAAAAGGAAACAAAAAGGTCTCTATATCTCATAACTGCAGAAGAAAAAGATTTTAATCTGTTATCTGGACAAATGATAAGCCTCTGAAATGAGCAAAATGAACTGCAATTGTGGCACAGTTTTAAAATCTCACTGCTTTTAAATTAAGCACATAGTGTGATTTGATTGAAACCTGATTTTGCTATTGTCAGAAGACTTCCTCTGAGTCTTCAGTGGACATGGGTGGGTATCAGGAAGATTTTGCCTTCTGCCACCCATCCCAAGGCTGAGAACACAAAAGCTAAGCTGCCTTAGGAAGCATGATGATCCTCTATGTCTGTGGTGCCCTCCCACTATCATGATCACTTGCCTTCAAGTACATGAGAAGAGATATGTCTGCTAAAAATATACATCTCTCAATAGCTGAAAAGTGAGCAGGAATAATACTGTAATGCCCTCTAGAAACTAGGGAAGGAAAAAGGGCAGAAAGGGGAGGAAGCACTGTGAAAACTGAGAAGAGCTGTACAGTAGAGTCAAAGGGGAAGTAAAGCAAGTGACCTACAAACCAGTTGGGAAAGCGCCTTTGTCTTGCAAGTGAGAAGAGAAAGCACGACCAGGAGTAGATATGGAGTAACTGTGAGCCACCCCTGTCGAGCAGAACCTGTAAAGCAAGCCAGTTTTAGTTAAAAAATTAGACTAAAATTCTGTTTAGCTTGAACTGCTAACAATTTTTTCTAGTACCAGAGCTCAGGAGTCATCATGATGGCTTTTAATTTATTTTCCATTTCTTAAGTTTTTAAGATTTTTATTTCTTCTGTCAATATTTTTCCCTTTCAGATGAAGACAAAAAAAAACCCATAAAACACCACAGGGTGAGGGAAATTATTTGTAAGATTTGAATCCACCTTTTTTAACCTTTGAGAAAATGCTGGAAGATTTTTGAATAAATATGTTTTCCTGAATATACTTGTAGCTTTCTGCAAAGTCCTGTTGGAAACAGAACAGGCAAAGAAACCTGGAACTAAAAGGTCAGGCTGTGCTCTGCCTGACTTTTTACCACAGTATCTAAAGCAAGGGTGCCACAGTTAATATTGAAAAATGAAAACAAGCGTGGATACAGTAGCACTTGCCAACCTTCATTTGATCATATGATTTTTCTGCAGTACTATAATAACTTTCTAATTTAACTGGAAGTCTGAACTTACAAAAATGATGTCTTGGTCTGAAGGGAAGGAATGTGGGCAGTAGCAGGCAGGTAAAAACCTCCTGCAAGTGCCAAATGCAAGGTGAGCTGGGATCACTTCCTCTCTTCACACGTCAGCATGCAGATGTCATCTGATAACAATTTACTTAGCTCTGTAGAAAGAGGAGATTTCTTGTCTTAATTACACCAGCTCCAAAATAACATCACAGATTTTATTGAAATTAATGCATAATTAAAGTGGCAACTAATGTAAAGGACAGTAGAATCAAGATTCCTATTTTATTACTTATCAAGACCCTAAACCTGGGGTCTTGGTTTGTGGAAGTGGAGAAGGAAAATATGGGCATACAACTGGGACTCCAGGGTGGAAAGACAGTGCAGGACGAAGGGAAGGGAATGAAAACCATGGCACTGGTGTTCTGCTTTCTGAGGTGGAACAAATTTTTATACACTAAATTAAATATGAATTATAAGATGGAAGATGGATTAATCTGAGGATCCATAGATAAATGTAAATCCATAAATTATGCTTCTCCCTAGAAACCTTTGGTTAGTGGCCACAGCTGGACAGTGGTGAACAGCAGAAGAAGCAAATGAACGAAGAAATGGTAGTGGCTATTTAGAGGCAGTGATAGCAGAAGTAGGAAGCTTTAGATATATGCTAATAGCTATAGAGGAATTCAGTGCAGCAGCTGGAAATAAGGTTCAAATACTGGACACCCAAATTTCTGAGCATTAAAGATCAAATGAGCCCAAAGAGCAAGAGAACTGACAACTCAATAACTCACAATTTGTAAAAGTGAAACCACAAAGAGTTGGTAAAATAGCTTGGGTTAAATGAAAACCAGCTCCTATCTTTCATTTCACACCTTAAAAACAACTAAGTCACCCTTCTGTGCTATCAGAAGTAGTACATAGGAAAAAAAAAAAGAAGGAAATGTGGAATATTTAGAACAAGTATTGAATGAATGATTAGGATTTTTTTGATTGCATATAATCATAGGAGATGGTCTGGCAGGAAGCTATCGAGGTCATCTAATCCTTTTCCACATCCACAGAAATATCTCGGTACCAGAAAATATCTATTGTATTTGATTTCCGGCTTTCTCAGAACCACTTATATTAAATAACTTCAGGGAATCTTTTCTTTATGGATTTCAAGCTGGGGCACAGAGAGACAGAAAACCAAGCAATTGCATTATCTTTTGGAACAGATATAATTTCTTNNNNATAGGGCAGAAATCTGCTCTGGCAGAGCAAGGAATAGTCAGGCAGTGGCCCCTGAACTGTCTCTTAAGTTTGCCCATTTAATGCATTAAAGGCACACCAACATTCATGCCTACCACATGATTTCTTTCATTACTAAGAACTACTCTTATCAGGAAAATACTAACATTTACTTAGCACCACTAATACAAACAGAAAACACTCTTTGTTCACAGCCCAGCAAGACTGGTTCCATGGCTGTTGTCTCACACGGCCGGCTGAGTGACAGCTTCCAGGATAGGGATGAGTGTGCTGTGGGGTAGAGGCAGAGGAGAGATCCTCTTATGCCCTGCAGAGAAGCCTAAAGGGAAACGGGATTTGCCTCTTGAAATCCGAAAAAAGGAAAAAACCCAACAAGCAAACAAACAAACCCGATCATATGTAGATTCATCATTGTCCAAATAGCTAATAATTTGATAATATGCCTGCATAATTTTTGGATTAATTGAATGCTACTTGGTGTTGTTCCTAGGGGAATTTTATCAGTAAAAACATTCTTTCCTGTGTGAGAATTGAGACATCTCTAGGACAGTGATTGCTGAAGAGAAGAAAACCAATAGAAACCCACTGACAGCCAAATACAGCATTAATTCATGTCTCCAGAGAGGTAACAGAACATATGTTTTGGTAGCATCAAGTGGTGAGCAGCGAGATGAAACTTTAAGATTTCTCTGGATTATCTGAGATCTTTCTCCTCTATTAAAACATAACCTTTATTTTGCCCACTGAGAATCCTTTTGGCATTTCACAACATCTCTGAGTACCTTGCCCCAAGGCTTTGTAAAACTCCTCCTCCTAGCTAGCTTTGAAATTGTACAAATTCTGCAGAGCATCTTGAGGAATGGAAATAATTTGTTCGTCCATTTGCAGTTACTGCAGATCAGAAGAGGCTCCCCAGTCAGGACTCTGGGCAGAGTTTTCCTATGCAAATTCCAGTAAAGTGAACATCTTTTGTGCTAAATATTCCCACGCGGTACACACATTATTCCCCTGTCAAAAACACTTTGTGCTGAAGTGCTTGGTTGTTGTAAACAGGGGACAAGGAAAATTACTTCGGAGGAAGGCACACACACGTACGTGCGCACACACACACACATAGTTCTGCCTGAAGCCTTAGGCAAACCAGTAGTTTAAATCTGTCTTTGGAGACTGTAGGCCAAAGAGAGCTAAATAGGACAGGAACCTAAAGAGATTATCCAACAGATGTGGTTTAATTTTGCTACATCTGTTGACAGATATATGGAATATGAGAAGAGAGGATGGCTGATAATAGTTCAGGAGGGGGCAAAGCCACAGGCAGTGAAAGCTGAATGTCAGGGACGTGATGCCCGAGGCAGGTGTCTCTGGGCATAAAGTGAACTCTTTCCCTTCAGTCTGCTCGATAGTATTTGTTTCTGTATGTGGAAAAGGTATTTCCTCCAGAGATGCTGCAGTCATCTAGCACAGTACATTCTGCAGGTACAGTGATCTGGGAAATAAAAAATTACTTTGGCAAATTAGCAGAAGGTTAAAAAGTGAAAGTCAGCATTTCCAGGACTGCACACAGATTTAGGATGGCTCAGTTTCTGCATGGTCAGCCTGAAACAAATTATGGTTCAGATGTTATAGAGCTACCCCCACCCACCGTGCCCCTCTGAGAAGTTCCAGTTTTTCAGAGTTTTCAGACCTCATAAAAACCACGCATTAGCTCTTTTGTGTGTAGTTAATGCCTACAGATTAAGTGCCACTCCCACTATCAGCTTCTGGAAAATGTCCCTTCCTGTTTCCACCTTTATCCTTTACATTTGACATCTCCATCCAGCTAGCTAGATGGGGTAGTGCAAATGAGAACTGTGCTCTCAAACTCACTTCTGTTCTCATTCATGTTGGTTGGTCTTTTTTTTCAAGTTAACAAAAAGCACTTATATTTAGGACTGTATTTAAAAAGGATTTTCAAAAAGTGGAACAATGGATTTTTCATTTTTGAAGTGCCATGTGCATGGACTGTTTAATAAGGTCTTTCGAAGCATATTCTGGTTAGTCCATTACTAACTTCTTCCTAATTTATTCATAGTATATATGTCTAATAATTATAAAAAGAAATTATACAAAGACCTTTCACCTTGCTCAAGCAATAAGAAAGCAGCTCTGCATCTGCAGTTTTTTCACCGTACCTTTGCGCGGTGATTGGTGCCTCCTCAGTTAGATACTTCCTGAAGAGAAATATAGGCATTTCTTATTACCTGCTGCTTCTGCCATTCACAGATAAGAGGAAAGGCTCCAGCTCCTTTTTACTTTGTGCTAGCAATCACTTCAGTAAACTGAGGGCTGTTTAGAAGGCACAGCCATGGGCTGGTGGATATCCAGCTTAGCTCTGGCCCAACCGATTTAGCCCCAAGGAGGTATGGCTGTGATAGCACGGTAAATTCAGAAGACCAATATAGTTGCCCTCTCATCTAGTAAAGGCTATGTTTTTCATGACTTTACCACGAACTCAGCTTTGCTCCTTCTCCACAAAATTACTTTTCAAACTAAGCATAAATTCATAGTATTAACATAACTGGGCTTACTAATTTTTTTTCCTGGTACTTCATTTAAATATAGCTTGGTTGTTTTCTACATCATATTGACAAACATCTACCAGATTTCTTCCTGTCTTTGTACCAAAGCATATGGTCATCCTTTTACAGAATCACAGAATCAGTTAGGTTGGAAAAGACCTCTGAGATCATCGAGTCCAACCGTATGCCCCAACACCAACCTGCCAACATGGCACTAAGTGCCAAATCCAGTCTTCCCTTAAACACCTACAGGAACAGTGACTCCACCACTTCCTTGGGAAGTCCATTCCAACATCTAATCACCATTTCTATGAGAAAATTCCTCCTAATATCCAACCTAAACCTCCCCTGGTGCAGCTTAGGACTATGTCCTCTTGTTCTCTAGCTAGCTGCCTGGGAGAAGAGGCCAACACTCACCTGGCTACAACCTTCTTTCAGGTAGAGTGTGATAAGGTCACCCCGAGCCTCCTCCTCTCAAGACACAGTGAAAAGTTTGTTACATACTTCTTCATGCTGTTCTTCCACAGCTACTTATATCTGTGAAATACAAATAGGGTTGTGTATAGGCTTTCTCAGTGCCAAGGAGAGATAAGGAGTGGAAGAAGATTCACTAACTGGAAACCAGTCAAAATTTAAGATAATATTGTTTAAATATTCAGTTTATTTCAGGGGCAGAGAATAGCAACTATCATTTTAGTAAGGCTAAATGAAGTGAAACACAGAAAGTATCACTAGTCTTTCCTAGCATAAATGGCTCTTGCGTGTAAGCTATAAAAATCTACATGGTATAATCATAGAAATAATTATAAATTTGCTGTCTAAGGGCCACTAAAATGAATCAGCATTTTTTTAATTTCCATGAGTCTTGAAGCTGACACTGAGACTCTTGTGTTGCATTGCTTCTTCAGTCAAGTTTTCCAGTGAAGCCAGAGGGGTTTAAAGCACGAAGGAATACATGACCTGCTCTTGGGAACACATCAATTTTGATGTAAACTGAGAAAAAGACTCCTCCTATGAATATAATTATTAACCCTGTGCTATGATACTGACAGACATTTGTAGCATTTTGCCACTAGGCAGAGAACAGAGTGGTCACAGCTCTGGGAAGCCAGAGAAGGTAATGACCGTTAGCAAGGAGTTAGTTCACTGTCTTCAGGAACTCTTGGACCCCAGGCCTCCCTTCACTGCGGTCTCTGTGCATGGCCTGATCATTGTTTGCACCTCATAGGGCATCATGGGGACATCCTGATGTTTATGGGATGCAGCTGTAACAGACCCATGTCCCAAAGGGTGCTTATGTGTGAGCTTAAAATGGGAAACCAGAAAAAAAATAGTTACCAACATGAGGAAGAGGTGCTTAGAAAGCCAAAGCTCTGGTTTACTTGTAGCCAGAATCAGTGGGATTCGGTCCAATAACCTATAAACAACTGCTCTGGAGAAGATTCTACTGAGAGCTTTGGAGGGAGCCTGGGTGGACCACTCAGGAATTGTATGGGGATATGTGGTGGTTTTGTTTCCCATCACTCAGAAAATATATGTTGTTGTGCTCTGCTACAAGCACTGAGGAGTTCCAATGAAATTATGAGAAGGAATGAAAGTAAATTTGGAATGGTTCAGAAATCAACAATGACACAAAGGAGCTCCAGGAATGTGCAGATAGGAGTGAAACATAATTGTGTTTGCAGTGGTTGTAGTGGAAATATATTCCTTTACACTGGGCTGGTATGAGCTGCTCTGAGGCAATTTGGGAGGCCCACTGATGAAGCCAATGCACTTACAAAAGCATAAATCCAGTGAAAGAAAAAAATTAAGAGCTATTATTGAGACATACATCAGGAAAGTATATTTACAGAGAATATAAACAGAGATAACTGTTGAATACAGTTGTTCTTGAAAAGGTTTTGCCTGTGCACTGTTTGCCCAAGCAATATCCTGCTTATCGTAGGCTGAGTGCTTATTTAATGAAAGCAGTTCCTGTTTATCTTCAGCTCCTGATCTATCTGTCTTTCTATCTGTATTGTGATGGTCTTGTTTGGGATTTTCAGGCTACTACTATGCAAGTTTTTAATCTAAGTCTGCTCCTTTCTTTATGTCATTCCCAGGCCTGTTCAGAGGTGCCTCCCACGCCAAACCTCCTTGCAGGACTCCTTGTGCAGCAGGAAGGGTCGTCAGTATTTCTCACTAAAATGATATTTTTCTCCTAAGGTTCTGTCAAACTAGACACTTTAAAAGCTGTGTTAAACTGACAGAGTTCTCTGGGTTTTGCTCATCTTTTAATTCCTGGGTTTGACTGATTCATTTCTCCTGTCTGGTCTGTCAGCTTACCAGCTTACTGTTTATTCTCCCCTTACTTGCTCTAGACCTGCTGTTTGTTCCCTTGGCATTTTTCAGCTCTATCTTTTCTTTTTTTTTTTTTTTTGAGCAGCGTCTACAGGTGGGATGACAGCTCTTTTTTCATCTTCTCTCACCAACTTCACTCTGAATAGTTGACTTTAGTTTTCTCAAAGTAAAAAAAAAAAAAAAAGTCAAGAAAAAACTGGGAGAGTTTTCCCACTTTGACGGTTTTCAGCTAATGCAGTAGTGTGTATCTCACAATATGATGGCTGGCCTTAGTCCCTTCTCTCTGTTGCCTTTACAAATAAGTTGATGTACTATTGAGTTTAACACAACCTGAGGCAGAGCAGCAGGACTGTTACTATCCCTATAGAGTCCTGTATTTCCAAGTATAAAGAACAAAACCAACAAGGATATTATAATAATGGTACAATATGGGAACTGAAATAGGATTACTATTGGGATTCAAATGGGTGATCTCCAGATACAACTCAGTTCTCATACAAAAGGATGTTACTGAGTACAAAGGTTTTACTTTTCCCAACTCATCACATTTCACCAGGATGACAAGAGATGCTATTCTTTCACTTGAATATAAAACCAAATTTATGACTGCTTATGGTCATTAATGTGTCCTGGTATACTTCCAACTGTTGGATCATTAACCTTTCTGTAAGATCTAAAATCCGCTTATATAATTAGGTTATCTTTATCTCAAATTTCCACTTGCAGTTTCACTTGGGAAAAAAAAAACCAACCAACAACAAGCTCCTTCCTTTCCTTCGAGTTGTTGTCAAACAAAGGTGACTTGGCTCTTCCTTTGTCTTTTCCACCTATTTTCTTAAACATAACATATAATCCTTTATCTCTGTGCTTTATTCTCTTAGTTTCTGTATCTAAATCAGTTTAATACTTTTTATGTCCTTATTCTGCACCCAGGACTTTTCCAAAGACATGTTCCAAGGCCAGAATGGCAGCTTTCATGTTTTTTTGTGCTCCAGACAAAAAGTTATGTAGAGAGGGAAATAGTGTGGTTTGCTGTGAGATGCTCTGGGGTTTACCTTTGAAGACAAGGTCAAAGCACCTTTTAGTCTTTGGAAAGAATAACTACAGGTTTTGAGGAGCTCTTAGTGTATGAGCAATTTTATGTGATATTTTTGGTGCCGTTTTTCTTCACATTTTTCCTCTTTCTACACAGCACATTCCTCAGTAATTTAGTACTTTATGTCATCTGTATAATCTTCTACTATAATTTAATGTGACACTCATACCTGGAGAGTGCACCCCACTGGGCAAACAAAAAGCTCTGAAGTGCAGGCAGGCGGCAGAAGGCACCTCACGTGCAATCAGCAGTGTGCATGCTTCCAGGTTTAAATCACAATTATGATTTGAAACTTGTTCCTGTGAAAGCAACATTGGGACACTTTGGAGTATCTGCTCGCAAAGGTCAGAGACAAAATGCACTAGGAATTTCTTAATGGCCAGTGCTTTCAGCTACTGACAGTGTTAGCATCTGAAAACCCATCTTTATTCTGTCTGGCACAAATAAATTAATCTGCAACAAAAGTTCTAGCAGGGAAAAAACTTTTCTACTTTACCATTTCTACAACTTCATTTCCATTAGAGACCTCAGTTCTCATCGCTTTTTTCTTTCCCTGGGTATCCCCAAGGGGAAGTAGATGGTGGAACTGCACAGAGACTACGGAGGCACATCTGGACTGGCAGCTGCAGCTGCATTAACAGTTTTGTTGTGAACAAGTGCAGAATCCAGCTCAGGCACAATCTGTCAGATTGGCATGACTAGCAAAAATAAGATAGAAGCTAAGACACATTCTTGTCACTATTTTCTGTCAGCTTGTCTCAAAATACATCCATTCCCGCTACTTGATGGAGGCATACGCTTTGGTTACCTGCTCCACGGTGGGGAATTTGAACACTGGTTTGAATGAGGAACTACTTTTTTGTTTATTTTTTGCTGGAGCAGAGAAAATGTGTCTAGCCACTCCCAAAGTTGCTGCTGCTCATTCAACATGTTGTTCTTTAGGTAAATAGAAGAGGTGATGACCAAACAATTTGCATCTATTTTGATGTAACTATTTGTATTTGACTCCCTTCTAGAGCCCATCCCTTTCAGCTGTAAGAACACGTTCTTGGCAACAACGGTGAACACAAAAGAAAGCAAAAAAAAATGATTTTTTTTTCCCATGAACCATAACTGAGACTGCCAGCTTTTTACCCTGTGCAGGAAACAAAAGTCAAACTATGGAGGCGATACACTAACCAAACCTTCCATAGCTAAAAGGAAGGATATTGTATGTAATACAGTGTTAATGAAAAAGTTTTGTTAGTGATAGTATTGCCTTGCTTTTCTCCTTTTAAGCTATTATGGAAACCATTTTGTATTTAGGACTACAATCTATCTCAATTACATGTAAGGGAGAATACTATATAAGGTAATATCAATGATTGGATAATAAATAATGTCACTTTTTTAGATATATACATGGAACCTGCAGGAAAATACAAATTGCTTCCATGAATTGCTGTGCTCTTTTAGCAAGGGGTAACATGCACTTTGGTGTAAGAAATGACATATGAAAGATTAGCCATTGTATGTTATGCTTCACAAACTATCTCCACGGAAATGCAGAGTTCACTTTCTTCTTTGCTCCAAACCTGTTTTGGGTAGAGATCACTATAGATTTGAAATGTAAATCAAAATTTCCTCATGTATCAGAGGACTTCATTACCCATGCATAGCATCATTCTTTCCAGTATGACTTCTGTATGCAAAATGATGTCCCTCTCCCTTTCTCAGATTGAGAGAGTTGGCAATGAAGGAGAAAGGTCTGGCAGCTTTGAAAAAGGTAACCATTTGTCTTGAGAGCTTATTTCAATATTTTCTGATGTGAAAGCAAAATCACATCAGAACTAATTTCCTTGCTTTCTGTCAGCCTGCCTCTTCCACAAGTTGTGCAATTCACTGAACAGAAATTATACTGCTCATCCTGTCCTAAGCGGAGCTCTTACTTTCATTTTAATGGCTGAGTGTTGCATGGAGTGGAACAAGATTTAACATATACTACAGGATATTCTAGCCCCTGATGCCAACGGTGCACAGTTGAATACTAAAATCAACAGAGAACTCAGTGTACTATAACATTTTTTTTTCACAGCACCTCTTCCACAGAGTGAAATTGATTGATGTCTTTGATTAGCCCAATTTTAGCATAGAGGGTGGTGCGGTTTCTTCTCTGCCTTTCTAGAAACAATACAGAATACAAAATCTGATATTTCTAGTTGATAATTGTTGACTGTAGGTACTGCTCATTTCCTCAGCCCCACTGTGTACTTAAGGATTTCTGTAATGCAAGGTGAATGTATTCTGTAATATGAGTAAAATCTGTCTTCTCTTCTAAGGAATATGCACAAGCATATATGTAGAGAAGCACATACTTTTATTCCATTCTAAGAAATGTACAAATCTAGTGTCAGGTTCTAACACTCTAAGTAATTAATTCTAATTAATTTTAATTATATATGTACTAAACAAACTTCAGTTTACATGTTTTCATTAAACACAACTTTAAAAATATCAATTCATAGTCATTTAAATTAAAATGACAATGGGCATTTTCTAGCAGTAAAATAAAAGTTTTAAATCTTCTAGTTACAAAACAGAACTCTAAAAGTCCCTCAAAAATTAGCTGCTCAAATGATTTCATTGTTTATACTAAAAGAAAGTCTCAGTGGAGATTTCAAAGATCTCTACAATGAAAAAAAAATCTAAATATAATAACCTTTCTTTTTCTTTTCTTTTTGCCTTTTTTTTTTTTTGCATCTAAGTCATAAAAAAAATAAAATTTAAAGCATTTAAAGCATTTATATTGGGGTTATGCAATCACATTTTATGGCTTATATTTCATTTTGTTTAAAAACAGACACATCAATGAAGCAAAGTTTCTATGAAGTTTCATCATTAAATTTAATGTTCCCATAAAAGTGAATGAGAAGCTACAGTTTTTTGGTCATCCCAGTAGTTAAACTAATAATAATACACACTTTTTCAACCATGCATACAATATTATTCCCAGGTGACTACAACTGTTCTTGGTGGGTTTTTTCCCAGTTTTAATTTTTTTATTTATTCTCTGAATATTTCCATTTTAACTATCCTAAATTCACCTAGTAGGTCTCAGAAAGACTTCTCTTTTCAGGGAAGCAAATAAATCACAGGGCGGACAAATAACAGGTAGTCAAATTTCTTTTGTTCAGAGCTGTGTCAGTTTTTAGCTGAAGCAACTCTTCTGGAGAAAAATGTAAATTGGGGGGAAGCGTGTTCCATTAATCTTTACTGAATTGTTCCATTAAAAGAACAAAGACGAAAGTGTGAATATTTCACTTGTAACTTTTAGAAAGATTTTTTTTTTTAATTAAAATGCTTTAGGTATTCATTCAAAAATATTTACATTTTTAATTTGCCTTCTTATTTCACATATTTTTTGTAAAAAAACCTGGTAGAATTAAACTGGTGGTTTTGCACTGTCCTGCGTAGTTCTTGTTCAGTTATTTTGTTTGATGCCCCACTCTTCATGTCGCCCTGTAAAAGACCTAAAAATCAACAACAATGCATAAAGAAATTAAATAGTTCTAGGTTCAATTTGAAAATTGAAAAGCAAACTAGGAAGAAATCCCACCTTGCATGCTTTCCCATAAGTGTCCTAGCTGTGTTTTGTAATAACAGTGAGAAACAGAAATGATTAAGTTAGCATAAATTCAAGCACAGCAGAATGATCATTATGAGGTAAGAGGGGGAAAGTAGAAAATTTGAAACTGGGTCATTCAGCAAATGTTAATGTGGCCTTTTACTGAAGACAGTAACAGAGAATTTTGTACAACAGTCACCCCTTCCAGAAGAATAAAGATATGATAGCAGTGAAATAATTCCAGTGTTAATGTTTAATTCCACAGAAGATATTTTTTGCTCATGGTTGCTATTATTAAGTCATGATTTTATTAATGTTATGAGTACTATGTGTATTAATGCACAATGTTTTCTATGAGAAAATAAATAATCTAATCTACACAGTATTCACCGTGTTTTACAAAAACTAGAAATTCAAATAACAGTGCACTGAGCTTGATCAGATGGACAATTTCTAAAAATCTGACTTTTAATATATGAACCTGCAAAAAAATAATAATGTTGTTCTCTTATATGTGCCAAGCACATGAAAAAAGTATGCATTCACAGCCTGTTAAACATAACAGAAATTTCACTCATAGAAATGTCAGCGCTTCGTGGTTTGCTGTTTTATTAATAAGAAATGAAAGAAAAAGGACTCCTTGCTAATCTTCTTCTCTGAGTTTCTCTCAGTTACACATCTGTTCAATCCCAGTGGAAATAATTTCATAACTTTATTTTAGTTATTAAGTAAAATTTTACAGCTGACCTACCAAAGGAAATGTAGACTTACTTCCCTAAGTCCACCTTGTAAGAGCTGCAAGAAAAGAAGACACTGACTTCAGCAATGCACAATGGAATTGTCACAGCTGTTTCCAAATCTTGCATTAGTGATATACATTTTTAAACGCTTTCAGACTTTCTAGGGTGGAATGCAAAATTTTAACAATTTTAACAATTAAAGGGAAGAATATTAAGTTGATGAGTTGGGACATCCAATTAAGTGAAAGATCTACTAGATGGAAAAGACTAGGCCTGACCCAAACTGCAGACTCTTATTCATCCAAGTGGACATTCCTACGAAAATCATGGAAAAGGTGTGATCCTAAGCAGCTACATTAAGATCGTGTTTGAAAGTGGGGCTTAAAACCCTGAATCACTTAGGTCTGTGTAGAGTCAGACCAAAATATCTTCCACATACCCATCTCTTAATTTTGCTGTCCCAGCTTCTGAAAGCTATTCAGGTTCTTAATTCCTACTGAATGACACACCATTGAAGCTCTGGGCATTCTGGCTCCAGCCAGGTCTGGAGGAAATTGTTGTCACACACCAGTGCTGGCTCATACCATTCCTTCCATAAGTTTTCATAAAACTCCATCTGTACCACAGAGACAGTACCACTCCCTGGCCTTTTAGATGATCTTGTGAATAGAGATGAAGACCTGAGAGAAACTGGTAGTATTTTAACAGCAGTTTTGTCAGTACAATGAGTGCCATCTAACACTTTTACCGAGGATGGGCTACTTCAGGTGCTCTTGCTGGCTTTTGTGCAGCTTGGAATGATGAGGTACTACTATCAATCAGCGTTAGAAATGATGTGTGACCTTAAGTGAAGAGTGATGGATAAGTACACTGAGAGTTTCTCCAAAGCAGGTCACTGTTCAAGGAGAATTGTAGTTTCTGCCAAAGGAAGAAAGACAGACAGTGACCTAGACAGAATATGAAAAAATAAGACAAAGATAATTTTCCTACACAAAATTGTGCATCTTGCCCAAGGGCTCCTTGCAACTAAGCAGAAAAAAGAAGCTGGATAAACAAGAAAATTAAGTAGAGGCTCTTTTTGTTTATAAAGATCTCCCCTTCCTTCTATAGATGCTTTGTGATAAGTTTATGTACATGTTTGTCATGGCCAATGTCTGTGAAACATTACCATGGAGTAACTGTCCCCTTCTTTAGTGATTTTCCTTCAAGACCTGTGAGATCTGTTCCTGATTGCTTTTACTGCACTGCTCCTTTGCTCACACAATCATTCATCCCTGATTTAAAGGGAGAAAATAAGTGAGGTTTGTTTTTTGTGATCATGACAAAAACCTTTAATGATGAAATGCCTGTAGGTAGTTTGGGCCTTAGACTCTCTGGGCCAGAAAGGGTAAATTTGATGGCAACAGCCAAGCAATACTTCAGTCTTGACTTGACCTCCTCTTCTAGCAATTACAGCACAGAAACAATATGTTCTTTGCCCTTCTAAGCAAATAATTATTTATTATTTGCTCAAGATGCTGGTTAATATCACTGTACCTGAAGTAACCAGAGATTTCTCGATTTTATTTTATTTGTGCCTTTCTGTTTTTTTCTCTTTATCCCAAGGCATTATGTGGATATTTTCATCCTTTGGACTGGTTCATTTGTCTCTGTAGTTGTTCTATTACAATGCATGCTTTTACTGCCTGGCACGTAACCCTTCAGCTAGCAGAACCAATTAACCTCTCTCTTTTAGTTTAAAAGTGAAAAAAAAAAAAAGAAAAAAAGAAAATAACACACTCCTCTCCTCCCCTCTCTGTGCTTACAATAGGGTTAGCCAAAGTACATATTCACAGCTATAAATATATCTCTTGGAAAACTGTAAGCATGTGCTGTGAATCGGATTTATTTTGTCTGGGGAAATCACACTTAATATAAAACTACAGTTTCTGACCTTTTCTTTGTTTTTCAATGTATTACTTATTAGCATAAACTAACATTTATACTCCTGCTAATATCCAAGGAGGTGTTGACATGCCTGTGGAAACATAAGCTTGCCAGACAAATAGCAAGCCAAAGGGACATGTCTTACCCATGCAATCACTGCAATGCATTGCAGAAAAATGAAATATCCTGTAGGTCAAGGAGGTGTTGCAGAATGAACACCATCACCTTGACTGAATACAATTGATCTGCTTGAAAGCAGCTCAGGAAAAGGTAGTTAAGACAGGATTGATAAACATTGTTTGGGCCACCTGGGCTCCTTCCAGTTGCAAAACCTGTGATGGGTGGGTGGATACTCTTTAGTAAGCACTTGGCAAAAATTTTCCCTTGTTCCCACCTAAACCGTAGATAAAACACATGGTTTGGTTTGATTTTTATAAAGGGGAAGGGTTGATTAATTTATTTCTATTTCCCGGGAGTGTTTTTCAGCTGTAGGTTAGAATACTTACTAACAAACTAAAATACTTAGAATTCATTTTATGGGATTTTATGATAAATATTTGTATGCTTTTTCTTTATTATTTTATGTACCATTTATAATATTTCAAGTGTTCTTTTTCTTTTATTAGTTTATGAACTACCTTGAAAGAGGGTGTGATATGTATAGGCTAGCACCTGCTACAAACACGGTCAAGGCTTCTGCTGACTATTAGGGCTGTTCTTCAATTCACTGAGCGCCTTTTGCTGCTAGCCTGAAAAGGACTGAAGCTTTGTAAGCAGAGGTTGCATCTGAAGCACAACTGTGATGGAAAAAAATGAATTGTGAATAAGGGTCAGAGTGGAAATAAGACTATGATATTTGATCAGGTATCTAGCCCTCTGTACTTGAAATACCTAAGATCTTCCTTAGGAAGGAAAATGCAAAAATCAGATAGGAAAATGTAGTTAGTTTTGATACATACCATCACTGGTAAATACTTGTTTGTCATTCATAATGTAGAATTTGTGACTTAACCCCAGTAATGTTCATTTGTTTTCTGTATATCAGTCTTCCAGTCACAGATGTTTGGAGCTTCTCTGTAAATGTTCCCATTCTAAAAGTCATGAGACAATATTTCATAACTCCGCTGAGCCTGTTTATATAAAATACTGGCTATCCATTTGATATCACAGAATTACAACAGTTTCACACAAACCACGCACAGTGATTTGTTTAATCCTATCACTGTCTTCAGGAACATTGAGAGCATTGCTGCTTGGATCAGTGAAGGGCAAGAGGATTTTTTGACAGCATATGTTACATATGAGTGCTCTATCTAAACACACATCAGTCCCACCCCATTATGCCGAGTACAGCAATGTGCTAATGGTGATTCACCTCCTCTGCTACAAGGTAGGGCTCCTGGTAGCTAGCAGTTTCCTCAGTGCCTACCTTTTCCAGGACTTTGCTAAGGAACACAAATGAAGTGCTGCAGTTCCAAGATGAAATCCTGAAGAAGCAGCCATGCACACTCCAGTCAGAGGCACAGCTACACTAACCCTTGTAGTATTATGGGATTGTGGTTTCTGCTTAGCTGTAAGGGACTTCTACCCTTGCAGCTTTAGTTGCCTGTACTGCTGAAGGAAGAACCAAAACAGGTGCAGCCTATGGGGGTGTGAGCAGCTGTGTTGTGTTTGCACGTTTGCCTGCACCAACAAAAGCAAGCCCAGAGGAATCACTGGATTCTTGATCATAGATCTCTCCTGTAATCTGCCTGTTCTTTGTCTGACCACAAGAAAGTTCTCATACAAAACTTTCTCCTCGCTGAAATACGTTGCTTTCTACAGAGTTTGTTTTGTTTCCAAAGCTCTCTTGCAATATGCAGGCTGGCAAACAAGGTCCAAACTAACATCTACAATAACCAACAGAATTTTGAAATAGGTGAGTAAGGTAATTTACAGTAATTGTATCCTGAATGTGTTTTGGTATTTATTGTGAAAGTATGTAATCAAGTACACTGCACCTGGTCATAAGGGAGAGGGGATAGTTTTGCAAGCAGGCTGTGGCCAGAACTGAAATATCTTCAAAGTGTTTTGTGTTGCTTAAAATTTAGCAGAGTGCTCCCCACCCCACTTTTCAGACCCCAATGCATGCAATTTAGGAAGTGTGATTAATATGACAACAAATTTGCCTGACTGTTCTTGTTGTTCTAAGGCCAACTTTTAAGGCTCTATTTTTCTGTGAAACCAGTAGACATTTTGGAGCAGTTGTAAACTAGTTAATTGTGTGATGGAGGGGTTGTGTTACAAACCCATTCAGAAATGGGTCATTACCCTCTCACAGTGAAGGGAAAGGATGGAGGAGAAAAATGATTAAACAGCTTCAGGGTTAAACATGGAATTAGTTGCTTTTGATCTGGCATGAAACCAAATGTAGGCAACAGATTTCTCAAGAAGAGAGGTGGGGAAATCAAGGAGCACTGATTATTTGTAGTGCCTACTGAGTCAAAAGCAATTGTAACATAAGAATCAAGCCCTGCTGAGCAGGTGTGAAATTGAGAAGCCACACACATCCAAAAATACATTGAATGCATCAGATGCTGCTGTGATTGACCTTATTTTGTGTACATTAGGCTTGTAACCTTGAACAGTAGGTAATGTGTTGCAGGCAGTACACAGTCCTGATATCCAGTGTGCAGTCCATTTGTTCTTTGCCTCAACAGATTGTTTCAATGATATGCCAGCACCTCTGATCCAAAAGTGACGGATCTTTCTGTCCAAATCCCAAAGACCTGTGCCCATTTCTGCTTGCATGTGTTCCTTGCAATGTTATTTCAAACCAGAACCTTCCCTCTTCCCAGATAAAGAAGGTGACAATTTTACTAAAAAGAAATAGAAAAAAAAGAAGATGCATGGAAAACATATTTTCTTTCTATCTTAACATAATTTAAAAAAAAGATGTTGATCCTTTCCAACCAACTTCATCAGTAATCAGAAAGGAAAAGCCCAACAATTTAAAATACGGCTGTCTTCTCTCTCTTCTCTTTTTAGCCACCATTTCTTAAATATTGTTAACAACTTTTGGAATTCAAGAGGCAGTCTGGCTGGTCATGCAGAGGAATTTTAACCTCTGGTCACTGGGTTGGTTCTGAGATCCATGCAATCACAGCCAAGGTTTCCACCAGCCCAGCTTCAAGTAATGCAGCTAAGCATATTCCATGGGATCAGAAAACCATTTAGATTGGGTAGAGCTCAGCCTCACTGCTGCCTTGTTCAGAATTCCCACTGTCTTTGATAAAGCCTGAATTTCCCCATGAGCATAATGTCAGGTAACCATCACCCCAGTGAACTCACCTTTATATGGACTGTTAAAAATGACCATGACTTCTGGCACCTACCCTGGGGAAACAGATGTACACCACTGGAAATCAGAATTGGCAAGATGTTCAGAAAGAGCAGCAGTCCTGTGAGGAGCGCAAGAATAGCAGCAGCAGAATCACTGTCTTCTACCTTGAATCTCTCTCATTAATTGTCCCACTCCTTGCATAGCAAGAATTTGCCAGAAAAGGATTGGAGGGAAAAGCTCTCTTTTGGTATGAAAATTTAGAATTTATCATAGTTTTTCTACAGCACACTTAGCTACTCCTTGCTCAGTGATTAAAACATGGTACAAGAGACACCAAATGCCATTAAGATTTGTTCTTCCTTTTGATATTGCATGTGAAGGGTGCCCTGTTAATTACCAGGTATTGCGAAAGCTCTCCTCTTTTTAGAGTAGAAAAGAAGCAATTCCAATTTGCTGGTTTGTGTCTATCTACAGCACAATTTCCATTTTGTTCCACTGCTACTAACACCAATGTCTGCACAAGGCACTTCTTTTCCCTCTCATCATGCTGTACTCTGTCACTGAAGCAGAAACACCTTGAAGTGCTCCTTTATAGCCACTGAATGCTTCAGTCAGCTTTCCTTCCACACCTCTCAGTTCCTTGCACTGGTAATGCTTCTCCTACAGTCTTTTGATGGATCAGACACCTCGATGTGTACAGCAGAGCATGGCAAGGCTCTATCTCCTTTGTAGTGTGCATTGTCACACATTTCCAGGAAGCAGGTGCAGTGTTCTCCCTCTTCCCGGTGCTGTTCTGTAGTTGCTTCCAGTTATTCTGTAGGGGAGGTGTCAATGGCCACACTGAGCTCAAAGTGGAGGTGGTCCCTGCATATGAAATTGCTAATACCTATTCTTTCTTTAAAATCAAAAATATAGAAAGCCTGTGCAAAACTCGGCAGGGGGAGGGGGCAGGGGGCGGGAGGCGAAAGTAATTTCTCAGTTTGCCTCTGCCTGCTTCTCCATGTAATTGTCCAGCTAGATATTGCTCTGTTTGAACAAAATCTGCTTCAATTCACAGAAAATATTGCTGAATAAATTATTTATCATGCATGACTTCACTACTTCTGTTAGCTGAGCATATGTCATTGCAGTGCATCACCTGCTTGTGAACACCATACATCTCAGTATGGTGACTAACAGAGATGGGAAGACGTGCTCCCCGGGCTCATCCTGTGGGAAGGGAGACTAAATATTAAACTCTCTTCATTTCTACTTACATAGGAACAGACAAGAGGAGAGGGAATCAAATGTGGATAAAGGGTAAAGGATGAAGAACTACATGGGTACACTGCAAAAAGAAAATAAGAATACAGAAGTGGGAAATATAAATAGATTAAGACATCAGACCATAAAGACCATATATATACTCTGTAAAGTGTAACAAAACAAGCTTCACAGTATTGTTCAGGCTGTTGAAGGGTTGCGGGACTACAGAAATTAAGACAAATTGGAAATGTGCTACAAATTCATTCCCAGAACATCATCACACATCTGCTTAACATTGGATTCAAATGTCTAGCAGTCGCCTTTCAACCCAGCAGCTCACAGCAGGCAAAGTTTTATTTGCAAATGCCATCATCACAACTGGCAGCATTGCTGACCACAGAGAGGCCAAGGACTTGTTGATATTGTGTTAATTTAAATGGAATAAATTGGTCTAAAGAGCCAAAGACATTAGCATGACCCTGTCATTGTGTTCTTAAACAAGGCTCAGGGTTTTGAGCACAGGCTTCATCCATATCCTATGGCAAAAAGCACCATTAAACATTTTTAGCTTTCATTAAAAATTCAGAAAAATTAAGAAAAATGTGAAATGTAGAGTACTAAGGTTTTCTATGAGCCTTCCTTTAACCCCTTAATTATAGAGCTTAATTACTGAGAGAAGCAAAAAGCAAATATTTAGTTTAAAGTAGGATGAAACTGGGGGTTTGGCAGGGGAAAACAAGTTTAAGATGATCTAGACAGTTGCCATTAAACTCCAGCTTCAGGTTCCTGAAGACAAACACTCTCAGTCACACAGCAAGTAGAGCTTCTGCCACTAATGATGTCTCTTGCAGTTCTCCAGACCTTTGATGGCTGAGGGGAAACACACCACAAACCAGCAAGCTTGCAACTCTTTTCAGTGCTGTTTAGTATGTGGCTGTTATGGCTTCACTGCTTATAGAGCCTTGGTGGTGCTGCAAGGGATTCCCTTGAGCAAGTAGTCAAAACTGAAGGTAAAGGGGAGAAGGGAAGAAATTAAGATTAAAAAGAGGAGAGGATATATAGGAGGACACCAGTTCCAGAGGGCCCAGCAATGCTCCTTCCTATGACATATCTCAATCTTTCAGGGTTGGGACAGCTGAGGTTCTGCAGGGGCTCAGAGCAGTAGTAGTGTAGCTATGACAGCAGAAATGGTGCCCTCAGGGTGATACCTCTTCCTCAGCAGAGTTGCTTACTGGGAGAAAAGCTGCACTGAGAATCAGCTCTGTTCACCAGTTACACGGAGAAGTAAGTTTTCCTTCTGTTTGCCTGTGTTCCTTAAGTAGGACCTAATGCCATACTGGAGTTTTGTCAGTACTCTTGGCTGAACCATTTATATATGTCTCTAAAGCTTCCTAGCTTCTCTACATGTGTATACATAACAGTCTGATCTGAACTTTATATACCATAAATAGCTTAATGGGCCATGGTGCGAAAGTGAAGTTGCTATTTTGAAGATTAACAGAACTTATTTCACCACACTATATATTATGATGATGCCTCAAGCAGCGAAGCCTGAGCCCTGGTTGTGGTAGGTATAGATAACAAGTTTAGTTTGCAGGGTTTTTATAATGCAGTGATAATAATAACAATGTTTCCAATGGTGAACTGGCTTCTCTTTTCATTCAGTCAGAGGAGAAAAAAAAAAAAGGAATAAATCTTGCAGCCACTACTGAAAGCTTAGCTGATACATGGTTTAGATGGTCAGGTTTAGTTGGCTAGCTGTAAAAGCAAGTATTTCAATGAAAGGAAATATAGCTGTCAATGAATGGCTTCCAAAAGTACTTCATGGCATGCTCTCTTGCAGTGCACCAGCAACTCTTTAATGCTGTCAGCCACAGGTAGATAGCAATATGGTACCAATATAAGGTAATCTGTAGAGCTGCTTGAAAAGGAAGATCATGCCCTGGAGCAAACAAAGCAAGGCAAAGGACAGAAACAGAAAATAATTCCTTGTCACACCTATAAGGGCAGACACCTATCTTTGTAGTCACCCAGCTTCTGTCACCCCCTCCAGTTTTGCTGTTCTTGGCTGCTACAGGGCAGAAAAGAGGAAGCTTCTCCAGATCTGCAAGGGTTAAAGTGTTAAAAACTCAAGGAGCATTTTCCTGAGATTCTGAGCTCATGAGGACAGGAACTGTTTTAAATGTAGAATTAATTCCACATTACTAAATAAATTAAAGAAGTTTACTTGAACTTAGAAAGGAGGAAATATAACCTGACCCTATCTCCACATGCAATCGCCGCTCTTTCCCATGCAAAGGCAGCAGGAGCTCTCACGAGTGTACTAATAAGTGTTTCCCTGCAAGGCATTGTTCTGGAAGTGGGGAGAGGAAGGCTGTACTCCAAGTAGGAATGGTAGAAATGCAGCAATGCAAACAAACACTGGTAAGTAAACAACGTACCTACTTGAGCTGTGCAGTGGATATAAATTACAGAATTGCAAAGACAACAATCTGCAGGCTTTCTGGGCTTTCACCCACCACCTGGTAGATTTTAGAGGAGGGCAGTGAAGCATCTCCTAGAACTCTGGGACGATGCCAGATTTCAGAATGCCGGAGCTAGTTCTCTGTATCTGCTGTCCTTGTGTCCTTTCAGAGATGGCACTAGGTCAGAAGAGTAGAGCCAGGGTTCAGTTATTCAGCAGAGCATTCAGAAGAGCCCAAGTGCCTCAGACATGGTGGCAGCATTGGCTGAATGTGTGCACTCTACAAATCCAACTTGTGTCAGAATCAGAGCAGGCAAAGAGGATGAGAGCGGGCACTGCACAGCTGAGACTGAAAAATGAGGCCTAATTATTTGAAGACCCTTATGACCCAGATGCACTGTTCATTTTACAGAAACATTCTGCCTGGTAGCTTTTCCTTGATAAGTAGTACTTGATACCTTTATTACTAGTAGGAGGAGGAGAAGTGGTATCTGCTGCTGTGTAATACTAGACTGAGCTATCAGGGGCTACTTCATTGCCCGTGACTTGTTACTTTTCAGTAGAGGATGAGCTGACTCCTGTGATAGAAAACTTCTTTTCTCTTCCGAAAATGTTTAGTGTAAACAAGACTCTTCTTGCACATATGTGATGTTGTTTCATTGAGGTAAAGTACCGTCTAATTGCTCAGATCATGCACAAGAAATAAAAGTAGCAATATTGCAGGATGGAATTTTTGAGAGTTGGTTTTTGTTTTGTTGTGGTTTTTTTCTTTTGCTGTGAACAGAACAGATTTTTAAACACTGATGAGTTTTTAACTAGACACAGTTCTCATTAGCTAAGATTATAGCTGTATTACACCTCCTGCATTTTTTAAATGCTAGATGATGATGAAAAGGATAAGTGAAAAGGAAGAATTAACACAAAAAAGTTTCATTGCATCTAGGGATATGCTAAACAACATCCAAGTGCAGAAAACTGCCTTACCTCCACCCCTGCTGCTGCGTCTGGGTTTATCAGCAGGAAATGAGTGTGTTTATGTATTGGGAGATATTTGTTTTAAATATTTATAGAGTGCAAAGTCCTTAGGCATTTACAGGAGACTTTGCAAATTCATCATGAGTTTTTTTATGCAGACCTATTTTGGTGAATCTTTCTGGCATAATGCAAAAATTTTGTGCCCAGCCTCTGCACTAACCTTACGGCACTGCCTGGATTAAGTGGAGTAGGAGAGGTAGTGACACAGCTAGAGATAAATAGGCAGTACCTGGAACACATGAAAATCTCATTGTGAAGCAAGGAGGGTGGAATTACAACACTGGAATTCCTAACATTTCGTACTTCCTTCTACCTCACCCACGCTTGCACAAACAAGTATACACAAATATGATTGCTCTGACCCTGAGTGTGGCAAGTGACTATAAGACTGATGATAAGACACTGAAAAGAATCAAACTCGTGAATAATCATAAATGCTTCCCTTCATCTTTTGCCCTCAGATATGTTTCCTGTATTTATCTTAATAAAGCTGCACAGGGCAGGGAGTTGCAGATGCTTAGAGATAAGCGTAAGTCAGTGCTTTGGGAGACAAGGCAGGTATTCTGGCTCATGCCCTTTATTTTAAGGGCAGTCAATTCTTTGTATTTTGGTTAGTTTTTTTCGAGAGATGTGTATGGAAGTCTGTGTGATTTTCTTACCCCTGAATCTAAGCAACTGTACATGATGGAAACACAACCAATGATTTTCTTTTCCTTTGTGTATCTAAGGAGAAACAAGAGGGGAAAAATGGAGTGTATGTTCTTTCTTTGTTGTCATTCTTTGTCATAATGAGGTACATGCTCTCAGATCCTCTGCTAGCACTTCATCTCTGAAGCAACAGATGAGCCAAAAATTTGTTTCTGTCTTTGTGGAACCCTGTTCTGTGGAGATATATGCTGAAGAACACTTTAATGAGACACAAATACTCTCTACGACTTGGCATTTCAACATGTGTGATATTTGGGATTCAGAGATCAAAAATATTCACAGACTTCCTTGTAAAACACCTTTGCCATAGGCTTGCTAACTAAGGGTGCAAAATCTGTCTGGACAGGCTATGTTCTGTGCCCACTCCCCATGAACAAAACGGGTATTTCGGCTGCCAGGTCTCTAATCCCATCTGTTCAGAAGCTGCTTATGTGGGTTAGATGTTGGGCAGACCCTTGCCCCCACTCCAGAAATACTATGCGTGAAATGGTTCACAGGTCAGCTTGACTCCAGGCTTTCAGTAAACAGCAAGATGTGTATGAATTGGGATGACTTATAAGTAACACAGATTGTATTATTTAATTAATTAGAAGCTGTATTAATTGGAGGACTTTTTATAAAAAAAAGTCATAGGGTTCGGTATGCATATTTTTTTTTTAATTTAATTGTTAACGGGATAAAAATTTAAGTGAAAAGATTATAATTAGTCACGTTTCTGTACAGCATGCCTTCATACACTCTGTCACACCTGTTGACATTTAAGTTCCAAAAAACCTTTTTTAAATAAGACAATAGCCAAATAGCATGACGGGAGGGCATGTAGATCGTAAGGCTTGTAGATGCCAAAAAGACAGATTGTATGCAGCAGGCACCCTGGAAAAAAAAAAAAAATATTTGGCAAGTCACTTGGTCTCTCTAAGTTTGTCACAGTGAAGAACTGCTTACAGGCAGCTCCACTGCATCCACTGACACCTGCAAATAAACTATAAAAGGTGTTAATCAAACAAGACATAATTTGGAGCTTGCCAGTCAAAAAGTAATAATTCTAACTGGCCAACCTCAGAGTGCCAAATGCCCTTGTAAAAAGACAAAGGACATCACAAACTATGATTTCTCTATTAAGTTCATTGCAATACCACCTACTGGTTCCACTTGAGACCAGGTCTTTGTTGTATAATATGGTGTACAGACATAGCCTCTGCAATCCAAAAAGCAGAGTATCTATTGGAACATGGTTGTTGGTGCCCAGCCACAGAAGACTGACCCAATTTGGGTACGTACTATGAAACCTCTTTCTCTAGCAGAGTGAAGGGAATAAAACATGATACTA
Organism: Dendrocincla tyrannina; assembly: GCA_035047865.1. Taxonomy (NCBI): domain Eukaryota; kingdom Metazoa; phylum Chordata; class Aves; order Passeriformes; family Dendrocolaptidae; genus Dendrocincla; species Dendrocincla tyrannina. Next base: position 21,862,635 of record JAWWMP010000132.1, on the reverse strand, counting down.
AGTACAAGGATGACTGCTTGGTTAATTGCATGCAGCCTCCTCTCTTTTTGTATGGCAGCTTGTTTTCATACTGTATGTACTCATAAGACCTCTCTTAGTGCTCTGGGATCTGAATGGGGTTGACCATGCAAATGTGGTTGCAGATCACACTGCAGACAGCAGAAGTCTGCTGTCGTCTGCTTGTGTGACACGTGTTAGGCAAGGGAGAGAGATACAGAAAGGAGTTCAGTAATTGTTTGAGATCTGACTCACTGCATTTACCTTTAGCTGTAACCATACAATGAGGAAGTGGGATTTCTCATAATTATGTGTTCACCCTGAGGAGAGAGACCTGCAGGCAATCCTGTACTTCAGTGTTATCTGCTGGGTTCACAGAAGGTTTGGGATTAAACAGGAGAGATCAGGTTTGCACCTCTTACCACCAGGCTTTGCTGCTAAAACATCAATTTGAGCAAAGTTTCCTCATACTAAGATTGCTGAGAGTCACCATGAACCTCTCTAATGATGGTAGGGTTACAGGTGCCTTTTGTTTGAGAAAGTAACCGTTTTCCTTTCTGCCAACAGATAGTAAAAACAATTTTTGGAAATAATAATTCTCATCTGTGAGAAATCTCAGGCTTCTGCTGAGACATTGTTCCAAAACAAACCTCAAAGTTCTATTAAAAAAAAAAAAAAAGAATATTTGGAGGCTTAAGTCACTATTTATTGTTTTTATTTTCTCTCTCCTTCTTCCAGTCTTTTCCTTCTCTAACCAAATACCCTTCACTGCACAATATATCTTATTTTAGTTCATGACTGTAAACAGTTTTTCTCTTGAAAAGAAACCTCTTGAGTACAAAACAGTGTAGAACATGGCAGGAAATACAGCAACTGGTGGTCTCAGTGCCATGGGAAAAAAGTAGGTTTTGTCATTTCTGACTTATTGGGTAATTATAAAATTACTTCCAGACATCAGTTGAGATCATCCTCTTCAGCCCACTGGAACTTTGATTCACTTAGGTTGTAAAATAAATAAATAAATAAAAATAAGCAAACAGTAACGGAGTGCACAACCCCGTAAACTGTTGCTTCATTAATGCAAGATGTAAATGCTTCTCTTAATCTTTCTGAGCTTAGGTGTACAAGGTGGTGTATCATGATGACAAGGCAGGGTTACTGAAGGGACACTATGCGCCCTTTTTTACTCAAACACATTTAATGCCATTGAACAAAAAGCTTTAATTTATCTCATATGCAAAGCTCTGAATTTATTGCTTGCTTAATCATGTTGATGCAGACAGTGTGATTACTCAGAGCGGAAGCTTCTTTCACCAATGGCTCAACTGCAGGTCACGTTAAAAGCAAAAATTCCAAAATGCTGCATGGCATGAGACTTACATTGACAGCTAGGCTGGGCACAGAACTGGGAGACTCAAAGCGCTCTAAATTCCCACTGAAGTTGTTGGGAATATAAGGGGCAAGGAAATGCTGATTGTTCCCAAGGCCACCAGCTTGAGGTCTTTGCCGATGTCACTTGACAGTGCACAAAGCAGGCACCCAGCCACTTCTACAGTGCAGATCTGCTGATAACATAGGTGCTTCCCATGTAGGTGTTGGCAGAAAGGAGACAGCTTGCCATCTTTGGACATCAGGCATTTTAGCTGGATAGTTGGGAAGGTCACTACATATACGGTTACCGGGTGAAACCACACTGAATGTTCTGCCTCCAGATGCACATGTAAATTGCACTGGACTTCATGCAGCTTCATAAGCACACAGCCGAGCAGGATATTTATAATGCCTGTCGCTGTGATATACAGGCACTTATCTAACTGACTCTAAGTGCTGAGCAAGCCAGCTGCATGGCCTTCAGGGAAGCAAGAGGAGCAGGCAGCTTGTTGCTGCACCCTCAATGGGAAGCACTTACTATTGTGCATTCTTTCTACCAAAGGAAGGGGATGGTTAATTTCTGTGCAAAACTCATCCAGATATCTGGCAGCAGGATACATTTGGCTAATATTTTAAATATTTTGGAACTTGGTTTTATTTTTATTCAACTCATGGCACTCATATATTTCAGCTATTGCATTGCTTTGGTGATCCAAAAGAAAAAAATGGAATTATGTGATGCTTAATACAGGTTGTGGTTACATAACATGTTGTATTACATATAAAATAATTGTATTAGAACAGTTTTTTGTCCTGCCTCTTTTCCCCAGAAAAATTCAGTATATTTCCCAACTGAATATGTAATTCATTACAACAACAATTTCTAGGTCTGTTGAGAGACTGTTATGTCATTGTCACAGGAAAAAGAAAAATCTTAGATGATATTTTCACAACAGCTATGGAGCTTTTACCCAGTTTTCTGCATTCTAGGCTCATGAAGAAGTATATATGGGACAGCTCCTGAAACTGTGTTCAGCCCCGCTCATCTTAATGTTGTTCTGCATGGATACAGGACCTAATCACAAATTTCCACTTGTCCATATGTCCTTACAAACACATTCCGTCTTCACAAGCAGCACAACTACAGTGCAAATATTTGCAGCTCATCTTTACACGACCCAATTGCCCTAAGAGGTCTGAGCTGCAAGGCAGTATAGCAAGGAATCCGTTTTTACCTAAAGAAATTCAATTCCAGTTCATGTGCCAATAAATTTCAAACCATTTTACTCTCCTTGTGTTAACCTAGAAAGAGTTTAGCATCACTGGATGTTTATGCAGAGTCAGTACTCTTCAAAAGTTGCTTCAATGTTTGAGACCCAAACTATAAGTTACACTTTTAAATCGGATATTTGTATCACTGCCTTTTCATTCTCTGAGTGAGAAATCAAGTCCTTTCCTTTGAACTATTTAATTTTAAGTTTTAATTTTATATATGCCTTTAAATTAAATTAATTAGTAAGAGCTCAGATGATTATTACAGGCAAAATGTTAATCCTTGAGGCATGGACACAAAGCAAGACACTGCAGTCAGTATCTTGGAATTCCTTTCATAAGTTCTGAAAACAAAGGTAACTTCTCCATGTACTTCCCCAATACGCAACTTGTCTGCACCCTGATTAAATTGAAAGGCTTACTCAGCATGACTTGCAGAGGTGCAGCAGTGACATAAAAATTTGAGTTGATAAGAATTATCCCATACTAGTGAATGATTTCTAGGCCTCAAAGGTTTGCACTAGTGTATGCAGACCTCATTCTACAGCTTCGGCCCAGTTATGGTTGAGTGGAATAAAGTTGCAATAAACTCAGAAAAAGGGATTGTAGTGTTTTGGAAGTGAAAGCATATATTTTTAATGTTAGAAGTTCAGTGTATGCAGATTTACTTATACCATTTTGAAGAAGCAGAATTTAAGCAAGTGCCAAGCACTAGACTCAGCTTTTCAGTTGTAGTTAAGCTGTTCAAGGTGAGACAGAGGAGAGGCTATGAATATTAATATGGGTTCTACACTTCAACATAAGAAAAAAAGAGGACAAATTTTTTTCCCTTATTTGCTAGACACTTTATTTCTGTATGGAATTACAGGTAAAAAGGTAGCCAAATATCTTTGGGATAAATTGTCTCACTTCCCTCTTCCTTTTCCTTCACAATACATTAAGTTGCCTTCAGAAAGTCATAAAATACATACTTCTGTGAAAGCACAGGGCTTTATTATAAGACTTGCATGTAAACAGTAATCACGCAGAGTTTTAAAAGGCTGTTTAAAAATGTGTAGAGAATTGAGTTAATGAAACTCATTGGATTTATATTTATTTTGAAGATAAAGAGAAAAGCTTTGTTTTATGCTTAACTACTGACAGGTAGCACTTCACATGTTGTACAGTAGTAAAAAGATCTACTTTCATTATGGAGCAGTGTGTTATGTGTCTTCATTTCTAGAATAGTTTTATTGTCACTATTTCCATTGAATTGCTTCCAGGAAAGGCATCACATAGGTTTTTCCTCTTTTTCCATTCTTTCTTAATCTTTTTTTTTTCCTCCTTTTCTTTCTTTTGCTTCTAGACTTTGACTTCAGATTCTTTTTATAGAGCAAGTAAAGCTGAGAAGGTTTGGTATTCTATTTTGAGTACCATTAAAATGTGTATAAATGTAGCACGCAACAAAATGTGACAGTAATGGCAGTCCAAATTCACAAGTGTTGCTGTTTTTCACTGCAGTCCCAGCTTCTTTGGAATTAAAAAGCACAATATATAATGTTGGGTGACATACTCTAAATATTTCCATGTGTTTCTGTTTCTTATAATTCTAACTATGACTCCCCTCCCTTGCAACAGTTAGGTTAGGGATTACTGCAGTTATTAATGTAGTTTCTGGAAACATTATGCCAAAATGTATTGCAAATTTAATTCTGTTTAATGTAGGCCATAATCTCAAAAGATATTTAGATGCTGAACTTTCAGGATCTTGGCCCTAGGCACATTTCAGGATGTACACACATGAATAGTAATAGCACTAGTCACATTTCTGAAGTTACTTCATGGTGGGATATATGCAGGATCAGGAGCTAGTGCTGCTCAAATTAATAAAAGTATGTATTACACCATGGTCATAAATTGAGAGGATCAAATGCAGAGCCCTATTTATAATAATTGCCTTATTTGGGACACAGTTTTCTGATCTCCTGATGTTTGCAATAATAATTGTTAAATAAAAGACAATTTACCTTTAATGCTTAGAGTTCCTGCATCCTCACTTCTTTTGGCTTTCCAGACGACATGACCCACAGTAACAAGTCTGAGCTGGCAGCTGGAGACTTTCTGCCTCTCTGTAAATTTTATTGGATGATTATTAGACATAGAGAACTGACAGTCTGTCGTTTCTCCTAATTTATCTCCTCAGAGCAGGTAAAAAAATATGCAACAGAGCTGCAAACTTTCCAACTTCTCAGCCCTAATTAACCAGAAATCAAACCAGACACTAAAGCCCAAAGAGGTTGCCCTGGCCTCAATATCACCCTTAATGTCTGGTCTGACAATAATTCATCTTGCAAAAGAAATCTTCAGTGCATGTTTTGTGCATTTACAATCTAGTCCATTTGCTACTGCAGCAGTGATTAACTTGCGCTTTGTCTACTACTTTCCTACTTCTGCAGCTAAGAATCTGCACAACAAATCTGCACATTGTTGTTCTTTTTTGGAGTAGCATCCAGTCCTGTTAATTAGAATTAGACTTTGATTGCCATTCCTAAGTATGCTTGAGACACAGGCTAACTTATCCCACCTTCAGGCAGTGAGATAACTTTCAAGCTTGCTTTCTGTGATTGGTAAGGAATGAGTTTAATTTAATGTCTAGCTAAGACACATCCAGACGAAGCATGACCTGAAGAGTCCAAAACACAAAACCTTGTGGCTTTAGACCAAAAATATTCATCCCTAAGTTCCCAAACTCTTGACATTGTTAACCCACTTCATGTCATGCCTATTGAAATTTTATGGCTAACAACAAGTACTACTGTCCCTTAGCTTTCTCAGGAGGTAACTCACAAAATTTTGATTGAAAATCTAACAGAAATAGGACTTGCCCCAGAGATATTTCATATATGTTCATCAGCTCTTACTCCATAATCTGTATGAAAATAAATCACCAGGATTTTTGTGTGTACTGGGATTTGCAGAATTGGGTAGTCAATTTGCTGTCAATTGGTCCTGGTTTCTGCAGTGGGGTTGACTAGGCTACCAGCAATCCTCTAAATCAGTGTTTCTCAGTCTTTGTCCAAGTCTGAAAAGACTGGAAGGGAGTTGTGAAGAGTTAGGGTAAAGCAGTATCAGTAGGCAACACATCTTCTTCATGCTGAGAGATTGAACCTAGCTGGGGTTCATGATGGTGAGCTCTTACACTGACCAAGGAGCTCCCAGCTGCCTGCCTTCCTGGAGGCAGGCGAGTTGTGCTAGGGCAAGGGAGGGGACAATGTCTCCACAAGACGGACACCCTGTTCTCACCCTGCCTTCCTGAAAAAAACCACTGAGTTTATGCTGAGGACTGTGCATGTCAGAGGGACAGACAAAATAAAACTACATGAGGCACATAATTTTAGAAATGTCTGAGCAAAGACTGTAAGCCATCTACATATGGTTTAGGTACTCACAGTAAACTTTTCAGTAGTTAGACAGGGTTACAAACATGTAAGAAGAGTTTCTGAGAAATCCCACCATCCAGGCTAAACCATACTTTATAAATATTGTTGTATCAAGTTTTGGAGGGTTCTTTTGTTTTGTTTTGTTTTCTCGTAATGTCTATATAAGGGTAATGGCTCATTTTTCAATTCCCTGGAGAATTCCTCTTGAATGTATGCTTTGTGTGCAGAATCCATTAGCCAAACCAGACCTTGCTCCAACAGCAGCCTCAGAGCACACAGCTAGCAGAATTACCATCAATAAAATGAATGTGGAATTCCTTAAGCTTCTGAACACTTGCAGTCCTGCCAGAGGTACAAGATAGTTCATAAGAGTACTAGCAGGAGATTCTGGATATAAAGAACATTTGTGTCTGTAGCAGAAGTAATTAAAGGAATCATTCTTTGGTTTAATGTTCACCTTTAGCACTAATTCTATTGGGTTAAATGTAGAAGAACATAAATATTGTACATGGGGAAAACAGCATGTCTATTTGCAGACCAGCTGAATTAAAAACCGCAAGGAGTTAGGTGGTCTAGATGAAAAGTGTTATCATCAGAGGTGAAAACCATGTCGAGTCCTGTGGCCTGGAGTTTCCAGAAGCATCCCCCCCACACAGTGATTTGCAGCAATGGCTGTGTAGTTGCCGGGCCAATCTGCTAATGAACACACAACCTTTAGTAGCTATAAAAGCTACTATAACACTTCAGTAGCTATGAAAGGAGTTAGCTCACTAAGTGCTATCTGCTGGAATTCTCAGGAAACCAATAGCAGACAAAGCATGGAAGACTTTTCACATTTTTGTGGATTTTAGGCAACTCTAGACAAACATTAGTTCTATTCTTTGTTATTTTGTCTTCCAGATGATGTTTCTTAACACCAATCTCCTTTACCTTGTACTTCATAGGAGACAGGAAAAAAAGGGCGGCTCAGCTTCTAGTGCTGCCACCAGCTGTGTCTATTTATCAGTGCTTCCAAATGAATCTACCAGATGCAGTAATCTAAAAATGTCTTTCTCCTCCTATCCTAATCCCCAGACTCACACAGATTTCTTCATTATGCCCCTTATCAGCAGAGAGTAAATGTGACACCAGTCCAATACCCAAGCAAACTCTATTAGCTTTGGCCTTGCACCTTTCTACAGGACTGCAAAATGTTAGGGATCTTCACAGCTTATAATTTTTTTTTGTACACTTTGTGCAAAAAGGGCCATATAAATGCTCTCTGGTTCTCAAACATTTATATATGGTTACTTTTGGATGTCTCTAACAATCCATTCTCCAAAACATCTGGTTGAAAGCAAGGCACAGATGAATGGAAAACTGAAAAACTCCATTATGTTTGAGCAGAGAGCTATATTGCAGTGTAATACCCCTGTGCAAAACCGTATTGTTAAATCTGGACTAGATCTGAGCCTGATCCTGCTACAAGATGCTAAACATTGCTTAGTACTTTTCCACAGCACAGTTTTACTGGTGATTCGGAGAAGGATAAATGATTAATGCTGAAGATGTAGTAAGGCATAAACAGATCTTACTCATACATTATGGAATTGTTGATGTGTGTACTAATTCTGGGAAAACCAACTTGGACTATAAACAAGGTATTGAATGTAGACTTGCCTCTTGATTCAAAGACCACTATCACTGGTGATCTTAATTCTCTTGTAAACATTAAGGACACATGGTACTCTTAGGGTAGACAAATGTCCTTAAAAGGGCAACAAAAGGTCTGGGCCCATGCCAAAATGGGGTAAGACTACACAGTGACTCCTTGCACTCTCTGAACTCCTTTTCTTCTTTTTAGCTCCACCATGCATAAAAATCTGGCTAGCTGGATAAAGACACAGCACTACCTTCCACCACATACTCAAAGTTAGCCCAGCTTACAGCACATACTGCTGTGCAAACCACTGCATCACTGTGGAAAGGACAGTGCCTTAGGAACTGCTGAGGGCCTTCACCAAAGGTTGCACTGTTAAGACACATTTGAACACCCCTTAGAGCTGAACCTCTAAGGTCTTTGTGGATTCTCTGCCTGCCATAACGATGACCCTGACTGCTGCGCTCAGCTGATGGCCTTCCCTTTGTGGACAGTAAAGTAGAACAGGACCATATTGCAAGCTGCATTACTGTGAGAATGACTATCCTTGCAGAGATATATGGAAAGCATGTGTGGAGTAAAAGTGAATTTAAGTGAAAAATAAATTCCTTTTGGGCAGGAGAAAAAAAAAAGGGGGGGAAAAATGGCTAAAGATATTCTGTGCTCCTGGAGGGATTTTGACAATCCCCAAAATGTTAGAAGTGTGAGGAGGAACAAGAATCATGAAATCTTTTCTTGGCTTATAACTGTGAATCTTGTCCTAGTTATGATCATATTGTTTATTTGATTATTCTAAGAAACAGGATCTTGCTGCTTATATATTATGTTCTATTACTTTTACAGTGTTCCATCCCCTGCAGTCCTCCCACATGCTCATCCTTGTAAACTGTGATCAGCTCTTCAAATTTTTTCTAAGTAACCAAATCTTCCTTATTTGCTAAAAATTAAAAGGATTAAAAGTCATCCAGCAGCCTTCAAAATGCTACTCTTTCTCAGTTCCAATTTATGCCTTCGTCTTCCAGGACATATTTGAGAACATGTAGAGGAGGCAGAAAGCATCTGAGGTCTCCAATAATTAATGAATTTTCCGCCACTCCCTGTGAATGCTGAGATTGTTTGGTAATATTCTGTCTTGTCCCCCTCCCGTGTCTATTCTCTTCCATCTTATGCCTTCCATCTTGGCCACTTGATCATTAAAACTTGCTTTTCAATGAGATCATTAAGTGAGCTGGCACTGTTGCAACTTGGAACAATTTATCTCCAGAGAAATCAGTGAGTCCCCAGGCAGGCCTGTTGTGGTCTAACCCAGTCAAAATTATGTTCTTCCCTTTTTTACCTCCTGCAGTTTGGAGAAGGAGGAGCTTTTAGGGAATGTTAATCTTGCAGTTAACATGATTGTTGGTACTGCTTTGTTGGGACCAAGAAAACAGAGTTTACTCTCTCCTGTTTTGCAGTAGTAAGTTCTTGTTCCACATTTCAGAAGTGGTTTTAATAATCTCAAGACTAATTAATGACTAGTATGTTAGTTATGAAGATAAAGTATTTCTTCTCATCTTAGAGTTCATGTTATTCACAGGAAGCAAAAGTCTTGGCCATTATAAAGCCAGTATTGTAATCTGTATCTTATCAGACTCTTGAAAAGAGTGTGAATAGTTACAGCTAAAAAAAAAAAAAAAAAAAAAAAAAAAAAAAAAGAAGAGAGAAAAAAAGAGAGAACCCCCCCCGTATCATTTTATAGAGAATAATATAGAATATTAAGTTTTTATTAACAGATTACCATCAACTAATTTATGTATGCACATGGAATGAAATGAACTAAGAAATTCCATTCAAGACACTTTAATCATCCTTGAACACAGAACAACTGAGACATCTAATAACAGAAAGCATTGTTGGGCCACAGCCACGGGTCCACTTGTTTGATATTACCTTTCAAAATGTTACTCATAAGAGAAACAATGAATAAAAATGTAGGTCTCGAATTGAAACGGTAATAAATTAGCTGCAGATAACCTTCAGTGATCCCTGGCCAAAATAAAACTCTTACTGTTATCTTTACAGTAGAGTCCTATAGGTGAACGGGCACAAAGTTTTTCACATAGAGGACGCATTCCCACAGGGCTTGAGCTGGTTTCTGTAAGTCTCTGCAGAACTTCATTTGAAGTAAGAGCACACCTAGAATAACTACATCTTCTTAGGACAAAGCAAACTTTATTTCAGTGTGTTATTAGGAACGCACATTAGTCTGGTTAGACTTCAGAAGCAAAGGGAGTCTTCTCTTTATTTTTCAAGTTTTCCTTGATGTTATCTGTGTTGCACATGAGGAGGTGCACAGCTGAGTTTCTAATAATGTCTTCTGACAAAAAACCCTCAAGGCTGTCAATTTAAACTACTCTAGTAACACAAATCATGTAAGTTACTTTCTAGCATTGAATAGCACGAGCTTTAAGGAGCCAAAGGTCATACTTAAAACAGGATCATGTGTTGTCATTGTTGGTGATTTTTATTTTCATCAACTTTTCATCTTCAGCCTTGAGACTGAACATTTTTATTATTCCATCATTTTTCAGCCTCTATACAGATAGATGAAACAGAATATTTCTATGAAAACAAACTAATTATTGCTAAACAGTCAAGAATGTTGTTAATTATGTGACTTAAACAAATCACGCTGTTTGTGAAACACTAAGGTCTTTTATAAGATGATAATGATAACTACAAGTATTATAACTGCCTTTTGAAAAGAACATTAGAATAAACATTCTGGAAATGTTACAGTTTCTCTTTTACATCTTGATACAGAACTTTTCTAGTCCTTCATCTTTGAGTTCATAAGCATTAAATGCACGCACAGCATGGAGCACTTCACAAAACAGAATAAATACATCTCCTCATTGGAATCAATAAAGCTACTTCAGCTAACAAATACTTCATTCTTGTTGGAGCAATCAAAATCTATATAATGTTTGCTTTGATTACTGTACTGGGATAACTTTTCCCTGTACATTTGAGCTCTAATTGCCCTGCCACAAAAAGGCCAGGAGAAAAAAACCTGAAAACATACAACCAAGCTTCCATTACAGGCAACGACAACAGATTTCCTGCTACTGTCACACACTGGTCAGAAATTTGAGGGTCTCACTATGAAAGCTTCTTTCTGTTGAGTAAAAAAAAAAGATTATTTTGTTACACATTGGCAGGCGTAAATGCATTCTATGAAGGTGAAGTAGAGCAGCTAGTGGGAAGAGTTGCATTTCAAACACACTGTACAACAGAGTAGTTTGTCAAGATTCAAAATGAAAAAGGGAAAAAAAACCCCAAACATACAAAGTGAGGCTCTTTGTTTTTGTTTTAGCTGGTTTTCCTCACAAAGTGGATACAAAAATGGGAAGGCTGGGGCCATTGCCATGTACTCAAACTCCCATAATTGCTCATTGTGATATGTTTTCACAAAATAGTTCATGTGTGATACTGCAAATATATTGAACTATAAAGACAATCTGTAACAATTAAAATTATGCCATCTTTTTATCTAGAAGAGAGGTGAATGTTACACAGGTCTGTGTGTAAATTTGCTGTTATTGTAGAGCACCAAAATGCTACATTAACAATTATTTTCTCAGAATTGTTCTTCACAGAACCTACATCTTCTTAGACATACGTTGCCAGAGTTTTCTTATTCTTCTTTAATATTTCTTTCTGCATGATATCACTTTTCTCCCTTAAAAAGTGGTTTAATAAATAATGTAATTATAGTTATTTCTAATGTCGCTTTCAGTGAAGTGTATCAGGGAAGAGAATCCATAAAATAATGCACAGAGTAAGAGTAACCCAGCATGCACACCTACAGAGAGAATTTGAAATGAAGATCCTGAAAGCAATTATGTTATCTCATGGTACCTAAGGCAGGGAGAAAACGGGAAGACAGAGGTGGGCAGTGAGGTAGTACTGAGACACTGGAGAGAGGACTCTTTTGACACTGGTAAAGAAATTTGGAGGCATCATACCCTGAACTGGACAATCAGAAATTAGTACTTGGTAAATAAAAAAGAAAACCAAGTTCAGTGGAATTTGATGATCCTGAGGCAGACTGACACCTGTCAGTCATATTAATATTCAACTTAAAGGTAGACATGTAGTTACAAGGCTACAAAAATAAATAGTGAGTGGAGAGAGGGAGAGGAATATAACACTGTTGAGCAACAGACTAAAATATTTCAAGTTATTCACATCCTTCACCTCAGCTGAAGGTGGAGACTGAGGAAATCTGGTGTAGGATGATGCAGCTATCACGGGCAGGCCTAAAAGAGGTTTGTACTCAGATAAAATGCTTAGATAATGAGAAGCCATGGGACTCTGACATGTTCCTAAAACATTCATGACTCATCGATCTATTGCAGAGACTGAGAGCTGCGCGGCCGGGGCCGGAGCCGATGTATCATACCTCCCTCTGCTGGGAGGCACCGCGATCGCTCAGCCGCCCGTCGCCATCGGAGCTGCCTTCAGAAACAGCCAGGGCAGCGCTCGCTCCAGCTCCCAACAAGTACCTTTTGTGTTTTTTGCAGTGAATTTTCAGGTGGATAGAGATTAAAATGACCACGCTTTCCGTCCCCCACCCCGGAATATTTGCAGTTGGGAAAGGTTTTCATATCGTATCATTCAATCAGAATAGGGAAAATAGTTTGAATGCTGAACTTCAAATGCTCGTGATAAATTGTGCATGAATGAGCTACAGCTCGAGAACTGTTCAGAGAAAATATTCACCAAACAAATGTGAAGACAGAATAAATAAATAAGAATTTTTTGATCTGTTTACAGACAGTTCATGTGAAAGAAAAAGCTCTTTGGCTGCATTATTTGACTGTATCTGGAGGACACAGATTTCAAAAATGGGCAAGGAGCCTAAGTCCTGTTGCCATTCAAAAATGTGATCACCCTGACTAATGAAAGTGAGACCTTTGAATTTTGAACTTTTATTCTCTAGGTGAACAAGTTCTGAGCTCAGATTGCAGCATCCTCTTGCAGAAACTACAAGATGTTAAGCACAGTATCCAGCATGCATACAGGGACAGAATTTGGCCCTACCTTTAGCATAATTACTTTATTTCATGAAGGGCCTCTTCAGATACTATGAAAATCCAAGCTGTTTGAAAGAATGTAGAAGACAACAGAGTTGTTAATCTTAGGTTGTTAATTTATTAAACAAATGGGAGCTGTGTATCTCAAATGGTATCAGGAACAGAACATCATATAGTCTCCCATGTGATTCAGCACAGTTCTGAAGAGATGGTTGTTATGAGATTAAACACTGTTTAAACTGTTTAAGTGGGCACTATTAACATGTATGCTGACCCATAGACTTGCTAATACAATGTCAAGAGTGAAAGTTTAGCATACTACTATAATTCACAAGGGATGAACTTTGGAAGATCTGGTTTCATAAATAAGCAAAGTAGTGATTTTGGAAGCTGAAACACAATCAGTTGTTTTATTAGATTACAGTAAAGCATAAAAATTACAGTAGGCATGAAAAATTTTTCTTGAACCACAATTCCACCACTAGTAGTCATTCCCACTGTGAAAAAAAGTGCTCAGAAGTTTTTACTTGAAATGAGGTTGTGTTGCTCTTGAAATGTAAGATATCAGAAGGATAGTGTCATTTGCTAATACACAGTATCACACACAGCAACCATAGAGGAAGTAATTGCTTGTTTAAACTGGGAGAGAAAACTGCAGTGCTTGATGGCTTGGGGTACGTATGTCAGTGAAGAGAGGTTTGTCACACCTGCCTTTTGGATTGCACTGTGGTGGGCTCTGCCATAAAATAAGAGCAGCATGGTAGAGCCTGAGGGAATGGCACAGCCAAAAGCAGGTGCGCATGCCACATGCTACCTAGAACTGCAAACACCTACTGAAGGAGCATGCAAAATATAGCCCTCTCTGAAATATGCCATGCTGATTTAGGTGTATCTCAGCAGCTGAGAGCATCTTGAACTATCATAACCACCTGATGTATAACCTGAATATGCATCCCTTACTGATGTTTCTGTAGCAAATGAGTCCTCAGGTCGGTGGGACAGAGGTGACGGTATCTGCCAAGGAATACAAGTCAGCCAGAGGATGGGTTAATGAATCCTACTTGTAATTATCAATGCACAGAAGAGATCCTTCTCCTTGTTCAGATCAGCATTGCAAAAGTCACACGGAACACAGAGGACCTGAATACCTCTGCTGCAAAGTTATTAATCAAATCTTGCAACTCTTTGCAATGAGAATCAGGGCATTTGTACCAACTGGAATCAATTTGATCCAGTTTAGACTGGTTTGATCCTGTTTGAACTGGCTTGGTCTTGTTTGATCCAGTTTCAACTGCTTTGATCTGGTTTGATGCACTATACCACAGAGGAACACATAAAGAAACTGTTATATTCCTTTGAGCCTAAGTTATTCCTGAAAACTCTCTACAAACAACTGCCATTTAAACCACTGTTTTGGAAGGAAATATATTCTGGGATAACAATGAAAATTGTGACTCTTCAGTAGCATGACATTAGAACGCCCAGACCTCCGAATTTTCTCATTCATTTCTCCCTAAGGCGTAGAATGCTGGCACCTAATTCACTCAGGGTAGATGTCTGTGTAGTTTTGTACTTTTTTTCTTTTCTTTCAGATAAATAATGAGGTGATTCAAAAAGTTTGTTGCAGATCTTACCTGGGTCCAAGCGTTACAAGACATATTGTATCCTCTGAAATTGTTTTTAATATTAGTCCTTTATTGAAATATACTACTTCATTAGTGGGGATTGGCCTCTTCTACGAGGCAATTAGTGACAGGATGAGAGGACATAGGCTCAAGTTGTGCCAGGAGAGGTTCAGTTTGGACATTAGGTGAAATTTCTTCATGGAAAGGGTTCTCAAACATTGGAATGGACTGCCCAGAGAGGTGGTGGAGTCATCATCCTTGGAGGTATTCAGAAAATTACCAGATGTGGCACTTAGTGCTATGGTTAGTTTACAAGGTAGGAACAGTCAAGGATTGTACTCAATCTCAGAGGTCTTTTCTGACCTAATTGATACTGTGATTCTTTGTTTTAATACAGCGCCTGCTGTAATGTGGTCCTGAGCTATTCCACCATAACAAAAACAAATATAAATTTCCCTTGAGCTCTGTAATTAGATTAAGGTTTGTATAAATTCTTATGAATGTAGAGGATCCTAAGAAAACATCTAGATGAAAACCTGGTACCTATAATACCATTCACAATATTAATTATGAGAGCTGATAGGACTTTTCAAATCCAATATGCCTTCTAATTGATTGGTTTACAACTCCAAGTACTTGGGCAATAAAATACACTAAAGGCAGATTCACCACTACACAAGTTACACAGAAACCTTTTAAATGTTACCCTAGGTTTTTATAGTCCTTTACTGTGGGTATCTAATTTGGAGTTGTGATTTCTTGAACTTACCTGAAGAACTAGCTAAGGTGACACCTGTTAGGCTACTAAAGACACTTTTAATGCAAACTCTTTGACACTTGATATTTCAGTATAAAGTATAAAAAATGGAGATTAATCTTTGCTTCAGATTAATTTATAAAGGGAGTGAAGTGATTTTTAAGGATGTTACAGGTGACATAAAGATACATTACTGTACTTTTAAGTCACAAATTTTTCTAACAGGTAGGAAATACTCTCACAGCCAGGTTCTATCAGGAAAAAAAAAACAAACAAAAAATAAAAAAAAAAACAAACAACCCATCACTTTTGGAATAAATCCAGGCAATTTGCACTTTCTAAATCCAAATCCCTGAATTATCTCAGTCCTTTAACTCTGGTGACAAATCTGAAATTTATTAAATGGGATAATAATTCTGATTATCTCATAGGGAGAAGAATAAAGAGCCCTTGGACAGACTTGCTCCTGAACAGGCAAAATCCATTGCAGTGGCACTAGGGATGGCCGAGGCACAAGTGTCATTTTTCAGAGTATATTTGATCTCTGAGAAAGCTCAGTGATGCAGACACATGGAACATCCTTATAATGGAGCATAGAAAGCATTTGAAAGAATGTTTTTCAGAGAAGACCTCTATCTAGCTATTTGTTGCTGTTGCTTGAACCATCTTCTTCAGGTCAAGGTATATCCACTTCCAGTAGAAAAGTGATTACCAAACACCTCAGGCTGCAGTACCTTTGTTCCTCCATTTTCCACCCCACCTTGGGTACTGGAAAAAGACTTTCTTTCTCCCCAAGCTGAGAGCTTGTGGTCCTTGTGCCATCACTTCTGTCACAGCTGTGAAGCAACTCTGCTCTCCCTTGCACCTACTCCAGGGCAGAGAGGCTGACAGGTTGGCAGCCACCAGGGATCCCTGGGCAGGGCTGCAGGGATATCATCTTGAAATTGGGATGGACCTATTTAATGAGGTCACTGAGCTACAAACTAGAAACTAAGCCTGGAACTATAGGTATTACTCCTGGGAAGCCCCAAAACATCAAAAATAAATTAACTCCAATTAATGGAGAAGCAAGCCCTCCCTCTCCCATCCCTTGTGGCAATAGATGTGTCCATCAACTGATGCTACAATGAATACATCTTCCACATGTAACATCTTTCTCTCTTCTTTCCTCTGAGAAGTTTTCCCTAGCACAGCGAAGTACCCCAAAAAAGAGAGATGCTCCCACCTTACAGAGTTATGGCAAAACTGGCAAATATACATCATACACGGGGAACTGTTCTGTTGACTGCCCACCTAACCCTTAAGGTTAGGGAGCATGGAATCAGGAATCCATGTTGGGAGTGCCTGCAATCAATCAAAAAAGCTCTTGTTCAGGACTCGCATTCTCCTTTGAACATAGTTACAAGTTAAGAGTTTCCTTTTCACTGTTTATACAGCCCTCAGGACTTAACTCATGAATTTTGATGGAGCCTTAACATTTCCTAAACTATGCTGCATTGATGAAGCTGATGGATCTCACCCCCTTAGAAGATGTAGTACAGCCAGGAGATGGAGAGTTGGAGTGCTCCAGTTGGAAAGTATTGCTAAGAGTTACTGGGTAAATCAGCCTATTGGGCTTGAGACACAGCCTACTTGGGACATCGTCCAGGCATGCTGCCCAGGTATGTTGCCCAGAACACAAACTGCCCTTTTTTCTTGCTCTGCGTCTGTACAGAAAAGAAAAGGAAAAAAAAAAAAAAAAAAAAAAAAAAA
>JAWWMP010000132.1:21801945-21845651 GCA_035047865.1 Dendrocincla tyrannina | reverse complement strand
AGAAAAAAAAAGGAAAAAAAAAAAAAAAAAAAAAAAAAGGCTGCCCCAGATCCTGAGATGGGAACAGTCTGGGTGGTTCCCTGAGAAGGGCATTAAAATCAGGGAGCAGGTGGGACAGAGGCTCTCTGGAGGCAGGCAGCTCCCATGGTCCCCAAGAAACCCTCCTGCAGCATCAGCAAGGCTTCTGTTTTCCTGTGGGGAAGGGGAAGGGAAGCCAAAACCAGAGAGGCTATGAAGATCTCAGTCTCGCCTCCAAGGAAAAGAGGGCTCCTTGTCTCAAGGCCCTGCTTGGAGGAACTTCTGGACTGGAGAAGGTGATGTTCCCTGGAGTACCATGGTGTGGGGCCACAGCCCCTGGCATTGACACACCTGGTGTGTGAAGTGCTGGGTCTGGTCATGGCTGCAAATAGACTGCCTTGCTCTGCAAAGGAAAGGGCTACTTAAAAGAAGAAAATAACCCAGCCAAAAAAAAAATCCTCAAAAACGTAAAAGCCCCAACAAAACACAAAACCAAAATATATGACAGGGGAGAAAAGAAAAAAAAAAAAAGGAAAGCAAAAAAACCCCAAGCCCTAGAAAACAACAGTAAACCCAAATCAAGCCATGGTTGAACAGCAAACGTGAGGTGTAGGCACTGCTATCCCTTTGAGTGAGATTTGGTGAGTATGTAGTGAAGGCAGAGGCCTGGAGGCAACTTTTTGGGAGCGTAAGGAGAGTAAGGTCCGGCAGGGAGCGACCCCAGCCTTAAGAGACCTGGAAGGAACCCCCGTTCCCCAGAGATGGTGGATTCTCCAACAGCTATCCTGGTGCTCTCTCTCCTTCCCCACCCCGCCCTCTACCCTGCTGCTTGTGGGAGCAGAGGGGTGCTGCCCGGCCCACATGGGGCTCCCTCACCCTGCATTTTGTAGCTCCCGAAGGATGCCCCTGGTCGTCCAGAGCCCTGTCGGTGTGTGTCCCCACTGTGACAGTGTGGGGACAGCCGAGCCGGTGCAGTGAGGTCCGGCCAGCGCAGCGCTGGCTCCCAGGTCCGCTCCCGGCTGCAGTGCCCGAGTGGGCTGCGGAGGGCGTGTGAGCGTGTGTTTGTGCGTGTGCAGGCGCGCACGTGTGTGCACCAGCATCTGCGTGCGAGTGTGCCCGCGGGTGTGCGCGCAGGGGGCGCGGGCGGGGGAGGTGAAAGGGGGCCGGTTCTGCGGCGGGTGGCTCCCTGCCTCCCCCGCCCCCTTCCCTCTGGGTCTGCTCCTCGCTCCAGCTCGCATTTTATCGCAAGCGGCCGGCGCAGCCCCGTCTCCCTAGTCCCGGCCCCGGCCCCGGCCCCCGCCCACCCCCGGGGTGGAGGCAGCCGCGCCGAGCCGCCCGCGGGAAGAAAGCAGCGCTCCGCCGGCTCCGCGCCCCTCTGCGGGGCCATGCAGCGCCCCTGTGCCCCCGGTGCGAGCGCAGCCCCTCGTCCCGCCGCCCCCCGCGCACCCTGAGCGCCCCGCGGGGGCTCCGCGCCGCTCCGCGCCCCTCCGCGCCCGGCGTGGGACGGGGCCGGCAGAGGCGGCACAGGAAAGCTCCGTGTCTCCGCGCGACTGCCCCGCTGCCCCGGCCATGGGGAAGGGGCTGGAGGGGACGGCGGCCCGCTGCGGGCTGGGACTGGGATACCTGCTGCAGACCGTGGTGCTCCCCGCCCTGGCCGTCCTGGGGGCCAGCCGCCCCGGTTCCGCGGCGCAAGGTAAGGCGATGGATGGATGGATGGAACGAGAGGGGTCGGGGCATTCTCTGAGTGCGGGCTAGAAATGCGAATTTTTTCCGTGATTTTTTTTTTCTCCCCTGTGTCTGTATATGCAAACAGTGCATTCCCCCGCATGCACGACTCCCGCCGGGGTCTGGTCACACCGGCGGAGTCGGGTCTGTCGATGCTGTGAGCCTGGCCGGGACAGGCGTTTCCCTGCCCTCGGTCCTCAAGTGGGGCACGGGAACCGAAGGGTGAAGTTTGGGCTGAAGGAGCTCCGGCGACAGCCCTCCAGGGGTCGGGAGAGCTGCGCCGGTGCGCCCCGGAGGGCTGGCTAGGTGCGTGGGAAAGGCAGGTGCGGGGCGGGTGTCCCTCCGCAGCGGCACAGCCGTGCCCCGAGGCTCTGCTGTCGACGGTCATTCTTGAACCCCCCATTGCCCCCCACGCTCTCCTTCTTCCTGCCTAAAACATGATATACCCGAAGGGAGTTAACCGTCTTTCTGTGTTTATGTTTTGGGATTTTGTTTCCTCTCCCGTGTCGGGGATTCTGGAGTACATCTAAGATCTGCTTTCCCTGTGGCTCGTGTATGAATTCCGCTTTCCAAGTGACATTGTCCTGATTCTCAGTCCGTGTTTAGGGATGTTTGAGAGCGTGACAAAGAACCGTGGCTGAGTGTGGCACCCACCCGGCAGACAGTCACAGCAGGAGGCTTTTTCTAGTGTGAGCTGATGCTGGACAAACTTTCTCGGGGCTTTTCTTTTTCTTCCCAGGAGTTAGACCTAATGTGGAAATATGTTGCTTTTGTGGAGCACTGGGGAGAGAGAGAAAGGTTGTTGCTGCATGTGGGCAGAGCTGCATACAACAAGGATGTGCGGGTTTGCAAAAGCACTTGGAAATCCCAGTTATATGGCTAAGAAGAAAAAAGGAATTTTAGAAGCTGTTTTGTTTGTTTTTTTTTTTTATTTGTTCCCCCCATATGTAATCAAGAAGTAATGATAAGTGTAAGAATGTTTGGCTTTCCCGGCATCATTTCTGCGGAGAGGTACTTGTGAAAACTACACAAATCTGAGACTGTGCTCTCACCCAGCCATTCCAAAGTGCACTCCTCTGTGGCCTTTCTGACAGAAGAGCAGTGCTTGTTGCTCTGATGCTTCTGGCAGGCTTTTGGGAGCTGCTGGTGGGCTGGATGCACTTGAGATCATGTCTGTACATGTAATGGTGCTAATCCATTTCCTGCTGATACTTACTCCATCCTCAGAGTCACATCCCCGTGCTCATACCAGGCATTCATTTCACAGGAAGATCAGAAATCTGATCACAAAAAGGGGGTAGCAGAGAAAGAGTACAAAAATCTCCTATGCATCATGCCACATTTCATCTGTGTCTTACATACTGTTTATTTTCACTGGTTTGTTTCGTGTTCAAGATAGGACAGGTCTGATGTTTTGTATTTAAAGGTTTTAATAGTACCATATGCAGGTAGACCTAGAAGTCAGTGGGTACATATTAGTCTGTGTAGATGGGGGGTGTTTAAGAAGATGCTTTCAGACAGTTGGACCTGGAGTGGAAAGGAGCTTGCCTGCTCTGCTGGCAGGATATGGGAGGTTGCATGACAGATGGCCTGAGTGGGGAAGAGAGGACCCCCTGCGTTTGGCTGTTTCAGAGCACTCATCTCAGTGCCACAGGGTATGGCTCACACTCTTGGATGGTTTCTCCTTTCCACGCTTACCCTCCCTAACACAACACTGTGTGACAGAAATGCCATGAGGGGAGAGGAGCCAGACCTCCCCCATGCCTGCACCACAAAGGGAGACTCATGTGTGGGACCTGTCACACTGTCACAGGACACAGGTGTGCTCACATACCCAGAAAGGGATGGAGAGCTTTTCAGCAACACTTCCCAATGTGATAAACTTCCACAACAGATGGAAAATCCCGGGAATGTTGTTGGGATATAGCTCTTTGTCTTGGACTTGTTTTTCCATCTATACTTTTATTTTTATTTCCAGTTTGCTAGGACCAGGCACAGAATTTGGGTACAGACCTAGTTTTGGCATTTTTCCCAGAGCTGAGGGATTTTGTGATTGATGTGTGTGGTGGGGATCTTCATGTATGTATGTATGTGTATATGGTGCTTCAGTGAGACAATGAATCAACAGTTTAACTATGCCCTCTTCAGGAAGTTTCCTCATCATATAGCACCGGACAAAGTTTTCCCTCTATTTTATGTTTCAAAAACATATGTTTCATCTCCGTTACCCCACTGTCTTTAGCTTTTGAAGTGGGCTAAAGAAGCTATGAGCATTGCTGGGACTGTTGCTTTCATGCTTTGCTTTTCATTGCATCCTGGAAAATGAATTTATTAACTGTGTAGCTGATGGATCAACCCCCCCCCACTTGCTGGCAGATTCATATCACTGCTTCTTGGTGTCCTTCTACGAGCTTCTCAGCAGACCTAAATACACCTTTTGTTTTATTAGTATTTCTTATCTTCTTATCTGAAGCTGTCTATGTATTTTTCCGCTGTTATCAGGAGAGAACAGGAAATGGCCACAAATGATAGAGACAGCCCTTAATTCTCAAAGTGGCATAAATGGAGCCAGAGTGATTATGAAGCCAGAATCAACTCTCTGCATTCACTATGCCTCTATGATAAGCTACATCAGAATGAGAATTTAAAAGCCCCAAACTGTGCCCCTGCCCAGCATTTCAATGCCATCTCCTCGACTTTCCCTTTGGCTCTTCAATCAGCAGAGACTGGGTTTCAGCTGTTGTGCTTCCCTGCTACCTCCCTACCCCACCCCACTTCCCACCTCTCAGAGTGTTATCCACTTATCCTCTGGCTCCCACCTTTTTGGTGTGCAGGTGGGACAAAAGAGAGGGTCAGGGTATCTATCTGCAGTGACAAGCATGGTTCAGACAGTTTTATGGGTTAATAACAATGGTGTAAAAGATGGATAGAAAAGCTAAAGGGACTACATATTAATGAGGTTGTGTTTCATTTGTTCTTTTACAATGAAAGAGTGCATTTTTTATGCTTAACCCCTCAAACCTAATTAAATCAAAGTGATAATTTAAAAGGAAAACTGTAAAAGAGCCATATGTGCAGATATTTTTCTTGCCCCAGCATAGTCTATTATCTACAGCAGCAGTTTGAAAATGCTTAGTGCGGAAAAAGTGAAATATAACATGTGAATGTACTAACCTTTTGGGGATGCATTTCCTAATTAAATACCTAAACACATCTTGTTGAAAAAAGGCGGGGAAAGGACTTAATTATCTTGATGCATCAGTGGACCTCTTGTGTTTGATCATGTGGATGTAATAGTATTTGTATTAATAAAGCAAGAGCCAAGTAGTATTTTGCTGTGAATAGATAAAGGCCCTTTGGAACATTAATCTGTTTGAAAGCAATGTACTGTGGCAGATTTCACTGATGGTGATGAGTTTGAGCTGGATGCGGCAGTCTGTACTCATCCTGAGTAGCATTTTGGTATGGCGGTAGTCTTTGCTGAAAGCAAAGCAACCACCAGATTTCCTTTGCTGACTGAGATGCAATTTGAGCAGGAATAAAATTAAGTGGATGTCCATGGAGGAGGGATTCCTCCTTGGGAACGTGGGAGTCAGAATCTGGGCTCTTCTTCCTCTGCCTCCAGGCTCTAGCAGCTGGTTGCAATAGTTATGGAAAAAGTCTGTAGATCGTGTACAGTCTCCTCCTGAAGGCTCTTCAGCATTACTGTCAGTGTCATCCATTCCTCTGTACAATAAGAATGCCAGACATTTCCACAGTTGTTTTGCAGGTTTGCACTGAATCATTTTACATGCATCATTCACTACACAACTTTGGGTTTTTTCACTAATGGTCTCAAACCCCAGTTATTCACTATATTTTGGGACTAGCTTTGTGTGTGTGACATCCAAATTCAGCAACAGGAAACAGCATTAACCAAATTAAAAATATTTTCCTAATTTAATTTTCCAAATACAGTACATCTGAAAACAGGAATACAACTCTGTGCCAAGGCCCAGCAAATCACTTCCCTAGCTGGTCTGTGCAGTAAGAGAGGAGAAAATGTGGATTATATTTATTAGACATTTTCAGGTAAATATCTTGATTTTTTTTGCAAGTTGAAGAGAGGTCTTTTGAGGTGCGCTCTAACAAATTCAGTTGAATAGGATACTAAGGAACATCAGTTCCAATGGAAGGGGAGAGAAGCCCAGGCTGAATAGGACAACAATTTAGTATTTCTGTACAGTATACAATAAGTACTTTGTATATAAATGACATACTAAGGAGAGTTTTATTTTGAAAAGTGAAGCTACATTTATGTCATGCTACCAGCTAAACAACCTTGTTTGGAGCAACCTGTTTTATAGTGTATGGCTATATTTGTTGATTTCTGGTTCTTTCTGGATTTTACATCATCAGACTTTTGAGGAATCAGTTCTTGTTACCTTTTCTGCAAAATGGCACAACAATTACTTTTGCAGCTCATCAGTAAAGTATGTTTGAATTGCTGTTGCCAAGGGGAATTTCTGGGTAAAGTTGCATTGCTCAAAGTAGTGAACAGTTTGCTGTGATTTAGTCAAAGAGGATTCAACTCAATGTGAGTCTCAAATACTCAGATTGTTGATTTATCATTGAAAACATGTTACTGGAGGCTTTGAAAAAAAAACATCTAATATAATCATGGATGCTCTGCCTGTGCAATATATTTCATATAACTCTCTGTATGTCCCTATAGCAAAAATTGGCTTTCCCTTTTCTTCTTTTCTCCCTTTAGAGTGGGGAGAGGGCTGTGCTAGTTTGTGGAGTGCACATTTTGTTAGCCACCCAGTGGAGGTATTTAAGTCTAGCAGGCAGTGATCTTGGCATCGGTGCCAGTAAAGCAGTAATTACACCGTCTGTCATTTTCATTAGCCATATTTGCTTCCCATTTGGCTTGGAGGTATAAAACAGCTTTTAAAGTATAAGTCAAGAATTAAAAGCAAGGAGTAAGAGACGAGCGGTGGTTTGCCAGTAGGCTATAACCTCCATCAACACAGCAACAGTATAATGCTGTGGAGAGGCACAGACCCGTGCCGACTGCTTCCAAGGGCTGAAGGGATGGTGGTGTTTTAAGTGATTTATTGTGTGTGCTCAGTAGAGTCCAGTCTTATGAGCAGGAGCCCCTGGATCTTTCCGTCACATCATTATCCAATAGGCAGTCTGAAGGAAATGTTATTAAGTCTTCTGGGAGGCAAACTGTATTCAAAGAAACACTTAATTTGCATCATTTGCAAGCAAGCATTTGAAATTATGCTAAAAGGGAAATGGTTATAAAGAATCTTACACAGAACAAATAGGAACAACAAAATTCCCCTTAATTTTGAACATACGTTATTCCCCTGTGTTTAATTTAATAGGGTCATCTGCAGGTACTGCAACCCCAAACTTCACTGCTGTGATGGGAAACTGATTTATTGAGCATTGTTGCTGTTTTTGTGATAAGTTTGCTTAAACATTTTGCAGAGCATTCATTGTGGTTACTGTATTTAGATTTATCTCTCTAGGGTGAGGATGTAGAGTAAAACTAACTGCATGCAGGCTGGAGAAGGTAAAAGAAAGCCCCAAACTGTAGTTGTGTTCCAGTTGTTTGCCTTGAGGTTGGCTCTGCTTGTACAAACAACACGCACAAGTAAGGCACAGCGAGTTGGAGTAGTGAGCAAGAGTTGCCAGAGGTTTTTCCAGCTTTCAGTAACCTCAGAGGTGCTTGTGTATAAGCTTTCCCCCTAGGTAGTCATCACTAGAACAGCTTCCTGTTTGCTTTTATGACTCCATCCCAAATCACATGTACATTAAGCAGGAAACATGAGATTTCCTCCCAACTCATCAAACACCAGGATTTGGGGAGTCCTTTTATAGCCTGGCACATTATCTAAAAGTTTGTGCTAGGGAAGAAAGAGCTTCATGCAGAAACAGTTTCACTTAAAAATATCCCTTTTATCAACATGGAAAATTTAGGGGGAAACAAAAGACAGAAAAAGATTTCTTTTTGTTTGTTCGCTAGGCAGAGGTTAGAAAAGAAGCAAGAAACCTTAATTAAAACCAGAAAAGAATCAGTTTTTTGAGTTATATGGGTTTGGAGGTTTCCTATATTTATCACAGTTTGCTGGAGACATCTAAGGGGAATTGCCTAAGGGTGCAGAACAAATGTATAAGGAAGCTGAAATGCAAACTTAAGGTTTCTGAGTACCCAAGGTTGGTGCTCCAGTTCATTTTCCTTCTTGTCTGACAGTCCCAAAGAGGGATGCTGCAGAGGGAATGCTGTGTTGAAGATACTTTCCCCATGTTGTATTTGTTGAGTCTCATTGATGGTTTCTATATATCTGCTGATATCTAGGAATATGTTTAGAAGGATATCGTAGTTTAGGAATGGTACTCCCCAGTTTAGTGCTCCCACTGAGAGCCTCCAAACCTTGTGCCGCTCTCTCCTCCTCTTCCTGCTCTGCCTCTGATAGGATGGAGGGGAGAATTGGAGGCACATAAGGCAAAGATCATGGTTGAAATAAGAAAACTTTACTGGAAACAGCAATGAGATAAGAAAATGAACAGTAACAGCAACAACACTAATAACAGAGGGAATAAGAAAGAAGCAGAGGATTCACATGGAAACTCCCTGACAGCAGCAACCCCAACAACCTGACTGTTCTCTCTGCCACGATAGGCTGAACTGAAAGAGAACCCTTTCCCTGTCTCTGGAAAATTATGTGAGGTGGTATGGAATAACCTTCATGTCCTAGCTATGCCCCCTCCTGGTTACTGCAAAAATTAACCCTGCCCTGGCTGGAACCAGGACAAAGGAAAAGTGCAAAAGTATATGCTGTTCCTTAGGATGAGGGTTCTTCCTAGAAGCTCTGACTTTCTGGTAGCAGGCAGTTTGGAAGGATTTGCTTTGCCCAGGGAAATCCACAGTGTTATCTCAAGTTTGAAAGGAGGAAGAGCAGATCCAGTGCGTGACTGCAGGGCTGTTGTAAATGGTCTAGGGATCGTTGCCTTGGGTTTTTTTGCTTCATTTGGGTTTAATCTGCAATTCAGGGCTGTGTTATTCAACTGTACTTCATTCATCTGAATGAACGACTTACGCTCCAAAGGACCCTGTTGCCTTACCAGTCATAAAAGCTATGAAGTTGCCTAGGCAATTAAATCAATATCTTTTTTCTCTTTTTGTGGTAGCATTATCAACAATAATGCTGAAGGAGCGCAGTTAGATTTTACTGGCCTGGCAACAGCTGAGCATTTTCTTGTTAGATAGCTCCTGCCAATCCCTTTTTAGTTATTTTCAAGAAGCAAAGTAGCTTTATTTCTTAGTCTTATATTGAGTGAGAGGTTGAAATGTTAATCTCTGTGGATTAACGGTGTATCCTTTGAGAAAAAGGAAAGCTTGCATTTTTCTTGGTCCCCTGAGTGCTGGATGCAATTGTTTGAGAGATCTTGGGTTTCATCAGCTAGATACAAGGAAATGTACAAGTAAGCCTTCAATGATCTGTCAAAATTGGTTGACTCTATTGCAACCATTTTAGAAACTTCTTTGAAATGAGAGTTATTCCCCAGGTGTTTCTTTGCTTGATTTTAGTGCATTTCATAAAAGACAGTGAAAAGTAATCACCACAGGATTATTACTAATTCAGACCTTCTCGAAAAGCTATATTCCAGCCATAAATTTGCTAAAATAATGGCTGGAACATGAATTGCTGCACTTTTATGATGTGGTGTATTTATTTACTGTTTAAATACTTGCTTGTCTTATCCAGTCCCAACATATGTGTTTATACTGGAAAGTTTACATAGTGAGTGAAAATAATAATATAGTCTCACTGAATGAGGTTAATTGCAGTTCAGTCATACTGAAATCGAGGAGTGAGAAGTGGGACAGAATAGCAAGCGAGACTAATTCTGTTCTCATGTGCATTGGATTTACCTACACTGACTGAAGCGTGGGTAATTATCAGGAGTTATCCTAGTACAGATATGCACAGTCTTAGTCTGAATTAATTTTCTCTTTCATTACTCTATCTCCATGTTTTGCCAGGTGCTCATGGAGTTGGCACAGATGTATCCCTCTCACCTTTCCCTACAATATCAACAGCTTCATGTGCCTACCTCATTACCCTTCAGCTCTACAGATACAAAAGATTACTGGCCATGAGTAGCGGTGAATAGCTGGAGCTAAAAGTATAACAGTGAGGTGTCCAGACTGAAATTTCAGGTTATCTGCACTTAGACAAGACTATAGAGAAATCTCTGCTGTTTGAACCTTTGTTAAAGTGATAAAATTCAGTGGTGCTTTCAACTAGAAGGAGATGAAGTTTCCCCTGTTAATGTGGCCACTTCATTTCTGAAAATCAGATTTGATTGTGGAAACTAGAAGTGTGTCTGATTGAGGAACATAGCTGAAATTAAATGGGGCAGACTGCCCCCTTCGAGTGCTGTTCACAGGAAATCTTGTTGAACTGTCTTATGAAATACTAGTATTCTTTTCTGTAAGCTTTTTGGCCCTGAAGTTGCAGTAGTTTTTGGCAAGTCATCATCCCCATTACAAATTCTTTTCATGAAGAGGTTGCAAACATAGCTTTAGGGACTTCCTTTCTGCTTCCTCACCAGTTTCTGAAGGTGAGAGTAACTTTTCTGGTCCCTTGCTCAAATGAAATGCAGCAATCTTCTTACACAGCAGATCTCTGATGGCAAGAATACGAGTCCTGGTTTTCCTTCTTTTCCTAATGTAAAATAGCAAGTAGGAAGTTCCTCCTTTCTTAGTTCATAAGTAACTAGAAAGTTTGTAGCTAGAAAGTTTAGTACTGGGACCTGACAGTTTTACTATCAGTTTCCTTTTGGTTTTGTTTTCTCTTTTTTCTAATGCCTAGTGCTTACACCAGGGATAGACTTATGCTGTATAAGGCCAGGTTATGACCACCAAAAAATATTAGTTCCATTAATTTCAAAGCCAAGACATGTCAGAAGCTGATCTTATTCTGTGTTAAAAATACGTTGACACAGTAGAGTGAGACTAGAATGGATGGACCTTGATCTCCTCTTATTTGCTGGCAAGCTGGTTGTGGGGTTGTTTTGGGTTTGGAGTTCTTTTAAGCTAAATAATTGGAATAAGGCTTTCCATTTCCCTTATGTGTAGCAATGTGACTCTTTCCTGTAGAGATATTAACACAGTGTCTCACTTGAAAAGAAGTTGGGGAGATTCTTTCAAGTAGATATTTTTTCTCTTGGGTTTTGTTGTGGTATTTCAGATAAAATCACTGAGAGCCAAATGTTGCCAACTGTAGGCAGAGATCCACATAAATATCTTTTATACACAAATGTGTGGCAATTTCCTGCCTTAGCATTCAGTTGGTTTTGAACTAAAGACCTCTGCTACTATAAGCATGTGTTTCTAAGGCTTGAGTAAGAAGTACGACCTGGTAGCTGGTAACAAAAGTGGTTATTATCCTGGTTTAGGCAGTAGAATGAGAAGTGCCATATGCCTTTCATGAGCACTGGAAAAGGTGAAACTGTTCAGCTGTTAAGTTTTGTCCTTTGCTTGTCCTGAACAAGTTCTGTGTGGAACTTTTTTTTTTTCTTTTTCTTCCTCCCCCTCCCCTAAATGTTATGCATTCATTCTTTGTAGTGAACATGGCTATTAGATAAAACCTTCCAAATCAAAAAAAAAAAAAGAAAAAAGAAAAAAAGTTCTAATTTACTTACTTACTTTATAAACATTTCTATCATTTTTGTGGTCTCAAGAGGAAAGTTTTTAAATTTGCATTTATAAGAAACATTTGCAACAAAAATGGAATTAAAACAACAAAGTGACATTGTGTGAACTATTAATATGCTTTGTTTTACTGATCAGCTTATTTTACCAGTACTTGGATTCATTGTAAAGATCCTTTCTCGTAGGGAAATCAACTGATGGCTGTATCTTGATCAAATTTACTTTATGTCTGATTATTTTCACTGGATTGCTTGGGATTTACTCACTGGAGCAAGACAAGGAAAATTTGGCCTTTTGTCTGTAAAGTTTCATATCCCCTACTACCAATGCAGAACAAATTTCACTCACAGAGGGCAGCCTGAGGTTAAGTTGGTTTTAAAGATAACAGTAGATTCCAGTGTCCTTGCATTTGTTTTGTATTTGGTGACAGTCACTAAATCAGAGGAAGGAATGTTCAAACAACACACTTGAGGAAAAGTGATTTTTATAGAAAGGGCCCATTCCTTCTAATAGCCAGTAACTGCACACAACCCCACTGACATTAAAAGTCCATTAGCTAAGCCCAGTTTAAACACCAGCTGATGTTATGTCAGCTAAATGTATATTGGAATTTTTCATGTAACACAGCAATAGCACTTCTGTAATTTTTCTAAAACTATGTACATTAAGGAAAGCAAATGTCATCTGATAGTAGTAAGATGAAGAGTTCACATTAAAGTAGGGAGAATTGTAATCAAACTGAAGTCACCATCTGGTTGCATTAACAAGAAGCAAAAATGGTTGCAAGTAAAGCAGGGAGTGTCAGGTTTCTGAATTAAAGCTAGATTAACAAATCTAGTGTCCAGGCTTCTGTAATATGGGATAAGCACAGGGCTGCTTATCTGCTTGCTTTTTATCATTAAATGTAGTATGACCTTGTTTGAGGAAAGTGTATACTGAAGTCAGTAAGATGTTTTCTCATGTGGAGCACTAGGTTGGCATGGAAGAAGGTTGTTTCCTGGCTGTTTAGGAAATATGTCTTATTACAGCAGTGTGAAAACCTTTAAATGTGTCAAGATAATGTTTGTATGCCTGTGGTCTGAAATTTTAGTTAAACAATGGCGCAGCAAATAGCATCAAAAAGAAGGTTGAAAAGTATGGTGAAAAAATGGTGCCTGCTTGGTAAAGAGGAGTGCTGCAGGTGATGAACTTTGTATTTCTGCTCAAAAGCAACCACCAGACTGTGGTTCTAGCACTGCGGCTTTGGGACCACAGAAGCACAGTTTAGCAACGGGTTTGGCAGTGGATCTAATTCAGGGAAGTCACTCTGAAGTCTGCCTTTAAAATAGATCTTGTGTTATAAAGCCAGGCAAAGGGACGCTTGGTAAGTTAATGTGAGAGCTGGAAACAGAGGGGTAATTAGTCGCTTACTGACACGCTCCCAAATATGGTGAAGTATTACTGTACCTCCTCAGCCTCAATAGCTGTGCTATTATCCGTCCATTAGCGAAACCTTGTACAAGTACTGACAGGAGGAGAGCTTAAATGCCTGATGCGAGGAGACATACCCACAGCAAAAATCCTGTGAACGCGTCTGGAGGGCTCCCTTAAACTTAACCAGGCTGTGTTAGTAGAACAAAACTCTCAAATGTGTCATAAGGCTGAACCTGAGGGGTTTTTTTTCGGACATCAGTAGCGTGCCCAGAGCAGATTGTGTGTTTGTGAACCACAAGGTTTAAGGAGAGTAATTCAATTGCGTTTTCCCCCCTTCTGGAACAAAACATGTAAACATATTACTAAACTAAAGCCTGGTTTTAATTACAAGCAGTAACTTTTTCATGTTGACAGATTTTCACATGGAAAGCTTTATTGAAAATGAGAGAAGACCTTTTTGCCATCGTTAGTTCTTGTTGCTTAGTGCTTTTATCAAGTACAGTAAAATACAGTTTATAATTATTTCCAAGCTTATATGGACATGTTTAATATAATTACTAAACAAAATCCTGTTTACTGACATATTGCTTGTGAAACCAGCCTGAATAATCCGGTCTCTGGCACACATAAATCAGGCAGTAATAACAGCTGTAAATATTTCATAATATACTTAGAGTGCTTTGATTTTAATATGGAATCCACTTTTGGGTTTTAAGGATAAAACACGGGTCAAAAAAGACTTTTACCATATGTTCTTTCTTAATCTCTTGCACTATATTGCCTGAAAGTTATTAAAAAAATCATTATTGTATTTTATTATAAAAAGTAAATATATACATGTTCATGAGCTGGGAAAATTAGGTAATTGAATTATGCTGGAGCTAACAAAATGACTCCATTCACATTGGCACAGGACAATTGCTTCAATACAGCCATGAATCCTTTTCATTGGAAAAGGCATTGCAGTGCCAATATTCTTTGTCTTTTTCGAAGTTTCACTATTTTTATCTGTCTGGATGTCTGTATATTGTATACTAAGCCTGAAAGACATGCATAAGACACTAAGAAGCAGCTGGTTATGCAGCTGATTCGGGTGGCCAGAGGGCTGGGAAACCAAAGATTTGTGGTGGAGTGCTGAGCGAGCTAAGGTACTGCGTTATGTGTTGGGCACCCTCTTTCTGGTAAGGCTTTGAACCTGTATTTAAATAGAAGGAAGAAAAGGTGACTGATCGTCTGTCTGCTGCAGAATAGTTGAGGTTGCCTGAGGCTATTAAATCATCCCTGAGAGTTCAAACTCTGCATGTGGTTTGTCCAGTTCAGAAGAGGGCCTTGAAGTTTCAAGAAAAAGTTTATGATCATCCCTCAAGTCATTTTCCCCTGCCTCAAAAAAAGACCTTAAAAAGCAGTTGTGCAAAAGACAACATTTTGCAAATTTTGTTTATTTGGGAATGTTCTTAAACCTGTAAAATAAAATAAGAAATAAAGTAACCAAAGTACTATTTTGAAAGGCAAATTTGAAAAATATTCACTTTGGGATTTATTTTTTACCCTTGTTCTTCAGTTGAATTCCCTCACTAAAGCTGACATAAATTTTCAAATGTTTTGGCTGTTGCACTCTGAAAAAATCATTAGTCTCCAAAACTGTGCCAGGCTCCTTCTTGAATGTTTTCTCCTCTGAGCTATGAATCTCTCAAGCTTAGGACCCTGCCCCCCAAATAAAAAGCACAACTAACAATTGTTATGAGGTAGGTGATAATGTTGGGATATGTGGCAGGAGAATATTTTTGGGTTATTTTTTCCTCCTTGAGGGGATAAAAAAGGTCTGTGGATGTGTTCAGCAACACCAGGTGTGTGTTTGTGCAAAGGGAGCTCCTCAGTCTTGCTTTTAGATGGTCAGTATTTTAAGATACATCAACGTATTTTGATCAGTGACATAGTATGTGGTTATACTTGCAATCAGTGTCGAGTGTCCCTCTCAGCATCCTAGAGTCACCTAGGGATTCATGGCTATGGTTTGCAAAGATGTTACTATAAAATATGTAGCAGGTCACTCTTAAGAGAGAGATCATAGGAGTTCCTGGGTGCAGTACTTTAATTTTGGAAAGCTGAAGTCCCAGTTCTCAGTTTTCTGTAGTATGAGAACTTGCACTGAAGTGTGAGTCATTGCTTAAGAACATTGAAGTGCATGAACAATATTAAATTGCTTTGTTATGGGTATGTGCACAAACACTGAGTATGTGCATCCAGACACTGTCATTGGGAAGTTATTAGTATATATAATTAACTAACCACAAGGAATTTCTGGGCAGAAATAACTTATGTTTCCTTCCCACAAACCCAGCTTAAAGGCTCATGCAAGACTCTTGCCAAGGAAATATCTTGCTGTCCACTGAAATATTATTCAAGAAGATGCACCTACCTGCAAAGGCACAGAGCTTTACCTGGAAATAATCCTACCATCAAGTTAGTTCTTCTGACTTGTGCTCTGTCTTGTTTATAAATGCTGTGTTGTTTCATATTAGGTGATGTGACCTTTAGATTTCAGCTGCTGCCATTATTTAATTGGCAGCTCCTGTAGGAGCCTGTTGTGGTTTAACCCAGCAGGTAGCTAACACCACACAGCCGCTAGCTCACGCCGCCTGCACACAGTGGGATGGGGAGAGAACTGTAGGCAGGGAGGTGGGGGGGTGAAGTAAGAGTCATGGATTGAGATCAAGATGGTTTAAAAGGACAGACAAAAGAGAAAATAATAGTAATATTAAGAACAACAACTATACGATAATTAGAATATACAAAACAAGTGATACACAGTCCAGTTGTTCACCTCCTGCCAGCTGGTGCCCAGCATGTTCCTGAACAGTGGACCCTGGTCAGTTTTCTCTCCCATGCATATACTGACCATGACATGATATGGTGTGAAATATCCCTTCGGTCAGTTGGGGGGAGCCGTCCTGGCTGTGTCCCCGTGTTCCCTCCCAAGTTCTTGTGCACCACCAGCCTCCTCGCTGACAGTGTCAGGTGAGAAGCTGAAAAGGCCTTGTCTCAGTACAAACACTGCTTAGCAACACCTAAAACATCAGAGTGTTACCATCATTACTCTCATCCTAAATCCAAAATATAGCACTATACCTGGAACTAGGAAGAAAATGAACTTATTCCACATGAAATGAGCCAAAATTACTAACGAGAACTTGTGTAACACCAAGTTTTTGTGACTCAAAGGCCCATAGATATGACTTGTGTGTATGAAGACCAAGTAGTTGTGGCAGCGTAGGTCTGGAATTCAGGAAGGCCAAAGGTGTTTTCATTAGTGAGGAAATGGAGACCAGCTGGCTTATTTATGCTTATAAATATATATAACTGTATTTTGGTGCACAGGTAAATTGTGTATGCCACTTAGCCCCATCTGTTCCTAATAAATTTCAGCCTGCAGGCTCTAGGTTTTGAAACGTTTGATTATGGTCAGATAGGTGAACTTTCCAAGTAGAAGAGCTCGCCTTCATAAAGTATGTTTGCAGCTGAACCTCTCATTTTGTGTAAACCAGCACAACTTACCCGAGGTCAGTGAGTGTCTCAGTTCTGCACCAGCTGAGGGCTGTTAACTGTTAGGATTTCTGGAAGACTGTATTTGTGGAGGAGAGATTTCTATCTCATCTGTTTGGACACAAAAAATTTCCATGACTCCAAGTAGGCTTTTAAAGAAACTGAGGGAAAAAAAAGGAGCAGACACTGCAAATTACATCAGAGAATGGTCCCCATGTTAAAAAAAGAGATTCTTTATCACTAAAATGAGGAGGAAAATGTTTGTGTCTTTACAAGATCTTGTTCCACTTAGGAGAGCCTGAAGAAAAGATAGACATCTAGAAGGGCAATTATTGGGTAAAATGCTCTTTTATGACTACAAATTGTTTGAGGCTTTTTATTTTTTAAACAGAAAATCTTCTTTGAAAGTTTTTGCAGCCACCCGCTATCCCGCTGATGCAAAGCCTCTTCAAAGACTTAGTAATTAAAATGAAAAGGCTGTATGTTGGCATTGCCCCTACCCTTTGCAGTTGTTCGTTCCCAGAACATCACCCTACTTCTGAACAAAACCCAAGATGAACTTTTCTCAGTAGGTCTCTGTACCATCAAGGCCATCTTCCTAGCTATGACAATGAGCAGTCACTTTTGATCATCCTAGAGGGTAAGTACAGAGACAGAAATAGAACTTGATTCTCCCCATTGTCTTCTATCAAAGTAGGTAATAGAAAATTAAAACATAAAAAAATCAACCTGCTAGGATTAGCGATTTCAAATATGAGTTAGTAACAGTGGAAAACATACATTTCCTTGGAGAATTAAGAGTTTTGAATACAATACAGGCTTTATTTTTATTTCCCTGGGGGGTAAGACAAATATTTCATTGTATAAAGAAGCTCAAGCATCCTCTTCCCCCCAAATACATGTTCATAAATACAAGGTATAGACTAAACATTCTTATCCTTTGCATGATAACTGCAAGAACAAATTTATTTGTGGGATTTGAGGCTGGAGAAAGGGAACAGAGTAGTATATATTTACTAGCCACTTCAAAACCACAAGACAGACACAAATGCATGCAAGGCAGCCTGTTTAAAGGTTACCAAAGCATGTTATGCATGATGCTGCTTGAGGCAAGAAAGGAAAGGGGGTGATAAAGAACCTGCTGCATTTTTTTAGGTCACCAGCACAAAGTGGACTGGTCCTGCCTAATGAGCATGAGTGGCTGTGCAGTCACCTCACACCACTAATTGCTTGGACAGAATGTGGCCCTGACATAAGAGGCTTTGAGCTTCCCTGCCTTGGGCAAGACCTCGGGATCCTCAGTTCAGGCTGGAAGACAATTCAGTATGAACTAAGGCAAGCAGGGAGGAAAAATTCATTGAAAACCAAAAGAAAAGTCACATGAACTTAAATTTTATTTTGTTGGGTGTTTTTTTTAAATAAATGTGTCATCACCTGTATGAACTATCTATTGTGGCTATGAGGCACATTTAGCAACAGAGGTGCTTTAGAAAGAAGAAAAATATTTCATATTGCTACCAGGTTATCTCTTGATGTTGTTTGCTTTGTTTGTTCAAGTTTGTTTTAATGTGAGGCTGTTCCTTACCCACCTGAGAAATCTTGCAGAAATGGGCAGGGGCATGTAGAACATTTTTCTGGATTGATCCATCTAGACATTAGAAAGATATCAGAGGGTCATTATTATATTTGAATGCAAGAGTAAACTGTAAAACCAAAAGTTGGTGTGAAGGGGGATCCCAGAAGGAGTCTGAGTGAGGAATTTGGAGTAAAATAGGTGGGAAGTTCTGGTGAAGAGGCCATGGATCAGGCCCATTTCTGAGTGTTAATGCTGCTGCCATGGCAGAGCTATTTGTTACCAGTGACTCTCCTGTTGGGATGCTTGAGGTGTCATTTTGGTGTGGTTGCTGGGTATGGTAAGTTGTAAATTACATAAAAGGAGCTAAAAAAGTCATTGTGGACTTTCATGCACAAGGAAAAATGTCATAGAAAACTTTGAAGCAAGAATAGGACTAACGGCGCAGTTCTGTAGAAATCCTTTCCCTTGTGAGGAGTCCTATTAACCTTTGAATTGTGATGGCACTTATTGAAAGAATCTGTGTTTCAGTGTGTGAGTAATCCCACCCCTTCAATATGCAGCCTTGCAAGGTTGTATCTAGCCTAAAATGAGTCGTCCCATCAAAGTTTCCCAAGAGAATCAGAAACTGTTCTTAGGAAGGAGTTCAGACCAGGAACATAACTCCTCTGAAAAATTCTTAAGCTAAACTCCCTGTTGCAGGAGCTCTTACCAGAGAAGTTTTGATCATGTCTATTGATTAAGGTGTTTTTTTTGTGTCTTAAAGAGTAAATTGAAAGGTCATTTTTTATATTGATGTGCAAGGAGTTTTATTGATTCTCTTTTATGAGGCATTAATGAAATCTATAGAAGCCTAACAAGATTGTATAGTTAACCTTGGTGAGGTTGCCTGTTCTTTTTACATTTGCAGAAAGGGGAGAATAGAATGTTCTATTTTAGCATTTTAAATTATGTGGGAGTGAATGAATTTCATGGAATCAAAAGCCTCTTAGCACAGAGAGAGCATGATGTAGTTATACTAACCCATTCACTCCAAAATGTGCTTAGTAGAGATTTTTTGGGGAATACTTTGTTTTGGTGCCTAATAGTACCACATATTTATCACTATGAAAACAAGCAGGGAAGTCTATCACTCACTATGTGTGCCAGAAATGCCTTCCACAGTCACAATGGTGGTGTGTCAAGAGTCTGTCCCACTTTAAAAGAACTGGCAGGATTTATTCTGGAAGTGTACCAAAATGGACCAATCTGTCTCAAAAATATGAAGCTGGGATCAATTTTGCAAAGTTAAAATAAACAGTAGTCACACATAACCCAATATATTATGCTAGCAGAGGAAGAAATGTAAAGAGCTGAGGGTATCTATGGATTTGGCTTGGTAGAACATTAAATATGATATATTGGATTAAAAAATTATCCACTAATTTAAAACCTATTCATAATAAAATTTGGAAATACTTTCCAGTGTATTATTTTATTCTACACTATTTTCTAAAATTTATTTTCTTTTTATGCAACTTAAATTTATGAAGGACATCTTGGCAATGAAATACAAAGCTAATGCACCCTGAGAAAGAATACTTTTGCATAGTGGAAGCTCAGAAGACTTTGAGTGAATGTTGTGCATTTTTCTTTGCAGTAAGAAAAACATACTGGAGAGAGGCAAGTATAATTATCTCCATTTATAGATGGCAACCAGAGGAGCAGGAGGCAGGACTGGGGAATGAGCAGACACAGGAATTCCCCTCTGGTGGGCTCACAGAAAACATGGAAGTAATTTGTGGTATGAAAATGGCTGGTGTTGCTTGTTTCCATCAAAAGGCTATGGAGAATGGAGAAAGTGGGCATTGGATTTTTACATTATGGTCTGATCTGTGACTAGCCTAAATGCTGCTGGCCCGGCTCATCTTTGCTGTTCATTCTCTTTGGTTGTCAGCAAGATACAGATAAAATTAGAAGTGAGGCTCCTAATGCTGACTTTTGGTTTCACAGATCTGTAATGAGAACAGCATCTGGTTGCAAAAGTTCAGTTGGAGAACTACTCCAATCCACTACGCCATTGGATCCAATTTAGCTAGTGCCTCTGAGGATCAGCCTTCCCTGTTTTGCTTCATGCTGTGTGGTTTTCTTCAGCCTCTTTGCCTATGTGTGTGAGGTTGAGGTTGTGTCACTCTAATGATACCCCTACATAGCTTTTCTGTTACTCAGTGCCCTCATAAAAAAGCTCCTTTTCTCCCCACCCTATGGACAAGCCTTCCCTGGGCATTTCCAAGACTGTTTTAGCTGTGAAGCTGAGGGGGTGCATCTCTCTGCATCTCTCTGCGCCCAGGTGGGTAATTGAGCTGTGCTGCAACACCACATCATTGATATCTAT
Source organism: Dendrocincla tyrannina (assembly GCA_035047865.1). Lineage (NCBI taxonomy): Eukaryota > Metazoa > Chordata > Aves > Passeriformes > Dendrocolaptidae > Dendrocincla > Dendrocincla tyrannina. The sequence goes on along the minus strand of JAWWMP010000132.1, from coordinate 21,825,290 downwards.
ACAGCTGGAAGTCCCTCAGGGTCTTGGTGCAGCTACGCGAGAGAAGTTCCCTCTCTTAGCCCCTCTGTCAGTTGTATTTGAAGAGGACGGAATGGGCTGGAGATGGTGGTGTGGAATCGTGGAGGGGCATTATACAGCAAGTCAAAACTTTGCCTGTGCCCGAAGGGTGAATGGCTTTGCTTCCTGGTCTGGAGCTCCTGTCTCCTTCAGAGTGCTACAAAAATCAGACACATCCCAAAACACAGAATTGGTCTGTAGCTCAGTTATTGCACCTTAATTAGCTGCCATGGGGGCTAGATGTTTTTGTCTCTCTCAGCACAGAAAACAGGTACAAGTCAGTTCTCCCTTTTTTGTATTTTTTTAAGTCATGGTATGTGTTCTATTTTCTGTTTTGTATTTTAAGCAATGACCATTCAGGCTCTGCTGTTTAAAAAATTGTGTCTGCACTGGAGGACAGAGATCTGCAGAACATTAGAGTTTATTTCCTCCTTTGGAAGATATACCTAGAAAATCCATTGCTAGAATCTTTCTGTGTGGAAGCACCCCCAGAAAAGAGCTGGAGTAACTGTATGAAAATTGCAGGATTACCTGAACAATATGTCTAAAATGCATTGCAGGATGTAAGTGAATCCAAGAAGGACAGGCAGGCATGTTACTTTTTGTTTTCATGTGTAAATAACACAAAGAACAGAGATTTAGTTATTTTCCTACTAGTTGAACATTTTGGTTAAACTTTCTTGCAGTTTGCAGATGTCAATATATCAGTAGATTTATATATTTAAAAGTTAAAAACGTTTTGATTACTGCTAATATTTAGTTTCTGTCTACTTCGTCTAAGCTACAGAATTCTTTTCTTTAAAGAACGCTAAGGAGTATTTCACCTTGGCACTCCAGTAATAATATAAGGAATAAGCACAGTTGTATATACTATATTCAACTGTGTTTCCAGGCAGTACGTATTCAAGAAAACATACTCCCAGTTTTGTAACAGAAAACGCTAAAAAAAAAAAAAAAAAAAAAAGATAACTGGATAGACAGAGATATAAAAAGACAAATGGATGAATACAAAGAAGGAGAAAATTGGGGTTAATCAATCCTTTGCAAACATAGTGTGTGTATAAGAAATGCCAACTTTTTCTTCTTGAGAGTGTGCTTGGGAGAGTGTGAGATGGCTTTGGTGGCCAGGCTACTGGGTAGGACAGTGCTGAGCTGTCCATAAGTGCTTCTGCACAATCCAAGTGACAACAGGAACGAGTGCAAACAAAGCTGTGCTTAGCTGTCAGTGCCTCAAAGCACCAGGCAAAGGTAGGAACATACAGGAGTTGGAGGCATTTGGCTGCTGGGGTTACAACCATGATCACTGTCCTGGTGACTCAGGTTTCTTTGTCCCTGAACTATGCACACCAGCATAGTCTGCAGTGTGTCTGCAGGTGAGTGCACCTGGTCAAACATCTGTGCTGAGTGCTGATGATGTGTCTATCAGTAAAGTAACAGCTGTTCCGAGGCCTTTGCCACAGATGGTGCTGCTGAGCCCTCTGTCTGGCTTCCACACTTTGCCCAGGTGAATGATTTATGATGTGGAAAGAGGGTAGCATATATCAAAGGGAAAAAAATAACTACTGACCTACTGGTGCTCCTGTTAAAGCAGTTGGTGTGGCTTCTCCAAGAGGCATTGCTTTGACAATCCCATGGTAGAGTTGGGCAAAACCATGAACTCTTTCTGAAAGCCTTGGCCCTGTTCTCAGCTGCATCATCCCCTTGGCCCCACTGGGCCCTCCCACCCAGCACTTCCCATCAGTCTGTGAATCCATTAACAATCATAACCTCTTGTCTGCATTTTGTCATTTATAGCTTTATGGAAGTTAAGACGTGACCTCTCTGTTACCAGGCTATCTGTTTTTATCTTTCCTTTGATGCTGAGGGCTTCTCTAGATTGGGAGGAGTTGGTGCCTTCTCCAGGCTAAATGAGGTTTCTGTCTGCTGTTGAATTTGAGGATATATTTGTTACAACCTTGTAATATACCTCTGGGTCCAAATGGGTGTTTGAATCCAGACACAGCGATTTCCTGCACAGAAGTACCCCTGGGTACAGTGGTACTGGCATCACATGTGCTTTAAGAGGCAAGCCACATTCCCCACTAGTTCAGAAATGGGGGTTGCAGCCTGGGTAGATATGTCCTAAGCCCTTGCACTCATTTGACTGGTCTGGGAAGGAAAACGAACTACTCACAAGTAGAGCTAAGGCGGCAACATATTTTGGACAAGTGGCCAAAAAACCCCTTGCTCTTTTGAAGTGTGGAACAACAGTTCCAGCTTCGTACAAATCATTATTAGCTACAAAATGTGACTCTGTTGCAGTAGCTTTTAAAGTATCCCTGGCTTTCTGGCTGTGATTCACCGTCTGGGCATTTGCTCCAAAGCATCCCTACCCATGCATGAAATCCATCATCTCCCCTTTCTCCTTTCCCTTCTGAGGCATTTTGCATGCTTCAAGTACCAATGTGTGTTATGCACTGTCCTCAAGACACCCAGGTGAGGAAATCCTTTAGGAACTGCCACAAGTACTCTCTCACTGCTGTAGCATGTGACACTTTGTGCCTTTACTGTAAGAAGCTGCATGATGCTCCTGTGGGAGGCCAGCTGAGCTCTGCACCTTCTGCAGAAGGTCTCACATACAAAAAATCCCTGCTCTACAGCGAAGTCAGTTCTCTCTTGGGGTGGCTCATGACTTTGCTGTTCAGATGTGGAGAGTTGGTTCTTGGTGTCACTGTAAAATGGATTGCATTCTTGCAATTTCCACTGCAGGGATATACACTTCTGAAACTTTTGGCTAGAGAAACTGGGCTTGCTTTTGGGTAAGATACAGCTGGGGTTTGAGTACATGGTATATTTCTGCTGCTTGAATACAAATAATTAGGCAGGGATTTCCAGCTGAAGTTCATCCTCTGGTCTGAACACTGACTTAAAACAATAGTGAAGCAAAGTATCTTGAAGCAACTTTCATGCCTTTTTTTGGTGGTTACTTTTTCTGGTATTGGGTTTGCCTGGCACAGGATGATTTGTGGTTTTTGTTTGTTTTTGGTTTTTTTTTGTTTTGTTTTTGGTTTGGTTGGTTTGGGTTTTTTTCTTTCTTTCATTTTTTTCCCCGATTTCTTCCAAATCAGGAGGCTATTAGATTATTTCTTCCAAATGCTGTAGTAAGTACTGAACAAAATGAAAGGATGAATTGTACTCACCTTGGACTGTCTACCCTCTGGCTGCCCTTCTACACAGAGACACACTCTTATTCTGTTCCCGTGGAAAACAGTGTTAGGGTTAAAATGTTCAGGAATGCCTTTTACTTGTCTGTTGCAATCAAGGTCAGCTTCTTGAAGAATTTAAACTGCTGATAAAAAAAGTGGAAAATGGAGTTGCTATTTTTTATATTGTCCTAAAGACATTCCATTCTCTTTACTGTAATATTATAATTTTTAATGGATGAAGAGTGGCTTACACGCCACTTACATCTTGCTTAAAACATTCTAGTCGAAATTCAGTGTCGATGAGATTTTGTATGGGTCCTTTGCGTAGGTATGAATTAAATTCAGAAATGTCATTCATTTGCACAGGGTAGGAAAAAGACTTGAAGGTTTCATTCTTAAATGCACTTTATTACATAGTTTAACACTCTAAATCTTGCTTTGATACTGGGATTATTGCACCTACTTCTTAAAAGGCTGTTTTCAAATCTGTTCATCTAGCACATAATAAATCTGTTTCAGTCATTTAATATATGGTGCAGTACTTTATACTGCAAATAAATCTGCTTCACTTAATTTATACATGGTAGGGCAAATGCTTGAGCTGGGGAACTAGAACCGTGTATCTAATTAAACTGCCCACTTCTGGTGACATGGAGACACTGTGCTTTCCATATCAGTCTCTGTCTTTCTTTGGAATGCTTTTGAGAGGTTATATTAGTCAGTCATTTATGTATTAATAACATCCTGAAACTTAAGAACAGGGACAGCAACAGTGTTCTGGGGTGACAACCAGGTGATATTTCTAGATACTATAAAGCCATGTCTCAGAAGTAAAATCAGTGTTCTCTGATATGTATTAGCGCCATTTAAATGGGCATTAAGGAAAGTTAAGAAAAGGTAGGCATACTCTGGAGAAGAACTGTAGACTGAAGTGCCACAGATATGTGTCCATGAGATGGAGACATGATGTAGCAAGCAGCAATGTTGTCTCATGCTGTACATTGGGTATGATGTACATGAAGTGCCAGTTTCTCATTGATCCTTATTCACACAGTTTCTGCTGGGGGTTAATGAGACATGTGCCTTCCAGTCCTAGAAATTGAGCTATTGTTTTCTTCTTAAGCCTACAGGAGTGCTGTGTCTTGATGAATAAGGGCAAAAAGGTGCTGCCCCTGGGCTGAGGCAACGCTCTCTCTCAGTCCAGGCTGGGGGGTGAACAGATCGAGAGCAGCCCTGCTGAGAAGGGCTTCGGGGTGCTGGTGGGTGTGAGGCTGGACATGACCCAGCAGTGTGCACCTGCAGCCCAGGAAGCCAAACACACCCTGGGCTGCACCAAAAGCAGTGTGGGCAGCAGGTCGAGGAGGTGTTTCTGTCCCTCTACTATGGTCTTGTGAGGCCCCACCTGGAGTGCTGCGTTCAGCTCTGAGGAAGGACAGGGATCAGTTGGAGCAAGTCCAAATGAAGGACAGCAAGTTGATCAGAGGGAAGAAGCACCTCACCTGTGAGGAAAGGGTGAGAGAACTGGGTTTGCTGCACCTGGAAAAGAGAAGGTTTAGGCGTGACCTATTTGCAGCCTTTCAGTACCTGAAGGGACCCCACAAAAAAGATGGAGAGAGACTTTTGACAAGGGCATGTAGTGATAGGACAGTGGCTTTAAAATGAAAGAGAGTAGGTTTAGACTAGATTTTGGGAGGAAATGCCTTACTGTGAGGGTGGTGAGGCCCCAGGACAGGTTTCCCAGAGAAGTTCTGGATGTGCCATTCTTGGAAGTGTTCAAGGCTGGGCTGGATATTGCTCTGAGCAGCATGGTGCAATTAAAGGTTTCCCTGCCCAAAGCAGGCGGTTTGAAACTACATGATCTTTAAGGTCCCTTCCAAGCCAAGCCATTCTGTGATTCTATGAAAAATGTTTAAAAATGTTCCTAACAAGTGCAACTTCTTTTTCAAAGAAAAATATGGACAAGATTCAGCAAAATATCCCAGGTGTCTGTTGTGGGGAACAACGAACCATACTAGGTACTGGCTTGCAATATGGAATATTAAATAAAGCCTTCAGACAAACCTGAGTCTCCAAAACATACTTCAGATCATACAGAGATGGTGGTCAAACCATGGAACAAGCTTCCTAGAGTGGTGGTTGATGCCTCAAGCCTGTCAATGGGCAAGTTGCCCTTGGACAATGCCTTTAATAATTTGCTTTAATTTTTTGTCAGCCCTGAAGTGTTCAGGCAGTTGAACCAGATGATCATTGTAGGGCCATTCCAGCCTACTATATTATGTTTTCTTTCATTCTATTTTATTATATTCTCACCCTTCCTGTTGGGAGGGGAGCTGTTGAAGAATGAGGAGTGAAACATCCATCTGCAGTTATATACCAGTACGTTTGTTTGCCTTAATCTCTTGCAGCCATTTTGTTAGTTATGTTTGCATATATACTTTAATTAATCCAATATTTGCCAGTTTTCATGGCATCAACCCTAATACAAGGAAAAAAACCTGCTACTTTTTAAAAGTTCAGGAAATTCTTCATTTTTGTGTGCTGATACTCAAGGCTTCATTGGCAAGTTTGGGTCTGTAAAGAGTGTGATAAAAACTGGATCTGGGAGGCAAAGCTCTCCAATCATTTTGAGTCTTCCAGCAAAAGTAGTTCTGCTGTTGGCTCGTTCTCTGACTACAGAAATAACATGCAGGCAATGTAGGGGTGTTGTGTAAACTATTTTGTACATAGACTTGACCAATGAGAGCATGTAATTGAGAACTGGCATGTTTCCTTCCTTTTTTAAAAGACACACTACTAGGACTTGCTTTCTGCTTTGTGTTTAGATAACGTCCACTGTGGCCATCTGTTCCCACTATTTCCCAAGCAAAACAACAAATGAAAGCAGAAATATGTTAAAGCATGTTAAATTTGCTCTAGTGTAGCCTCAGTTTTTCCTTCCAAGTTTTTCTTCTTCCTGTGACTATGTGAAATGATTTTCAGGAGTTTTGTCTCTGCCTCATTCCTCACCTCCTTTCTCCCCTCACTTCCTCACAATATACCGTTTTAAATTTGATTATTTTCGAAGTTTCTAAAGCCTTCAGTTAATTTATATGCTTTTCACTGTCATATTTCGTTTCTGCACATCATTTTGAAGGGTGGTGTTGACATAGCAGCAGGTTGCCTCTGGTGGTAGCCCTGCAAGTCATGAAACCAGCCTATCTCTCAAAAAAACCCATCCCCAGACACTTTTTTTTAAAAGTTTCTGGCTGAATTCCTCAGACTGTTTTCAGAAGTTGTCCCAACAACTATCCAAATATTTCTTTGCTTCTCTGGATGCTGTTGATAAGGTTGATGCTGTCATTAGTTGTAATGCTTTTTATCTCCCAGAGCAAACAGAAGCATTTATGCGGATTAGCATATTTGTCAGTGTGTCACTAGTTTTAATTTCTGTCATTCTTTTGGTCTTCCTCATCACTATTTTTCAACATCTGGATAAGGTAGCATTGAATTTATTTGTGAATCTTTGAAGTCCATTGAGTTGTGGCATGATTGATCATTTGTCTGAAAATTTGTATTTAAAATGTATTGCATACCTCGGGGTGTCAGCAGCATACTTATGATTTGCTATTTTCTAGTGCTAGGAAGCAGGAATGGCTCTTAATATCTTGTATGCCTTGCCAGGTGGAATGGTATATTGCCAGCACAAAGACTTGGGGAATAAAGTTTACATAAAAATTTTCCATGAAAATAATTCCGTGAATACTGGCAAACAGCAAACATGGCTGAATAATACTCAGATCAGATTGTAAATAAAACTAAGAAAGAAATAAGATGGTATATAATTTGTAAAGAAGAACGTGATATAATTCATGTTTTATCACTACTTTATCTTCTTGTTGCCATTTTTCAGCACCAGTCAAAATTGCTGTGGTTATTTTGAAATGCCCCTTTGAGTTACTGGGTTTTGGGAAACATAAATCTCAACAGCTCTGTTATCACCTTTGACTTACACTGCGCATAAAAGGCAGATCTTTCTCGGGAAACAAGTTGAAAGGAACATCAGTAGCCTGGGGAGGGTAAAGTTGAGAAGCTTTGTAAAGTGGGGCTGGTACCTGAAGCAGGAGTGATGGTGCAAAGTGGAGGAAGGACTCCAGGTGTCAAACCCTGTCTCCACAGCAGCCACTTGAGTCGGCAGGGATAGGGATGGGACTTCACCTTGATGTTACTTTTTCAGGGAGCACCAATGGGAAGCTACAAGACTTTTTCAGGGAGCACCAATGGGAAGCTACAAATGAACCAGCCTGTACAGGACTTTTCTGGGATATATTTCTACTATTAAAAGAAAAAATCCAAACCAACACAACCAAAATATCTGTTTCAATGGCAAAGCACAGTTTGTCTTTCAGAACAAGATGGGGAGTGCTGATTTCCAGCTTGTTTGATTCTGTACTGCTGAGGGCCCAGGAGAATATAAGAGGAAAGTAGAGACAAAACCAACTGAAACATGTTAGTGTGCTCTCCTGCTCTAGCTGTAATGTTTTGTGCATTGTGCCTCTACCATCATATTAGGCGCTTTACCTGAATGTATATTATTCTTTTTTAATTGCAAATATTTGTTTAGAGAAAAATATCTCAGCATTTAAAATCTCTCTAAAGGAGGAGAAAAAAAAGTAAGCAGTAAGATCTGTGAGACTTCAGATGAAGCTTTTCTTTCTGCAAGTGGTGAGGGGAGATGAAGAAAGAGGGTAAGTCAGAAGGAGAGAGCAGTTCTCAAAGTATCTGCAGGGGTGATAAGTGGTGGAAGGCTGTGGAGTGCTTCAGGTATTGGGATTGAGCACATACAGTGTTTTGAGTGACTATCAGCCATGACACTGAGACCCGTCGGAGACAGCTTAGGTTGGCTGTCTCCCCCTTGGAGAACTAGCACAGCCAGAGCCTCCCTCTGGTATTTTATCAGTGCTTACATGAGGAGTGCCAGCTTACGCTGAGTAACAACACATCTGCTATCTCGCCTGACTTTTTCTTTCCTCTTAAAGTCAAGGAGAGTCAGCTCTCAAAGAGTAGATAGCACGCACTGTGATTACAGCCAACGCAGTCTCTAACATCTTCCAGATGTTTCATAGTCCCTTGCATCTCTTTCACAATGAGATGCCTGTCATTGTTGCCCGTAATTTCTCTTATTTTCAGCTAAATCTATATAATCTAATGGATACCTTTTTTACTCAATTTTAGCAGTCTGGAATATGTTTACTGTCTGACAGCTCTGTGTGAAGTTTGTTGGATTTTTGTTAACTGGCTTCAGTAGAAAGAGGATTGAGTATGTAGGAAACATTTGCCTACAGAAGCTTACTGTCAAACAAGGAGTCAGGGAAATAGGTATTTCTTAAATGAGATTATACAAACCAAGATATTCCTGTACATGAAGAATAAGGATTGAATTCTTGCAGTCCTGCCTGGCTGCTGAAGTTGGGGATTCATCTGTGAATGTATGGTAAATGCTTTCATCTTCAGCTGGAATCAGTCATTTTCAAGCCCTTCACTAGGCATAAAGTCTCAAAGCTTGGAAGCAGATCTGCATGATTCAGTTGAAAAAATGTGTTTGACATGGAAGACAAATATTGTACTCAGTAGAGCAATTTTGAAGTCTAATACTCTCTTCTCCCAGCTAATTCTAAGGCTTAATTACTGAATACCAATATCATATAATTCACAAATAATTCCCTGTCTGCCTTTTGTTCACTTGTGCCTTTTGTACCATATTATCAACTACCAAAAAGATTATCAGATAGCATGACGGGTTTGCAGATGCACTGCAGTGCCAAAAAAATATCAAAATTCAATGACTTGCCAATTTGCAAAGTGGTGTTTCACTGGCTCCATAGGAGTATTTTTCCACTCTTTGGTTTTCCAAGTCTGATTTACATGTAGTAATAAAACCTTCCCTTCATAATACTATTAATCTGCCAAATCTCACAAATTTGAGACAGACTGAGTTTCCTTTGTATTCATTCAAGAAAATATATGCTTTGCCTGTGTAGCTTACAAGTTAGTTACCTGCCATCAAATTAGTGTAGTGCTAAGAAATAGGAGAAGACTGAGCCTTTCCGCATGGACAGCTTCTGCCCAAGCATAAACAACTGCAGTTCTACTGACTTTATATTGCATGTTTTTCTAGCAGAGTTCCATTTTGGTCCCCTTTAACAGCTTGAGAAGATACTTCTTTTACATTAGTTTCTTGAAAGGCTGAGATTTCATATGAGAGCTTTTGAGTGTCAGTTTTCAGTTGGTTGAAGTACTGTACACAAAAGGATATAAAAGCAATATATCTAGTACTGGAAATTGCTAGAATTTATTTTTGTACCATAAATTGATCTTATTTTTAGCAATAATCATATTACATTATTGCATCTAGAGATTTGATAGATGTGTGCAGTTTTTTCTTCCTTTAATGAAAAGGTGTCAGTCAGAAACTTTTAGCATTCCTGTTCTCAATGTAAAAATAACAGAGAAGGGATTGTTATTGTGAATATGTACCCCATCATCAATTCAGTTATTTCACCTGACAAAGAAAAAAGTGTGAAAACTGAATCACTACAAAGCCCTTGGAAAGCTGGTTCAGACTTTGGTGGGCACTTACAGTCCCACCTGATAATTGCCCACTCACAGTAGAGAAGCTTTTCACATTTACGATCCTGTGATCTTGGAGAGGTGCAAGAAGGCTTCATGGAAAGTCTTTGCTCCTGTTAGTTTTTTTTAACTAGTTGTATAAATATATATATATGTATAATATATGTGTATAATAGCTGTATAAATGAAAATTTTAGTAGAAGCTTGGTTTAGTCATGGCTCTCAAGTTCCTTGGGCCAAGCAGGTGAGTTCAGAATAGTCCTTGTTTTCTGAGTTCCTGGCTTAGTTCTGTTCCTAAAGTAGAGTGACGTTAATCCCCCTGAAATATCACACATGGCAGTTGCAAGAAGAGTAATCTAGTAGCAGTTGCAAGAAGAGTAATCTAGTAGTAAGAGTTGCCAGCCTGCCCAACATGGGTGGAACTTTCTTTGCCTAGATTTTTCTCTACTGTTTGGATTTTTGTGCTGAAGAAGGTCGCAGCAGCTCAAAGCGTTACCCCAAGCATCAGCAATCAGTGAGAGCAGCAGCTTGAGTCTTTCTGCATGTGAGTTGCCACCACATTCAGTGCTAGCAGGGCTGCAAATTCTCTGTCACCAAATGCAAAGCCATGCACCCTTTGGAAATCATTCAAGGCTGTTGGGTGCTAGGCATGGCTGTGACTTCAGCACAGTGACTTACATGAGGGGTTAGGGAGATGAGGAGGTTAAAGAGCGGTAGGACTGAAGATAAAGCTGTTTGAGGGAGCTAACAACATAAATTATACTGTTTGTTCTATGACGTTGGGTTGGCAGCCATGGCTTTGCATAGGGGTTCAGTTTCATTTCCCTTAGTGTGTGTTTATAGAGGAGGCAGGCTGTCACTTAAGGAGGAGGAGTCTTCCGGTGCCTTCTGCCATGTGCCCAGGCAGATGGCTGCGTCCTCCCACAGCTTTCTAGGAAACTATATCAGAAAAGCAGAGCTTACTGCAGCACAAAGAGCAGTGGAATAGGGCTTCAGAAACTCCAGACCCGCTCCTGTGCATGCAGAGCAAAAGTGAGGTGACATGGGCTCAGAAAGAGCATGTAGAGGCACTAGAGCTGAGTAAACCCTCGGAGAAAGATATACTTTTAATGGTGCTGCTACAGTGTAAAGCGCATCAGTAGCATGTCTCAGAGAAGCCTTGTATTGCTCCTGACCACGTTAAATCTATCTGTGCATGAACAAAGGCTGTCAGTTTCTAGGGCTACCTATCCATTACTTCAGACAAACACATCCAAGGGCTGGAGGAGAAGGATGTTAGAGCACCATTTAGATGGAGTATTAAGGAGCCACAGCTGGCCACTTAGCTTGTCATTAACAACCATTGCTAGGTTTGAGTCAGGAAACACTAGAAATCTGCTGAGGAGGCCTGAATTAGCAAAATTGTGAGGACAGTTTTGAGATCAGATGTTTGAAGGATTAATTAACTTTTGGAAAAAAACACCTGCTGACAGATGCATAGTCAGTCTTTGAGACTTCAGGGTTAGGTCCACCACAGAGCAGGATGTGATCCTGGGGCGGTGGTGTGGCAGAAGCCATAGCCATGTAACCTCTCCTTTGCCCCAACAGAGCCTGCTCCAGAAGCGGGGCTGCAAAGTCAGTGTTGGAAGTGCTTGAGGAAAACATAAGGTCTGAGTTGGAGTTTGCAGAAATAATGAGGGATAATTTTTGAATGATGAGGGGTGTGCATCAATAGCAAAGCTGTGTGTTGAGTCCTGCTTGTTTGTCCATTCATTTCTCATTTTGTACTTGTATGCTCTAATGGCTTCAGGCCCCTATTTTAACATGAAGATCCTTTTTAGCTTGCTGACCTCCAGAAACTACCATGAAGCTGAGTTCATTAAGCTTCAAAGTTTTTCAGCCTCAGCAGGGGCTGAAGAACCACCTGCACATAAAGCACTGTTGAAGGAGCACAGTATTTTATTAAAGCAACACATCATGCATGTTGATACTGCTGTAGCACCAGTCCCCAGAAAGAAAAAAATTACCAGAGTTAGTGATTTTTTTTTATTTTTTTTTATTTTTTTGGGGAGGGGGAGGGGGTGTGTGTGGGGAATTTTGCCTCTTATTTGTGAGAAGCGTTTAAGAATGGGTACTAAGAGAGTACTTTGTTAACAGAGACTTCTTCAGCCACTTTCCCTCTGATTCAGTGTTATTGCAATGTGTGGGACTCTTATGGTTGTTATTGTCATATAATGCAATGAGTGACAAACACTACTTAGCATACTGAATAGGGGCACTGTCCCTAGCTTAATCTACCTAATGCCCCCACTGCAACATATAAATAGATTAAGAGAGAAAATTCAATAATTTCTCCATTTTCCCACCAGAGCAATACACATTACATGTTCCTTGCCATCTAATTGCATTACATGGCAGGGATGCAATAAACATTTAATGGCAGTCACAGTCATCTGTCACTTTCCTTTAGGTTGGTAATGCTCAGTATGATTTACATGCTTAATGCTGAACATTTTCAGGGGGAGGAAGGGAGAAGGATATGAGTAACCCACATCAAAGAAGTTGTGCTTTTAGCGAAAATATTTTCCTTAATTAGTTAAGAAAGAGATTGAGTACCTAGTGCTCCTGACATACCTTAATTAATGCCTCATGAAGACAGGATGGGACTTTAAAAGTCTTGGTCCTGATTTATCTCCAGTGGTACTATAGTTTTGCACACGTATAATGCCACAGAAATGAATCTGAAGTCACACCAGTGAGTTAAGTGCAAATAATTTTAAGCGTTTAGGGAAAAATGTTTGGCTCCAACTCTAGTTTGTTAATTAAACATCTTCATAAATCAGTGCATTTCAGAGGAAGGTGCAGGGGGTATATATGGGTCTGATAGATGTATATATTTCAGGAAATAGTAATAGGGATGTAATTGGTCTATACAGCAAATCTTCCATATGCTTCAAGAAGAACAGGGTGGTTTTGTAACAATAGCCTGTAAAAATGTGGAGGCTATGAAATACACTGTTTGTGCTGAATGCTAATGGAAAACCTACAATTTCCTGTGGATACATTAAATTATATTTCCCCTCCCCAGGCAAGGTGAGGGGAAGATGCTCAGCCACACTTCTGGTGAAACTGCTCTGCTCTGCATGTGTAGGGTTTTACCATGTAAAAGGTAACACATTCCACATCCAGTAGTTTCTAAATAGGGAGAACAAAAGTTTTTCTTGTAGCAATACCGAGCTGTTCTTTTGAATATATAGGCCGTTTGCTTTATTGAGCAAAGTTAAATGACCGTTTCAAAAGGTGTCTTCTCCACACCAGTGTTTTTCAAATTTACTAGATAGGCATGAAATGTTACAGGCAAGTAAATCCCGATATAGGTTAGAAGACACGATAACAAAGTTAGTGTGAATTAAAAGAACAATTTTTAAGGCACTAGGAAGGCACAGGCTTATTCCGGATAGACCACCAGCAAGTCATCATCTGGCAAAAACTTTCAGCCAGTGTGAATTTGAGCCAAACAGTAGCCTGCAGGTGACTGTCTCTGTAGCCCATTAACAGTCTCTTGAGGCCTGTAATCCTGCAGCTGAGCCCATTTCTTACTCTCTTAGAGGTCGGTTCACGTTTAGATTTTCTTTGCTGTGTTTGTCTCTTGCAAGCAAATTGGGGAGGAACTGTGCTCTGCTACAGTATTGTGGTACCCCAGCAGTCAGGCAGTTTCCCTTCTCCTGTGGAACCCCAGAAGGGTTGTTCTAAAGTTTTGTCTCTTAATTTTTCTTTTGTACCCTGTAGAGAAAAAGAAGGGGAATGAGTTTTAGTTTTCCTGTCTGTTAGGAAGTCAGAGTTGATCTTAGGATCTTTCACCAAAGGATGGGATAAGCAGAACAGAACTCCAGTGCTGAACTACTCTGTTCTAAAAAGAGCTTCTAGAAATTGTGCTCAGCCAGGATGAAGCACAATGTGTGTGTGTTGTGCAGAGAGTCACGTATTGATAAACTCACCTCTCTAGTTTGAGAGTTTCTAATAGTTTCTAGTTAGAAACTACAGCAAGTTTCCTGCTGTATGGTGCTCTGGGCATCTGCTAATTTGACAAGGTCACTTGTCGTGGCACTATCTGCAATGCAAACAACTACTGAAGGTGGCAAAGGCAGCTTTTCTTCTATGAATCACTAAAACACTAACTTCTGTGTCACTGAAAAAGTATCCCAGCTACTGTTTGTGTCCTTCTCAATCAATATCCCCAGACAGAGTATCCATGTCCTTTATCCCCCACAGGAATGACTAAACCTCTCCAGCAGCTCCGAATCACTCAGCTAATGGGCAGGGGAGCACAGACCTTAATTGTCCCTGACAACAACACAGCCGCTTTTCTGCTTTGCATATCAATACTGTACATCTCTGTCAGCTCTGAGGCAAATTGAGTTATGGAAATGCTAGGGCTGCTCTGCGAGCACGTGGCTTTGGGATCGGGGGGCACTGACTTGGTTCTGTGCCGGCAGACCTGGGCTGGCGACACCCCGCTGACGGCGGCCACATGTCGCTCGTCCTTCAGGTCGAACACATCCTGCTGCCTCCGCCAAGCTGCACGATGCCAGTTCGGCGCAATGCCCCCCAATCCCCAGCCCTGGGTTCGGGTCCGTGGCACCGGGAAGGGATGACGATAAGCGCCGGGACAAAGCGGCGGTGACACCCAGGCGAATGGTGCCCGCGCCCTCTGGCGGCCGGCCCTGAGCAGCGAGCGCCCGACCGGCCGCGCAGGGTGGTGGGTTTGTGCATCCCTTGCTTTGAGAACCCTCGCTGGTGTTACCACCCTCCCAGTGGAGCTTTAGTGCTGAGAAGCACTCGAAAAGTTTAAAGCATTTTAATGCTTCTCCTAAATCCCCATGAAACTACCTTCACGGCAATTAAAAATGAAGATTACAGCTATTGCTATCAGTATTTTAAGAACCTGGAGAAGATAGTAATGACTGAAGTTTCGATTGTGTTACATGTACAGTTTGGACTCACCCATGTGCATGTTTGAATTGAAATCTCTAGTTATCTTATCAGTAAAAAACCCCCAACTCACAGAGTTATTAATTTTCTGTTTCATATTCTGTGGTAAGTCTTGTAGCTTTCTAAAAGAAGCTAAGGTACTAATGTAGCCCTACCAAATACAAAACTCCAGGTCTTTTCTTTATAATAGATGAAATGCAGTAATTTGTGGGGCTAGGAGAACCTGCGAGTGTCGATGTGACTGCTTGATGGATGCACTGAATTTGGGGATGGCAGAGCAGGAGTGAATTCTACACCATCCCTTTCTGTCCACTTAAACATAAGTACATGCTTTGATTTAATTTTCTGCTAATGAGATGAAATTGTACTGAACTGAAAAGGTTGCAAGGATTACTCCCTGTCTGTGCAGTTGGGATTTTGTGGTCTGAGGTGCTGGGAGCTTTGCTTTTACAAGTAGCAAGTGTTTAAGAAATCTTCCCATAAAACTAATATCAGAACAATACAGTAGGTTGTGTGGTCCCCACAAATCTGCCCTTTCTCCCCACCTGCCTGATTCTGCTTTCCCTGGACATATCTGTTCATGAGGGAGTGTGCGAAGATGTCGCCTCTTACACAGTGGCTTGAATATTCATCTTTGTTGCTGTTTTTTTTTTTTTTGCCTGCTGCTGCAGGCCTTGTTAGAAGTTTTGATAGAAACATGCATATAGATACAGTCATGAACACATTTATTATTTGCAAATTTATGCTTAACTTTGGCTATTACATAAACAAATGAGAACAGCCTGTACCAGTATTACTAAACTGCCTGAAATATTCAGTTCAGTCAGGTCTTGCAGTGATGTAAATTGCTGTAACTACATTCAAATCAATGTTACAGTGCAATTTAGAGCAGTTTGAAAATCTGGCCACAGTAGATATTATTTGTTAATAATCAGGGGAGAGAGTTTTCTTTATTCCTTTAAGGATGAATTCAGAGAAGTTTAGATTTTAAAACAAAGTGAAACTATATATAATTAGTTTTATATATCTGTATTTTAGGAGCACACATCATAAACCAGTATAAAAAATTCCAGCCCCTGGAACTATTCTTTTTAAAAAAAAAACCCAAAGCTAAACACATTTCCATAGCATACAAAGTGTGACTTCATAAAAAATAATAAAGTTTTTACAAGCTGTTTTCATACTATGAGTCAGCATAAAGGATTCTGTCAGAGAGGAAAGCTATTGAGGAGCATTGGGTAGAGGTTACTCAGCATCCCTTTTGACTAGCTAGCCCAGAAGGGAAGGCTCAAAAGCAGAAGAGAGTGCTTAGCATGGCTCGTTATGGGACTCTTGCAGGAGTGATGTGTCAGTCCTTGGACAGAGAAAGAGACTCATCTCTTTTGCTCATTTCAGATATTTCTGGAAATTTTATATGTACATGCATATATATATATCTCAATATTTTTATATATAGACACATATACAATAATGAGACAAATTTAGAAAGCAATTTCCATCCTACTGCTGTGCAGATAGCATTTCTTTATTGGCACTGTGCTTTAAATGCAATACTGGCAAATGCTCAAGGCTTTGCACACCCTTAAAGGAAGGCATTGATTCTTCCCTTTCCACCACAAGGCAGAGGAGACATCACTGTCCCTCTGTTACGGCGGGGGGCCACAGCTTGCACTCATGTTAAATGTCTCATGGAGCACGCACAGTAGAGCAAGACTCACTGTTCAGGAGCTTTAGGGACACAGGCATGAAGGGAAACCACTCAGGCCCAGGGTTTGGCAAGGCAGGGGTGAAATGCTTCTGCCACCATGGAAGCTGGTGCTCAAAACCTGAAAGATTCCTGGGAGTTTTGTGGCTGTGCAATGCAGGCAGGCTGCTGGTTTTATAAGTCTTATCTGTAATGATTTGGGGGTGGGGGAGACTGTTGGCTTTCTGAGACCTGCTCTGCCAGCCAGGAAGCATGCTTTTGCTCTGCTGCACTATCTATCATTACCTATTCATCAGAAGTTGTGAGAGTCAGCTGCTTGGTCCTCTGAGTGTTCTGCCTTCCTTTAATGTATTCCTAAATTGCTTAAAACTTTATTTGTAGCTGTAATAGCCTGTGCTATCCTAATTTCTGTCTGTATGTTTGTAAAATCATAAGTCAGCAGACATCAACATTTGAAATCATTGCAACATTTCAGTTATATCCCTTTGATGCTGGTAAAGACTGTTTAAGAATAAAATAACAACCCTGCACTTAATGCAATAAAAGTTTCCCCAAAACTGGTTTACACTATCATCATTCATTCAGTATGGTTGAAAACATTTTGTATAATGCTATTAGAATGACTTGCCAGTGAACAATACAAGTTAATACTGATTTTAACACACCCAAATGATTCCTTAAATCCTCAAATGCTTAACGAAAATTTTAATGTAGTCTTATAAAAGAATTCATGGATGTGAGCTGGATAGCATGCAAAGAACAGTCGATTCTTTCATTCCAGAATACAACCTGATATATGATGTACTTGTTTATCTTACCTACCCTCCAGGTAAACAGATTCATGGCTCCATAAATATTTGATATGGTCTCTTCTTCCCCCCTCCCTCCCTTTTTTTTTCATTTGTTTTTTTTTTCCCCAATATCATATAAGTGTGTTTTTAAGGCTCTATCTGCATTGGGAAAATTAATAAACAAACTCCAAGGTTTAGCAGTGATAGGAGTCTTGGTACTGACAATGCTTTGTACTCAGACCTATTTTTAGCACTACTTCACAATAATGAAATCTAGCTGCCTTGAGTAGCAATGGGGATTTGCCCATCTGACCTCATCCTCTAATCTTGTTTCAACTGTTTTAATTTCCTTCTATATGAACTGTGTTCCCAAGCTAAGGGGTGAGACATGGAGAAGGGAAACCTGTAGTCTAGGATTAGAAGGGATAACAGAGTCGGTTAATTTGTTGTGTCTTTATAAGGTCAGAGACCTGAAAGCGTGCTTGCATTGTAAAAGTAGAAAGCCAAAGAGGAGGTGTGGGGAAATTAAAAACCAAAGAAAGAGGAATCAGAAGGAGATTGGAAGAAGAGGTATGAGGGTCATACCAGCAGGATGAAGATCCCACCTTCCAGTCCAGGTTTACACAGATCAGTTGGGTCAGCTGGGAAAGGAGATCCTCTTCACTCCATTGACCCTTCCCTCCTCTCTGCAGCTGGAGATTTTACTACATCTGTATAAGCCAGAGCCTAGTATGCACAAAGAACTCATATGAGGTTGAAAAATCATTTTACTTGTAAGCCACCACACAACAGCAGACGCTAATACATCTGAGTCACTAGTAAAGTAGGTTAGATTTGAATTAGTGACCTATGGTGAAAAATTCTCTATGCCACTGCCACTCCCTGGAGGAATGCAGTGCCCTTTCCTCTGTGTGGTCATTAAGCAAAAGTTACGTCTTTATCTCTCTGACTTATGCATTAAGTGCTAAGAGAAGGAAAATACAGAAGGTATACAGAAGAAATACCTTACTCTAACACTGCACAAACTTACTAATATTTGTGCAGCTTTGTATTTTCTCAATTTTTGCCCAGTTTTTTTGAAGTCAGAATTTGCTTTGCAAGAAGACTTGGCACCCGGGTTGCAATGTGAAATAATGACCAAAAAGTAGTTCTTGTTGCTGTCCATTTTCTTTTCCAGTCAGAGAGATACAAAAGCATCATATTGATGTTTTAACTACTGGTGTCCAGCAAGCACTGCATCTTAACATTGGGCAGCAAAGGAAGCATCAGTTGAGAAACCACTAGTATCTCTCGTCTGATTGCACCCTCCTTTCTGTTCTGAAGCCTCCATTACTTGCTCCATCACCTCTTCCTTTTTGCACTGATTCATGCATGAAGGGTTGTTTCCTCTGCACAGAGGAAGAGGGAATGTGACCCCAATGGCTTCATCCTGTTGAATGCAGTAGAGTAAATGGCTTTGCATTCCCTGCCATATTTAATTTACCTGTTGTTTCCTCTCTCTGGGGTACCAAGGAGGGTGTCAACTGAGTCTACAGCATGGCACGCTTCCTCTGTGCACAGGACTGGCACGGGCACACTCAGGGACACTCCAGTGTCACTGCTACATGTGCCTTAAAGCACAAACTATTCCGCTCTGAAAATTGCTTTGAGATTCTAAATTGCTTTTTTCGTCCTTCGGGATGAAAAGTTCTATATCAGTGTATTATTATTAATGACAATAAATTATTCTTGAGGCAGTGAGGCTGCTTTGCTTCCTATGGAGCGAAATGAGTAAGCACTTTCCCGTGAGTACACCCCAAAATAAGAAATATCAGCAGATGAGGCCAACAGCCAAGCAACCTGATGTTTCACTGCCATTCATGTGATCTGCTTGCTAAAACGGCCATAGAAGAAGATGACCTGAAGAAGGGGTGTGCCATACTGCTAGGGGCACACTCCAGGTGTCAGGGCTAGTGCTAGCCCTGCAGCTCACTGGGCATGTTTGCTGGGACCTGGCTGTACCAACTCCCTCTTTGAGAGGTTCAATGAAGTCCCAGCTTGGTGGCTGAAGCATTTCCACTGTTAGTTTTTCTGGGATCCCTTCCAGTTCCTCTGAATCGGCCTTTTGTTCACCCATCTCCTCTGCATGCACATGGTCCTGCAGTGCTCCCTGGGCCCCTGCCGATTGCTCGCACCGCTTGGGTGGGAGTGGTTTGGGGCCAGCTAATGACTATGAGTCAAATTTCAGTAACTTCATCACTGACTTTTGGCAACACCTTGGTCTTGAGTTACTTCTAAAACAGTCAAGTTCATTACTGCAGGCTCAAGAAAAGAAGAAATAAATGCCTGCGCTTATCACTGGCTATGGAAAACCTTGTTTTTTCTTCTCCTGCTGCTGACTTTTAAATATTCAGGAATTATTGTTTTGAACGGTGCTCTGTGCAAAGACATATTTCAAAAGACAGAGGGGCTGACAGTGCTCTGGCATTTTGAGAGCTCTGCTAACAAAGTGAGTTTTGCAAAGATGCATTTCAACCAGCAGCAATAGAAATGTTTAATGCGATGGATCTGTGGTCGGGCTCAAGCGGGAGCAGTTTTGCGCAGGCTTGAGAAGGAGAGAAGTGGAGAAATGACAGGTCGTGTGATGGCAGATTTGTGCAGCAGTTCTTTTCCTTCTGTTTTTACAGTAAGTGAGAGGCTATGGCAAACCGTTCAGTGCCAGGAAGCCTGCTTTCTAAAAGTAATCAAGACTCTGTGAAGAAAAAAAACAGTTGTGAACCAACCCCCCAGCTACTTCATACCAAGTTTTCAAGGCTGAACTAAAGCCAAATCATTAATTTTTTTTTTCATTACTTGCTGCTATTTCATTCAAAATGTGTTTCTTTGCTAATTTGAGAACAAACAAGGTGAGAAGGCTAAAAAAATCCCCAAACTCCCCCAAAATCAAAAGACCCACCACCTTTCTTACTTTCTACAAAAGCTAAAGGGAACGAGGCACCTGATGCTTTTGACAGAGAGGGGTGGAAAGGGACCAGGGAGGGTAGTGATGGTTTTATCCAGAGGGGTATTTAGCACAGGAAAGTACTACTTCCTGGCAAATCCTCCTAGGCAGGCTTACAATACAGCTGCTGAGAATAACTGGCCCAAGAAGTGTGTGCCCACCCGTCAGTGAGGCCACGACCCTATGACACAAGGTCTCTGGCAGCAGTACTGCCCCAAGGGGGACTCGCAGCCCCCTGCTTCTGCCTTGAGCTGTGTGCATCACCTCTGTGGCTCTGCCAGCTGGGTTCAAAACAGCTTATGAAGCTGGTATTGATGCCAAGGCCACTGTACTCTGGAGACTCAGCTTGGGTATGTAGAACCTGTAGTTGCTTACTCGTGCTTTTGTGGGTAGTAAGGTACTTCTTGGCCCTGTGTGCATGTGTCCTATTTTCACACCTGTATGCGTGCCTTTTTCAGAAATTTGGAAAAGAAATAAGTGCAGTCAGTCTTCGCAGGAAACTGTTCTGAACAACAGCAAACTCTTTTTTCCCCTTAAAAGAAAGGGGAAGGAATACAGCAACTGTAGACTTGAGTTGTTGGGGGTGTTCTGGGGAAGACTGGGTAGGAAATTCTTTTGGAAGGTTTGATGGAGAGCATTACAGCTGAAAAATGTCGTTTTTCTGAAGAAAGCTAAAAGAATAGTAAAAGGAAAATCTGTTTTACCCACATGATAAGAGACAGCACTGACAAAAAGAAGAGGGCCTATGTTTTAAGTGTCCTTTTTTTTTTTTTCTTTTGTGTAACTGTTTGTATAAATTTTCAGATAAACACGTGTTTTTGATCCAGAGATGCTGGGCTAGATACTCACCCTATGTCTGTGTGTCAACAATAAATAGAAGGCAAAAAAAAAAAAAAAGAAGCAGCATTTTCTTTTCCTTAAAGCTGAGAGCCCTTGTCTGAAGAGAGCCCTATAAGTTCAGCATCTGATGAGCTTTTCCATCTTCTAGAAGTAGGAGCTTAGGTAAGATGAGCGGGGGAGCAGATGTGAGCTCTCCTGGATCTGTTCTGAGTCACACACATGGCAGACTGTGATCCTGGGCTCACATGTAGCCTGGGTGTGCCTGTGGCTTTGAAAGGCCCAAATTTGGAAAGCTAGCACAGTTAGTTTTAAGAGATGTTTTTGTGGACATTCTTGTAAATGATGGAATTAGTAGGGTTCGCTGTAGCTGTTGTGGTTTGCGTCTGCCAGTGTAATAAATTACAAACAGACAGAACTGGTGGGGTTTTGGTCTCATAGGACAGTCTGTTTTAGCCACAGCTTTCATGGTCAAGAGGTAAATGCAGAAGAAATGCATCTTACTGCATGATGCAATATCATCGCCAAAAAAGTGTATACAATAGAAAGATTAAACCACACTAACTAGACCACATCTTGACTGTGGTGTTCTTCATTCAAAATGAGCCAGAATTTAATGTCCATTGCAGCAAAACAGCCTTAAAAATGTTAGGCTAGCATACAAGCATTTACTGGCTTTGTCATTAAAGTGGAATAATGTAGGTCCAAAGAACCAGTGCTGTTATTGAAGGCTCGAAACTAGACCTCAGGAACAATAAAGGGTTCAGATTTGCATGGATGTTTGTGGGGGTTTTTTTTGGTTGTTTTCGTTTTTTAACAGAGAGTAGTTTTCCTCCATTCAAAGACATGAGGAGTGGATGGCCAGGGACCTATACTCTTTTTCTCTTTGCTTTTCTTGATTTAATTTTTTTTTCAATGAGGCAAAAATAAGGGAACCATTTATCTGTTTTTGTAGAGAACAATTTAATATGACCTAATAAGAACATTAACAGAATAGAGGCTGAAAATGATAAAGCAGACCACTAATAATCTATTTGCATGGTGTTGTGTGTGTGTGTTGTGTTTTGTTTTTTCTTGCAGCTACTGTTTCAGGTAGTTCAATTTTTTCATCTATTTTCATCATTGTTGTACTCTGGTGACACTGGTTTCCGTGTCAGTGTTATTTTATAACAGCAAGGAGGTCCTTGTGCAGGTCTGCTCTCCCCTCTGAAGCCAATGAGTGCCCTGTTGGCAAAAAGGATTCGCTGATTTGTGATTCTGGTGCTTCAGCAAGATACACAGCAGAACCAGAGACCATATGATGAGGGTGTCACCTCCACAACTCTCTGCATGTAGAGGGTTCAGGCCTGCCTCAAGAGGCTGGCTCTGCTGGCCTCAGAGAGACTGCTCAAGTGAGGCGTGGACAGCACCTGAAATGAAGCATCCTTGTGACACAGGAAATTCAGTGGGAATGGATCCTGCCTTTCCGAGAACTGGTCGGGGTGCTTGCTTTATTCTTCTCAGTTTTGGGAAAAGTGTGGAGTTTCTTTAAATGGGAGCTTTAATGATCTGAGCATTGCCAGGGAGTCCAGCTTCCCTACAAAACCGACCTCTTCCAGGAGACAGCTCTGATCGCAAAGATAAGGCTGCTTTGTAAGAAGCCATCCCCTGCCCCCTGGGGTCTCCTTTGTGAAGTGTGCTGAAATGAAGAGCAGAAGGACGGATCTTTTGGTCCAAAGTGATAGCGAGAAAGAAAGGAAGTGTGACCCGAGTTCCCCTAATTACAGCTTTAAGCACGGAGATCCAAAGCCCAGGGTCTGGTCTTTGCCCCCATGCCTTTTCTTTTCCGTGATGTGAAACAATCCCATAAGTGTGATAGCTGGTCTGTGGGTATCCTAGCAATGATGTGTGTAGCCTGGAAAGATTGGCTGCTGTTTTGCATCAGAGCTCTCTTTATTTTGTGATTAAAGTTACAGCACATAATCTCTCTATCCTCTCTTAAATCTCAAAAACTCCAGCGTTTTTTATACCAAAAAGTCAACCTAATATTTAACGTCTCTGATAGATTGTTTACTAATATAATTGAAAGGTGCATGCTGAATAACACAGGGTAGGAACTTTTTTACTTTCAAGATTGTCTTTACAGATTGACAGCAAATACCACATTTGAAAAGTTGTAGCAAGCCGTAAGATGTGAAAAGCCAGCCCTGGTGGTGAGCTGTGCCCAGCCATGA
>JAWWMP010000132.1:21788214-21801845 GCA_035047865.1 Dendrocincla tyrannina | reverse complement strand
ATCTCATCTTCTTTAAAACAATTTGCCTGTTTCCCAAAAAAAAAAAAAAACACATCAGTTTCTGTTTATTTCTGCATCTGCTGTAACAGTTTTCTATAGCGTGATGTGTGAGTGATGATTAATTGGTTGCTTTTGTTTCAGTTTTAAGGTTTCTGCAATTGAAAGTGAGAAAGAGAGTGTTTGTGAGCTGGTCTTCTGCCAGGGGTTGTCATTCATGCGGTTGACAACTCCATCTCTCTAGAAGGCCATATAATAATGTATTTCAAAATAAAAAGTCAGTTAAGAGGACATGCATCACTTTGAGAGCATGTTCAAAGTGAGTGTCAGGCATGTAATTCAAGAGCACTTCAAAGCAGGGCTCCTGAGAGAAGAATTAAGAGGAGTGAAGCATGGCTGGTAGTCCCTGTGTCCTTCCCAACCTAACTTTTCTTAACAGTAGAGATGTGGCTTTTTGTCTCTGTCTCAAAGACTCCATGTTCAGCGTTACTGGCTGTGCCTGAGTACTGATGTTGGCATCGATGCATGTTCAGCCAGATGGTGGTGCCCCTCCTTCCAGGCCACCATTCCACGGACAGAGACAGCAGTGAAATTGCTCATAGTATTGTCACACTTGAAATGGCTCTGCTAATATGACATAAGTGTGTGGCAACCACCGCATCCAGAGTGACCTTGCTAAGCAGTATCCTGCACTCCCCTGGTAAGAAAAGGCAGCACACGTGGTGATATGGATCTGTGATGTGTACTGTTGATTCGACAGCAGCAGCAGGAGTTGCATCCCTGAATCACTTGTATGCCTCTCCTTTAGAGCTTGATCTGATTTTTCATGGTTGCCTCACTTTCTTGCTACAGCCACCATTCAAAGATGAAGTTTTGGTGTAAACTGATATTTTCCTGTGCCATGGGACCCCCACTCAGTAGCCTGGCATCTAGCCATAGTCATATGAGTGTTAGGAGGGGTACTAGGGTCCTGTAGCAAACTGAGTACTTTTATGTTTTCTGAATAAGAAAACTGGGTGAAACTAGCATGTGTTAAATTGCTCATAAGGTCGATTGAGGAAGATTTTATCAGTTCTTGTCTCAGTCTTTAAATTAGTCTTATCCTTTTTTCCATGGCATTCCTTTGGACTAATGTAAAGACATTATTTATCTTATCTTGCTGTTTCTGTGCAATATGCCTGCTGTCCTGGGTTAGGGTGGACCCTTTCACTGTTCTGTGACAAGTGTGTATTTTAGTGTCACTATAATCTTATCTAAAATGCATATCAATACATCGAGCCAGAGGGAGTTTTAAACCCAACTTCTCCTTGTCATATTAGAAACAGGAATATATCTTAGACCCGTTTGTGTCTTAAGTGAAATGCTGTTTCTGAAATTGTTGTCATTTTGGGTCCAGGCACATACTGCATGTCAGTGTTGCTGGGCAGAAGACTTCAATGATTGCTGTATGTTATCCCCCAACCAAAAATGTCAGATAACTGCAGGAGGATCAAGCTTATGTCAGTGAAACTGCAGGTTGTTTTCACCTTTAGATAGCTGGTAAATGAAAATTGCTCTCCAGTATCTCAGAGAGAAGTGTTAGAAACTATTAGCTGAAAGCTTTCTGCCTGATAGCATTAATTTCCTATTCATTTCATTAAAGGGACAATTTTTGAGAAACTTGTAATTTACAACATGCTCCTAGCAAAATAATAGCTTCAGGAAAAACATGTAATAGCTCTCCTTAATCAAAACAAGGGCAAGTTGTTGCTTATCCAGCTGAAGAGCTGGGTGTCACTAAAGCTTGATTTCACATTTCCCATTAAACATTTTACATTAGTTTTAAAAAATTGTATATTTTTTGAAACTGTGTTTTAAGAGAAACATGCATATATTTTAGTACATGCCTATTTGGTTATTTGTTTGTTCAGAACATGTTTATCCTACTGTTTTCCTTTTTTTATTCCTATACCAGTCTCTTTGTCCATGTCCTTCCTTGATTGTGACATAGCAGCCAAAAGGAAACAACCTCAAACTGTTGGATTAAAGAGAACTCTGTCCCTGTGGGATAATGTAGCAGATACTACCATTGCTTAGATAAAAGTTAATGATTAGACCTCCTGATGGAGCTGAATGATTCTTGTCATAGTCACGTAATAAATCAGGTGGGAGTTTCTGCAGGCGCTTGCGCTGTTACTCTCAAGATCAGCTCACATTGACTCTACACATGTAAATAATTAACACAAGATGGAAGGAGATCCAGAATTAAACCACTGATTCTAGTGGGGCTTTTCAGAAAGAGGGTGCAAGCTGGTTGGAGATAGCTAGGACTGCAATCTTCAAATATATTTAGATACCAAGTCTAGATTCCCATGGATATTTAGAAAACAGAGTTAATTTAAAATGATTATGCCAAAAAATTGCTGGTTTTCTTTTTTTCCTGTGGTACCATTTTCCTGCTTAGCTTACCCTAAGTCTGCCTTTAGTTGGGTGTTAGTTTGTACTATGGAGTTGTGATTCCTCTTACATTATCTTCTCTGTGCTTTGCAGTTAACAGTTCCTGCAGCCTGTAAGTTTAATTAAGCCTCAGAACCTCAAATTACCACAACGGGTTATGATTTCATTACAAACAAATAAAAAAGAAAGAAAATTTAAATATAATAGAAGAAATAAATTTCTGAAATAACACAGCAATTTAGTAGCTGTAATCCTTTACTTATTGCTTGTGTACTTATGAGGACTGGCGGCGTAGTATGTCATGTCTTAGTACCTCCCAAAATCTGGGTCCTTGTGCTCTTTCCTAAAAGACTAAGACAGTAAAGCTAGGGCCTGTTTTTGAAAGTTGAATATACAGAGTTAATTTTTTAAAGTATGTACTGTGTTGGATTTTCAGATGATTTCCATTGGTAAATTTATGGTATGGTAGTTGGGTGGAGGTGGGAAGAATTCTGTGACATGGTGCAGGACCACCTGTATGGGTGGGGGTTGTGTATGGGTTGTGGACTACCATGACTGCTGGTTTTCCCTTAAAGTACCTGTCAGCATTTCTAGGCTGTCTGTGCAGACTCCCCTGGCAACGGACAGACTAACAGCTCTCTCTGTTTGGACAAAATGAAAACTGAAAAGCCTTTTCAGACTAACGTGTACCTTTCATTTGGGTTCCTTACTCTGTGCAAGAAATGTATTTCCAGATCGTAGTATGGCAGAGTTAGAGGGATGAGATGGGGCTTTTTTGTGTTGTGACAGGAAATTTGTGATTAGTGCTGCAACAAAATCATAGTTTTTGGTGCAAATGGCTGACTTTACTAATAGCGGTGTCGATGCACATGGGGAGGAGGAGAATGAAGAAATAATTGAGAAAACCATGAAGAGCAATAATGTTCCCCAGAAATAGCTTTTTTTTTTTTTTTTTTTTACCTTAGATATATGAAGCGTGGCATGCAGTGCTCTTGCCTATATTGCATTCTCCATCTGGCTGGTTACCGAAAGCTCAGATTCTCCTGGGTTTTTCTGAGTTATTTACTTTAATATTCTCCCTTTTATAGAAAAGATTATCTCACGAACTGGATTCTCCATAGTGGACAGATTTTTATGTTTTAATCCTGTTTTTGATATCTAATTCTATTTTTTCCTCTTGAATTTAATATCATTTCTCCTGATACACGTACATAAATGCGCATAGGATTTCATGTTGGGTTTTTTATTGTAGTAGTGTCTCATGCAGAGATTCTTCTCTTACCACACCTGATTGAGAAGTAGCTCCTATGGGTTTCAGAGAATTGTTCTATACCTCTAGCTTAGGGACTGAGAAATCCTTATGTGCCTTGTTCCCTTTAAGTGGAAACTACAGTCAAAGCCCAATTAATACAGAGGGAATCCTTCCACTGACTTCAGTTATCTCTTGGTCAGGCTGCCTGTCTTTTATGGTTCATTATCATTATCACCAAGCATATCATAATAAATATATTTATCCCACTATATGCCTGTGAGGTAAGGAAGAGGTAGTCTTTCCACTTTTTTGATGGGGATCTGAAGCACAGCAAGATGAAGTGCTTGATCTGGAAAAAGGCTGAATTCAGTTACTGAAGCCCTGGTTTAGTTAAATTCCAACTGTAATGCCACCAAAAGGCCCTGGCAAGTGGCTGTAGATGCTGGTGGAATGTATATATCAGATGATGCAGTGATCATGTGAAGTACTGTGGAAACAGTTTTGGGAGCACAGCTTGGGATCCAGAACTAGCCATCCTTCTGAGCTGAAGCCCTTAAGTGAGAACAGAAAATCTGCTTTCTCTCCCTCTCTATTTACTCGCTCAACATTATGCTCTGTGGCATATATGCAATGAGAATAAAATCCACTCTGCACAGACTACTGCTTGGAGGCTGTAGGACCCTATTTACAGATTATGGACCTGAGTTGTCTGGAACTGAGCCTGGGCAGTGAATGACCTGCTTCACTGTATTGCTCTGCTTCACTCCTGTGAGATTTCTTGCAAGATGTTGGCTCTTCCAAGAGGGTTCGGGGTTGGAAAGTTCTAAGCTGGCGACTGTGAGGTAGGGGGCTTTTGTTTCTTTTAGTTGGAAGGTAACTAATTGGTCTCCATAATGGCTGGTGACAGTATGCTTTGGGTTGCACCGAAAGATGCGATTACAATGGGAGGAAGAACATCTTTCAAACTACAGGCAAAGCAAAACAGCTGGAGTTTTGTTGTCCCTGGGACCATGCCAGGAGCTCTCTCTGTCATTCCTCTGCCCCTCCCGTTACGCTTACTGGTACAGCACTGCATTATGCAGTGAAATATGGCTGGATCTCTTCTGGTTTATGCATTTAATTTTATGCAGGAAAATAATTTCTTTTTCTTTACTTTTTAAGACAACTGTGTAAAGGTCCCGTTGTGCCTTAAGCAAATTGCTGTGAGATTTAAAGCAGAAAGCTTAGGACTCTGTTTAGCCTTCCCACTAGACTGAAAGGGGTTTAGATTTCCACTGATTGACCACTGAACCCTCCCTTCCTCCCTCCCCCCTGCACCAACTCCACTTCTCTGGCCCAGATCAATGTCAGTAGTTAAATGGATCAGTTATTTGAAAGCTGTCTGTTGACCTTTCCTTCATGATTGATTGCATGAAAAGTGCACAGGAGTGTGGCTTCCAGCTAGGCAAGCAGTCACTGCTGACGGCTCTCTTTCACCACTCCCTGTAGCCCACTAGGATTTCCCACAGAGGAATAGGCTGCCTGTGAAGATGCCAGACCAGAGAGTGCTCTCAAGTAACCATAATGAAGCTGAAAGCCAGATCTAGCCTTCCTCTATGGCCGTGAGGAATTATTTATGAAGAGGAGACCAGGGCTGAGTGGTTTACTGGCCTTCAAAACACTTCCTGACCGGAGGTCTGGAATTGGAGAACCACAAGAGCCCTGGGTGACACTTGCCTATGGGTGTTGGCAAGTGTCCTCCCAAAAATGAGGAAAGAGGACAAAACCAGTGCCATCTGACACTCTCTGGTGCACACAACAACATGCACTTGCCATCTCAGTTGCTCATCATCTCACACATCCTCTCCTAGCCTGGAGAAATAATTAACTTTTTCTATCTTTTAATATGTATTTGAAATACAAAAACAGCCTGCAGGAGCAGATGCATAGAATTAGTCTTTGTGCTACTCTTCCTTCTTATGCTTTCCCATTCTAAAACTATTGTTGTCAGAGCTTTAATTTGGTTTAAATCTCCTGTAACCAATTCCATAATAACAGGTTTTGATTTCTGGCATATGGAACATTTTAGTTACTCCTGATTGTTAGCATTATGAATAACAAACCCACCTTTTAACTCTTAAAATAAAGTTTGACAGTGCAGTAAGTGACATTCTGTTTGCACAGAGGCAGAGAATACAAATTACCCTAAATCAGGTAATGGGAAGCTGATGTATGATGATTATGTTGTTTCATCACCCAGTTTTTTCGTAGGTTGTGCAGGATTGGTAATTCACTGCATGATCTCCCTTTTAAATCACTTTCTTAATAAACATGTAACAACACTAGCCTGATGTAGGGCACAGCATGGCTCTATGCTTAATCTATATTTTACAAACCAGCAATACACCACAAGTAATGAAAAGGTTCATAATGTCAGCGCTTGATTCTGATTATCAGGGAATTGCTCTCTGTAGAGTGTGGGGTGACATGAAGAGCTGGAGAGGAGGATGGAGCAGGTTGAGAACGGGGGTTTCTGCTGATAAATACCATGTACTGAAGCCCAGGCTGCTGTGTGAAGGCTATTGTGGCCTAGGTTAATGGTGGATGCCAGGCAATTTGGCAACTGGAATAATGGGTGGGGGCTTTTGATGGCAACAAATTGTCACCAGCTACCTTCTTTTTTACCCATCAGTGCTCTAGCTCTGGCACTGCAGGGTGGTCCTGCTGAAGTTTTAGCCTTAACTCTTCACAGTGAAGAAGAGTGCTTGTGGAGGAGCTCTAAAAGGAGTGAGCTGGGAGTGAGGACTGAGTCCATTGCAGACTGAAGAGTTTTTGAGAGCCTTAGAGAGGTCAAGATTGTGAACTTACTCCCCACAGAGGGAAACCTTTGCAGCCTGCTATATTAATCTTTGGGGCATGGTGTGGTGGAAAGAAGGGCAAACAGCTGAAAATGTGAGACCTGCCTCATTTGAACTGCTACCTGCATAAGAGCCACCCCAAGTTTCAGCTGCTGTAACTCAGCACCAGCAGGTGAAGAAAATATAAGCCAGGTTTAAGTCTAGGTCAGGCTGCCAGTGGTAGTTTCACTACATGTATGGCAACTTTGGATGGAAAAGCCACTTACTTGAGTGTGATTCCCACATTTGAATGTGGAAATGCAGAGGGCTTAAGAATGGTGTTTTGTAGTACTTATGATTGACTAACTTTGCCCTTCTTGCTGCTGTGTAACTTGCAGTTACCACAACTGGTGTTATGCTGTGCAACGGGGATCCCAGCAACGGGGCTGGGCTGAAGTGCCCAGCTCTGATTCTGTCCCTGTTTACTGGAACAAAGTAGACAGAGCCAGACCAGAGCTCTCAGCTTGGAGATCTTCCTAGGCAGTCATAGCTTTAAGGGTCCTCCACATGGCTGAGCACAAAAAAATTGAAATTGTAATAGGGAAAACCCCACAGATCCACCACAAGAATACTTGTACTGTACTGTGGTTAAAGGCATCTTTATGTTCTCTCTATTTGGTTCCACTCCCCTTTCAGTTTTCACAGAAGTTTTATATTTTTTTTTCACCAAGCTAAGACATGTAGGTGATGAATTGATTCCTCCTCTCCTCACAGTCTCCCACACACAATGTAGGGTTCATTAAGGAAGAATTCTCCATTTGCCTTGAATGCCCTAGTAAAGAACAAATACCAGTTGCCACTGGTGGATGGGGTTCACCATCATTTTCATATCATTTTCTTCTAAACGGCCTAATAAAAGATCAGACAGAGCTGTTTCAGTGTTAATAAAAGAAATTGTAGCTCTTGTAGTTGATAGTAGCTCTTACTCATCTAGGCAGTCAAAACTCATATCTTTCTTTTTCCTAAGGAGTGAAGGATCAAATGGTGACTTACCAAATCACAGGGAAGTGAAATTATGTCAGTGTAATCAGGAATAGATAATTTATTTCTTTCCTTGGTGCAAGATAATTTAAAACTTATTCCTTGTACTGGAGGGTAGAGAGCAGGAGGGAAAAAGGAGACCGAAGAGAATCAAAGTAAATTTTTAAAAAAAAAAAAGTTGGCAGCTAGCCGTCTTGCTTGCAAACCCAGTTTGAACCCCGTGCTTTCTCGATCTACAGGGCTGCATGTCTCCTTGCCCTCATGACTCATCTAGAGTAACTTCACGCAGAGCAGTTATTTTACTAAGGGTGGCTAGGGGTGTTAGGCAAAGCAAATTGATGATATTTAAGAAATATTTCCATCATTAGAATTACCAGCAGACTTGGTGTGTATTGGAAAGAAGAATGGCACTTATTCGACCCACTTATTCTGGTAAAAATGGAGTGGTATCAAAAAACTCCTAGGCAGAAAGCTATTGTAGTAAGGCCTTGAGGAAGTGGGCAACCCACTGGATGCTATGAACACTGAGAGGCTTGGACTCATATAAGACTCTCATGGAAATGGCTCTGCCTTTCTGCTCAATTCTTATACCAAAGTCCTGCAGGGAATCTAGAGAGAGCATCTCTAAGGTAGTTTAATATCCACTGGGAGTGACATTTTTTGCTCCATTTCTTGTATTGTTTTTAAACCACTTTTCTGGGATTACAAATTAAACCAACAGGGATGTTCTTTTGTTGCAAAGACAGAATGAGGACCTTTAGTAGGGCTAGAAACTACAGTCCTATCAAAGATGACGTTTAGAGTTACATAGCTGTTCATGGGAGAATTAATTGCTCAAGAGTAGCCAGGACCACTTAGTTTGGGCACTTGGACATAACAGAGTCAAGTCTCCAGTCTGTCTGACTCAAACCAGGGGCTTGAATTTCAGTTTCTCCTGAAAAACATCCACTGCTTGTCCTGACTATTGGCTGTTGGGTTCATTTCTGGGTTGGAACTTGTATCTTATATCTGAAGAAAGAAGGGGCCAAAGCCTCAGAGAAATAAGCTTATTTCATCAAATCATTTTCATTCTGGGTATTATGCCAATTTTCTTTCATGAGAGAGTGAAAGGAATAAGTCTAAAAATTTCCAACCAATCTAATAAGGAATTAAAATATATATGCCAGATTGGTACCCACTCTTACTCCTTTCCCCGAGGACATTTTGATTGCCAGAGCTGAGAACTCTGACAAAACTGAGAAACAAGGATGACTCTGCAATGAGTGCTGGGGCAAATCCTTATCCCAACCCTCATGTCCTTGCTTGGTCCTTCAGACCCAAGGCTAAAGGGAGTCCTTGTGTATCCCACTGATCTTGCCGGAGCCAGCTTCTGAGCACACATTTACTGCTCAGGGAAGCAGTTACGGGGGTCACTGCAGTCCTTTGTGTATCAGGAGTTATACCTGAGAAGAAAACTTGATTTTTGCATGGGGTCTCACAGTGTATCCAAGATAACAGCAACTTGCCTTTGAATAAAACTAGGGTTGATGAAGAATTGTTTTGAGAGCTGAACAGAAATGAAGAGGATGCAAAGCTTTTCCCCACCCCCCCATTCCTTCTTTCCATACAGCACAGCTTTTTTTTTTTTGCCTTTTTTTTTTTTATCTCTCCTTTCCCCCCCATCCCTCTATATCTGACTGTTCCTTTTGCCAGCACCCCTGCACAGCTACTTGATGTCTGATGGACTGGGAAGTAAATATATTTTCTCTGCCAGTGCAAGGATGTCACCAGAATTTGCAAATGACTCTTTCATTCCTTATGGAAATCTGGGCTTAAGATTTCAGCAATTTTATTTCCCAAATGGGCCTTTCCCTGCAGGCAGGCAGAAAGCAGTAAGTTGACAGAAGACACACAAGAGTTATTTAACTCCCTGCCAGCTTAGTATAATGGTCTGCACCGACGTACTGTCTTGGAAAAAAAAAAAAAGGGAAAAATAGTAGGCAATCTGGTTTGTTTTCTTTTAGAGGGAGAAATTGAGACATTTTGAGAGATTAAGTGATATGCCTAAGGCTGGGCAGGGGGGCTGACCAGAGCTCAGACCTGAATTTACTGTTGCCAAGTCATGTAACTCAAGCTCAAGACTTTTTCTAACCTTTCGAATAAAGTGCCTTTAAAGCCAAACACTTACAGTTTTTTCTGGCATGGCTTCTTTCACATCATACCAGTAAATTGAAGAATATTAGAAAGTGTAAGAATAAACCCAGGTCACAATATCCCACATTTTCCTGAAGTCTCTTAGCGAATTTGGGAACAATTTCTATTTTATCATGGTAAAAAGTAGCACCTCCAGAGGGTTTATTTCTTTGCAAATGCCAAATCTAATGTTTCAAAGAAAGCTCAAGATGAAATGAAAATGAGAGCAGAAGGGTAGGTAGCTGTGATTAGCCTTAAGATTGTTTATGAAAACCCGAGATGACCTACAGCTTTAAATGACATTGATTGGCGTACTTTAACTTTGTGCTAATGGACTAATGACTTGCAAGGCTCTGAACATTGAAAGGAAAAAAAAAAGTCGCATCTGTGAAAGATGTTGATTGCAATCTGTGGTATTCAGCTGACTTTTCCAATAAGTGTTAAATATGCAGGAAAGACTGCAAAGAATTGTAGTTGTTGCTATTTAAAAGAAAAAATAAATGATTCCTCAAATAGCAAACTATTTTGTCTTTAGTGCCAGGAATGCAACACTGAAAGTGAATAGTTTGAACTGTAGTCTCTCGACTAGAGGCAAACCTTGCTACAATTCAGCAGGATGTAGTGTCTGAGCAATCCCTGTAAATCTGCAGTTTAAAGGAAAGAGTACTGAGGGAATAAAGAAAAGAGAGAGAGAGAGAAACCCCTTCCTCCTCCTCCTCCAGAACACAAATCAGCTACCTTTGATTCTTGTTTTCCCCCCTTAACTCAGTCCTATGTTTGAGACAAAGGGGAGGGTAGGATTTACCTTAAATTTCCAGTGTAGTGACAACTGTTTCTTCTTCTGCTCCTTTTATTATCCTGAATAAAATGTGCCACTACAGCAATCCTTTTGAGACATGAAATACTGCTGAAAGGTCACTGTTTAGAGCACAGCCAATATAGCATGAGACACTGCTAATCTATCAGTTCTATGATGAATATGTTGACAAGCAGCTGAATTTTAATAATTAATCATGATAAAACTAAGGCAAGTTAATAATTTAGAGTCTGATAATGGAGAGTGGTGTGACTCCTTGAGTAGGCAGTTTCTGTTAAGTTTCACCTCTGTTAATTTTAAGCAAAAGGAACACTGTCACTTTCAATTATCAGTGAGAAGCTCTTGGAGCTGTATGGCTCCAAGAGGAGGTCAGCTCCAGTACATGTTAGCAGCTCTGAGAGAAAATTTGGGGAACACATATAAAGTCAATCTGAAGCTCATCAATGTGGTTAGCTCCTCAAGCTGTACATTTGCTTTTCCACAGTAGCATGTTAATGGAGAACAAGTAAGCAAAGCAGTAAAAAGGTGAATAGATAGAAAGCAGATATTTGTCATCCCAAATATGTCACTTGTGAACGATCAGTGTGAAGCCCTGACCTTACAAGCAGTGGTGGCGCAATTGTCATCATCTCTGGAGCAAGCATTTACCCATTTATATGCAACTTTTCACCAAAATGTTCTCATGACCTTCATCATTGCAATTTCCTCCTCTGAAAACATTCTGGGTTGTTCCTAAAGAGGTGAGATGTAGGTAGTCATGCTTCTGTTTGTCTTTCCGAAGACTTTGGTTTTGTTTTTTTTTTTATTTAAATAGCCTTTTTCAAGAAAAAAGAGGTAAGGAACGCTATGAGATATTTCTCCGAACTCTGCAAAAATCAGTAGCAGAATATGAGAGGACAGAATGATGTTCTGGTGGAGGGAAGGATGTGTGTGGAAAGGGAAGGGTGTTTGCACCCTGACCCTGCAGCCCTACTCCGTGCTGCCCCAGAGGCCCCAATGGAAAGACAGCTGTTCTGCTGGTGCTTCACGTAAGATTGCCAGCGTGGCATTAGATGCCGCAGTGCCCGAGCATTGACTTGTGTGTTTCCTGCTGCTTATAGTAGGAAATTCTTGGAATGCTGGTACTACTGAGGTACCTATTCAGTTATCAGAAGCATTTGGCAAGTTTCTAAGGGCAGCCACTGTAGCTGAAATGTTATTTTAGTAATTTTACAAAGCTCTTTGATAAACAGAGGTTGACATTTCTAAGGAACCCTGTTCTCTTCACCCTTGTGGCAGTCAGAGTTGGCTAGTGAAGAGGAAACACCTCGCATAGTGTGGCTCAGGTTACAAAAATCAGATGATTTAACAAACTTTTCAGTGTTCACTGTTTAAATAGCTGCTTTTGTTCGAGGCTTGGCCGAGTTTTCAGAGGGCTGCTGTTTTCCTCTTAACTGTCTTGTTTGTAAAAGTTGACTGTTCGTGTTAAAGATGCATTGGCATGGTTTTAAAAAGAAGAAATAATAAAGCAGGGCATTAAGTAGTTAAAGTATATGGTGTAATATTCAGAGTTACTCTAGTTGGCCTCAGCACTGTATCAGTGGCAAAAAAATTAACACCAAAAAAATGCATGCAAAGAACGTTTGTTTCTGAGAAGCGCTCCAGACCAGTACCCGCTTGCCACTCTTACATCTTCAAGTGTGTGATCTTGTCTCTGTTAGTTGTTTGTTTTGGCCTGACTCCAAGGGATTCGTACTACAGGCTGTTTTGTCACTACAGTTGACATAACTCACAGTTTTTCTCTTTGGTTTTTCACTAGAGATAATCATATTTGTTGTACTGCACAGAATAGCTTCATCTCGCTGTAATTTCATGTCATGTTGTGTTGATGTGTGATGAAGGCACGTCCTGTCATGATTTGATGTCATTATATGACAAGACACCTTCCTCATAAATTAACACATTTTGAATAAGTTGCAGCATTGGGTCAAGTTACTGTATTGCAAAGTTTTAGGAGTCCAGGAGCCCCAAACTAGTTCTGAATTAAGAACAAAGCTTTAAAATAAACTTGTGCTATGTGATATACTCCTCATAAAATCAAGATTGTCCAGTGAACCTTTGTATCGTATCTCAGCCTAAGAGTGTAATTAAAAAATTTTTCTGAATTGTCTAGCAAGCACAGGTGATGAAATACATCTAATTTAGGCCTCCATTATTCTAAAAACAAATTTCAAAGTGCATGTATCTGCACTGGGTTGTATCCAGTGGACTTGAATGAAAGCAGTCCCCAAATGTCTGTACTTCTTACTCCCTTAATCCATTCCATAGCAGTATGATGTACTGTAGCCGATGTATGGATGTTTGAAAGAATAGCAGCATCCAGTGCACCAATGGAATCCATGATCCA
The DNA here is from genome assembly GCA_035047865.1 of Dendrocincla tyrannina. Lineage (NCBI taxonomy): Eukaryota > Metazoa > Chordata > Aves > Passeriformes > Dendrocolaptidae > Dendrocincla > Dendrocincla tyrannina. The sequence goes on along the minus strand of JAWWMP010000132.1, from coordinate 21,788,928 downwards.
TAAATCACTACATTTGTGTGCTGCATAAAGTATGGCACTTACAGTATGAACAGAGAATGTTACCTGGCAGGAAAAATAGACCTATGTCCATTTTATGGTAAATTGTCATTACTTACCCGTGTCCTGAATAGAATGTGCGAGCATCTCTGAAGTCATCTGTAAACTGTGTGCAATCATGGACAAATGTCTCCATGAAAGGCCCAGATCTGTTTCACATGCCCTGAGAAGCCCAGTTGCTTAGCACCAGACATGAGAGCTAAGTCTGGATCTCAGGGGTCACCAAATTCATCCCCCATATCTTAATGCTATCACCTACCAACTTGATTTATTTGTTGAGGTAATTGCGTATGTCATTAGTCAATTACTGTAGAATTTTTATTATAATTCACTCATTTCTAAATTCCAGGCCAAATTAGACTGCTTATTAAATAATCTTTGTATTTGCTGTATCTACAGAAAAAAGTATTTGAATCACATTTTTATGTATGACATAATTTGTATCAGCAGTCATCAGATTTCTTGCTGTACACTGGAGAAAGACTAATATTGCATTGTTTCTTAGAAATACGTGCTTTTGAGTTAGATTCCATATATACATGTGTAGGAGGTTTTGGAGGATCTTAACTTTTTAAAATGTTAAGAATATTTTTAGGTGACAGAATTGAGCTGAAGGTATAAAATTGTCAACGCCTTCCCCCCCCCCCCCCAGTTTTT
>JAWWMP010000132.1:21567135-21788114 GCA_035047865.1 Dendrocincla tyrannina | reverse complement strand
TTTGGGGGTTTTTTTTTTTTTTTTTTTTTTTTTTTTTTTAATTTTTTTTTTTGTTTTGTTTCAGCTTTGTATTTGCTACAGTACATCAATAACTACATATATCTTCAGTACAATCTATGGACAAGAAGACAAATCCTGTCTGCCTTATTCATGATTTATTGTAAAAGGACTAGCTATTAGGTTTTGTTTTCAGGCCTGCAGATTCCCTTCACTTTAACTATTCATATCTAGTATGTGCTAATTTTTCTCAAGTCATTCAGCTAGTAGATGTAAAAGTGAGTGCTCTCCTACAAGCTCACATAGTCGTTGAATAATTAAAATTGCCACTTGCATTCTGGCTTCCATTACATTTTAAATAATGGACATCACATTTATTCCTTCCCTAAACAAATGGTGCAATGAAGTAACCTCTTCTACATGACTCAAACAAAAGTAATGACAAGAGAGTTTAGTGCTAAGGAGCTGACAAGCTTGCTTTAGGATTGAGATGAATCACAGCCACTGGATGTATATATTGTTACTTTTTGTCCGTCTGCTGCACTGGTCTGCAGCTCAGAGGTGGTGCTCCTGTCTTGGGTGTCCTCTCTTCCTCTATCTCAGGTGGAATTCCACAATCACCTGCCTGTCAAATGAACCAGAAAGGGCCTGATCCTGCACAGTGCTAAGCAAACCTCAAAGCCTTACATTCCCTCAGCTCTGCCATGATTAACATGCTCAGGTTTGTTTATTCTGCATTAGGCAGGACAGCATGGAGAATGTCAAGTGCTCACTTCTGTTTTACTTGTTTCTGTCCACTAATTGATCTCTCATTTTTGTTTTGTTGCTCTGTGACAGCTGCAAGGCTGATGCACTGTATCAGTAAAAAGTAAAACCTGTTACATAAATCAGCTAAAGAAAACATCAGACAATTTCTTATGGGATTTTATCTGTTTTATATTACTTTCATATGACTGATGTTGTGTGCTGAGCCAGGAAGAAAAGAAAGCAAGCTAACAGTACCTCTGGCCATTTTAAGATCTCTCGTGGTGAGTTTAATGCTCCTTTTGCAGTCATTGAAAGTCATGTGCTTGGGCTGATCATAAAACGACAGTGAAGTAAAGACCATGTAACCAGCAGTGAAAAGAAGTCAAGATTTTCCTCCTGTGGGCTCATACCTATTGTGGTATAAGTGCCTTTATCTCACTGGTGGTCACAGGTTGCTCCTGAAATAAACCACACTTTGTGTATGGTAAAGATGTGCTCCCGGCATTTTGATTTTAAGACAGATAAGTATTCTTGGGGTTTTGCTTGCCTGTGTTTTGTAAAGGTGTTTTAATTTTTTACAATAAGGACAATAAGTGTTTGCATATGCTGCAGCATGGAAAATTTGAAAGGTAAAACTTGATACTGGTGAATTATTAAACTTTGCTGTTGATACTAGAATATTCAACATGCTGTAGGATCTACTGAGAGATGCCAGGAAGGTGTGATTCCTTCACTGCAGAGCTCCCCAAATCAGTGCAGGCATAAAGTAGAAGACAGGCCAGAGCAGAGAAAGAATATGAAAATGAAAGTCAACTCTGCTTGCTGTAATGTAGCACAATTGTTTCTTAAGGGTATTTCATGGGTAATGAAGCTAAACAGCTTAGTTTCATTATCCAGGCTGAGATAAATGCATGGGGAATACATTTCAATACATCATCTAAGCCTCCATGTGGTTTAAGTCTCCAGTCAAGTCACGGTCTGTTCAACACAACACTGCGTTTGTGAGAGTTGGACTTTTAAACACAATTAAAACTTCAGTTCCCAAAGGAACATGAAGTCTACATTTTGGAAAAGGATTTAGTGATTGCACAAATAAAGATGTTTCCCTGACTAATTAGTTTGGGATCACTGTATGACCCATCTCACATACTGTACAGGGCATGGGTACTCTGACTGTGCGCAAAGCTCAGATGAGAGAGGAAGAAGCAAACTGGAGGGTTGCTGTAGTTGCTGGTCTGGCAGCATTGGGCTGTTGGGTTCTGGATCTTAACGTTGGTAGAATGGTAGAATACTTTCTTCCCTGTTGCATGGAGAGAGGCCCTTTTCCTCTAAGAGTGTGCTGAAAACAGAACAGGATATGGGGGGCAGAGCTGGCAAATAAAGTAGATCATGTAGACATAGGGCTGCAGCAATAATGACCAGTTTGATGTGCTCCTGAACTAAGACATAGGCACTGAGTCATGCCTTTGAGAGGGAAATTGATACTGAATATGCATCTTAGGGAATTTTGACTTAACAGCATATCTGATGCATTGCTTTAAAACTTCTTTTAGTTACAATCATCTTGGAGCAATTTAAAAAAGGCAGGTAAGAAGTGTAGGATAACATGAAGAGGGCAGAGGCTTTGGCAAGCCTCTGCTGGCCTCTTTCCAGCAGAGTCCTTGTCAAGGGTTTAGCCTGTGATGTCTTGGTGGTGTCCCTTTACATGTCTTATGCCCTTTGACACAAATTCCTCTCTACAAAACATCATTTCTGTTTCTTCTGCTGTGGTGCATACACAGAGTGAGGACAAAATCTTCAGGGAACCAAATCTATTCCCATGAGAAGTCAGTGGGGAAACACTCACAGATATCTGTGAAACTGAGATTCAGCTTCACTTGCTTGATAGATATGAGTTCCAGAAGGTAAAACTTTCCGCTTTGAGTTCTTTGATAACCCTGTGCTAATTGCTGCTCGTTGATAAGCATTGTGCTGTTCTTCAAGCAGTGGGTAGAAAGCAGAAGTTTGTAAGAGATATGGGAGACATCAGAAGGCTATCTGTCTGGCTCATTTGCTCACGTGCCCTTTGATGATCTAAAAAAATCTCCTGTGACTCTGCACTCCGTGGAAAAGCCATAATTTGCAAAACAAACATGATGCTGGCGATGCAACATTAAGCAACTGATGATGTTAAGAAATGTACTAATATTCATGTTTGAGGCCGTCTGGTGTGGTTTAACCCTCCTGAGCTTCTTTAATAGATGAATATTGTGTATTACACAATGAAGTGCTTTAGGATAAAAGTCTTCCAGTTATTGTTGCTATGTTCTCTGAAAATAATATTTCCTGATTTATATTTCTCCTGCCTCTTTTGTCTTCACATGTATGCATGTATTTATCTCATGTATATAGATTTTTTTTTTTTTTTTTTTTTTTTATATCTTCTCTCCTGAGAAAATTCTTTTCCCTGAAGATGTCTGGCTTTCCCTAATGTGACCTAGTGGCAGTGAATTAATGAATTTTAACTTCTTTTCATAAGAACTTCCACCAGAGATACTTCAGTAATGGGATAGTACTGAATATAAGTGGAATATAAATGTTGCACAGTTGAAATGCCTGCTTTGATGGAAGGAGGCAGAATTACAAATGTCAGATATTCCAAACTGTTCTGAGATGAGTGGATTCATTTGAAATACAACTTCATTGCAGAGAAACAGCCTGGGGGTGAATTGATCTTTTTTGCCTACTGCCTCGTTCCTTCGTTCCTTTGGTAGTTGTTTGTGCAGAAATTTGGCCATGCAGAACTGTATGCATTGGGGAGGCTGGTTCATTTCAGACCCTTTGAGTCATTTTCTTTAGAGTATCTGGGAAGAAAAAAAAAAAAAAAGGGGAAGCTCAGGATTCTTTTAAGTCTTAAAATGTTTCAATGCCTCAGTCTTCTTACAGTGTCCCACTGCAATGTTGCATAACCTGAAAGAAATAAATGTTACTTTTTATTCCTACATTGTAGATGTTTCCAAGGGACCCAGTGTAAAAGGTTATATCCATGCTGTCATGCTGTGGTTCTGTTTCTCAGCTGAGTTTGTCATTTCCCACATTCTGCTAAAAGAATGTCATAATGGTGATGCCATACAGCTTCCAGCATCAAAGAGTGCTTCCCTCTCGCTTCCCTCCAGTCCTCACCCACACACCCGGCTGGGGGCCTTGGAGTAAAACGGAAGAGAACGTGAGCTTCCCTGTGACAGCATTATTCATAATGATTTATTCTTTCCATTACTGTGGTTCTTGGAGGCCACATGTAAAGATCGGGGCTTAATTGCACTTGTAATCATGTGGTAGAAAAAAGCAAGCATCATCCTGAAGACACTTGTTAATAAAACACCCTCGCTGACCACAAGTCAAACAGATGTGTGAGATGCATACAGGGGAGAGAAGGTACAAGAGAAAACAGGAGGAGCAAGTGCGCTGTATAGTACATGTATACAGAAACCAAAGGAAAGTGTACGTTGCTCAGGTGTCAGACACTGAAATAAATCTCACCAGCTTCTGAAGAAGTGTCAAGACTGAGCAGAGTGGCTGGACCCAGTTCTTACTGAGAGAATTAACAAGCCTGGCAATAAAACTCTAATAATTATGGCTCTGAACAGTTACACTTGCTTTGGAATTTACTTTTATTAAAGAATGAAATTTTATACGTAAAACAAGATCTATAACCACCTATATTAAAGTCGGGATATTTGGTACCTCCGACGGGCTGTATTCTGTATGTTCCAGCAGGACAGATCTTGTATTAGGGGTGTAGGATGAGAGCTCAGTGAGTAATTCAATGTTGGTTATTTCATAAGCTTTGTCTTCAATGAACATAAAATATTATTTTCTTGAATCAATTTATTATATAACTTTTCTTTTTCTTCCAATATGCTTTCTCCAGTCTTACTCTTAGTATTTTCTGGGTTACTAAGCAGTGACCCAGATGTCAAACCAGAGGTGCTGTAGCTGAGGTGTGGGACCATGCTCACTGTGGGTCAGGGAGGGACCAGGCCTCTCTACTGCCTCCCGCAAGCTTGCCCTCACCACCTGGCTCTGCCATTCTGCTGTGTGAGGGCCCGCAGCTCCAAGACCATCTTCCTCAGCAGCTGGCAACATTGCAGGAGCTTGCAGAGTCTCTGCAGCCAGTCTCTGGCCTCCAGCTGTGGCAGAGACAAAAAAGGGACAAATACAGGGACAAAAAAAGGAAGGGTTAGGGAAGGGCAAAAGTTTTTTTTTTTTGAAGGCTGTCTTCTGTTTCTTCATTCTGGAAACACTGGAGCCTGAGTTATGTTTAAGGGTAGCACGGATACAAGCTGTTGCCTGCAGCAAGAACATGTTGAAAAGCAAACTTGCTGGAATTACACTTTCGGTTATTGCTCCCATGAAGCACAGCCTTGTGAACCTGGTGATAAATCATGGTTCAAAGCTCACAGCGATGATGAGGTGAAGTATAGAAAAAACTACAGCAGAACACAAAGACAATGAAGGAGGCATTGATTTGATTTTGATAGCTGCTAAACAAAGTGGGCTGACAAAAACCATTAATGCCCCTTTCAGCTGCCTCCACGGGAGGTCAGCTGCCAAACAAGAGAGGAAATGGTGGGGGTGAGTCATGCGCCACCTGTAAGACTGATTACTTCTTATGCTTGATGGAGCCAGAGTTGCTTGCTAGTGGATGTTCTGGTGTATTAGAGAGAGACCTGGACTCTTGCTTTCTGGTGGAGAGTTCTGAAGGAGAGACAATGACCGAGTGTTGCTTGCAGGGGACTTGCAATGGTTGTCTATGGGAAGTGTCTGAGCTCTGCTGCTGCCCCAAGGAGGCATGCTGGGATCACCCGAAGATGAGCTGTTCTTGTGCAGGGCATGGCAGCAGAGCTCAGCCATCCCCAAGGCTCCATAGGGTGTGTGGAAGGTAGTTTTGGCACAAGTCCTTAGCATAACAATATCATCTTGCTGGATTTTTTATGGTATTATTTAGTATTCATGGTTTTGTTGTGTGATCAGCCTTCATTCTGCTGTACAGTGATACTCAAAGATGATCAAGGTACTGCTGTTTGTGTTAAATAGCCCTAAGAAATATGGGACTTGGGGTGCAGGGTATGGTGGTAGGGCAGGGTGGGGGAATCCTTCTCAGGGAGTAGTGCTTCTGGCAGGTTTACTTATTAATTGTCCCTCTTTTGGTTTTCCTCCACTCTTCCAGGTTCAAAATATTCCTGTTTGGGTCTGTAAACATTAACAAGCTTGTTTTAAGAGCATAACTGAGCTCATTCTATCTCAAAACAGTTTCCACCTTGTCTATTAATAGAGACACAATTTGTATCACTGTTAATCTGTGAAAAATTTTGCCAAATAAATAGAATTCAGTTTGGAGATCATGGGGCCATCCTGCACAAACTTGAATTGTTTCAATAAGGGAGAAGGCAAGAGCAGCTGCAAACTGAGCATTTTACTATTGATAATGGCTAGCCAAGATGACAACAGGGTGCTGGCTACAGCACTAGTTCTTTCTTCTGTTTTAACATTTCTGTGGCTGGCAACTTGAAAAACCCAATTAAACTTTGCAGTAATCAACAGACATGAAGTTTAATTACGATGCAATAAGATAGCTTAGGTAGTTTTAAGGTGGTACTCAGCTGAGGGCATAAAGGAAGCCTGAAGGAATGTTTTCCCCATTCATTTCAACATCACATTCTTTCACTGTGGGTTTTCCCATTAGACACCATGAAAAATTGTTTGTAGTCTGTTTTGTGTGAGTGACAGAGTACCTTAAAATGCTGTGGATTTTGACAGCGAGTCAGAGTCGACCTGCTTACTCACCTGTTGGCTTGTGGTCCAGAGACCCAGATTCACAGGCCCAGTAGCTCTAATGGGAACTTTGTCACTAAAACTCTGTTCTACTTTTAAATGCCCAATCTGCTTCATATTTCATGTGAAAAAAAGATACTGAAGGTTACTTGGACAAATTTTCCTTGACTGCAGATGTCTGATGTAGAAATCTGTAAATTACTAATAGAGGTAAATTAAGTGAGATTGCTAAGTGTTTTTCTGGATATGTTACCAGATAACCTAACTAATGACTTGTGTCCAACTAATGTGCCCTTCCTTGGCAGCAGAGTTGACTTAGAGGATTTCTCTGTGATTCCCATCTTTCCTTTGCTACCTATTACCCATTTAATCAAATTTTTCCATTTTGCCTGTACCCACATTAGTGTTTCTTGGGCAGTGCCGTAACCTTACTGACATGATCTGAGTTGAGAAACAAAGCTTTAGAAGAGATTGAGTTGTAGTTTTTTATCCATTTTGCTTCTCCAATGCAGTTTGTAATAAAACATCTAAAATTATCAGTGTATCTGGGCAAATGGTGATCTGTTTTCCCCATTCCCAGGGAACAGAGACAATACTCTCTTAAGCTGTAAATACCACTGGTGCCTACTCTAATTTTCCTCCTTTTGATAGTTTCTTTATCCTACCCCTGATTGCATTATTCTTTTTTCAGTTTCCATTGCCTGCCTTGCACGTCTGATAAGTGAGCAGCTTCTGCAAGTGTGCAGAATTGCTGGCTTCCAGGACTTTTATTTCCATTATTTGCATCACGACAATGCTAATGAGGTATGAAACCATGCTGGCCGTGAGATGTTTTCTAAGCAAATCCTGCTCCAAAATAAGTAGGCATCTGTGCCTGATGGAGCAGTGGAAGTTGCATGGCGCAAGGAGGACCTTGGAGAGCCATATGTTTGAAGGCTGGTGGTGACATTTCTGCTTTTCTTCCTTATATGGTTCATTACTACAGTTTGTTTGCTTTCTTAATTGCTCTCTGTTGCTGAGTCTCTGTGGACTGTAATGTATGTAAAACAATGTGTATGATTCAAGGGAAATCAAGGGTTTGACTATCTTGCTGTGCATACCAGTACGTGGAATACTGTGAACTACGAATTTAAAGAACCCGCCGTATGTAAATCCTAAGCCAGTAATAACTTAAATCCTTTGTTCTTACTATAATTTAATATTTCATAGCAGCAGATTTACTCTATAGCAGTGTAGTGCCTAAGGCACTCACACAAGAGTGCATGCACCATAGCAGTTCCGGCAGGAAGGAGCTTGCTTTGTCTGAGCAGGCAAAAAGTCTGGGGAGAAGGGAGTATTTTCATTCTTATTCCACAGAAGAGGCAGATTGAAAAATTAACAGACTTGCTCTTAATCTCCCAGGGTCTTCACAAATGTGGCAGCGATTTAATCTCCTGATTGTGATTCTCATCACAAATTCTGAACTAATCAATAACACGTTTATTCGCCATCCTTTAATTGCAGCAGTATTTTTTTGTTAAATAATCTGTAGTGTCATTAAAAACCAGGTTATTTAAGAACTTTAACCAACATGGGCACTTGAGGCATTTCTAAAGGAAATACTGCGTGAGCCGTTCGATATCAGAAACAGTAAAGCCAAGCACTTGATTACCCAGTGATGCAAAGCTGAAATCCTTCCTGAAGTACTTTGGAGAAAGCCTGGCAGTGGCATACCACCATGGCACGTCCTCTTCACTACTCTGCAGAGCACAGTAAAATGGATGCAAAATGAAAAACAAGATTAAAAAGAAAGCAATAGACTCGGGCTACCTTGATCTGAGGCCAAGAGCAAGAACATGCCCCCGTCTCCTCTGATTCTCTGAAATGGAACGGCACAGCAGAGAAGGGAAAATTCAGAATGGCAAATTGCTGCTTTGAAACTCCAAATTCAGCATTAAAGAAAATTGAAATGTGGCTGAGTAGGCTGGTGGCCCAGTGGAGTAATCACCTGCAGCTGTGTTTTCAAACAAAACTCTGATGAAAGCCACAGGGTGACCAACAAAGGGGCAGAAAGCTAATTTTCCACCTACCCTTTGCTATAAATAGTTGTACACTGTAACTCCTGATCCTAGAGGCAGAACATTGCAAGGGAGTGATTTTGTGGCTAGAAATGATGTGTTAAGACACTTTAGGCAAAACAGAAATGGTTGTTGTGCCCCTCCAGCTCCCCCTTCCCCCGATCAGATTAAAACACTGGTACTCTATTCAGATCCAAAGAATTGAAGCTGACTAACAAGGCAAAGATTTAGCCAACACAGGAAATGTCTGTAGATAGTTTTCTGAACCCCAACTGTTAAAAAAAATGATTATGAACTGAGCTGACATATGGATAACATGGCATTGTTTCTGCTTTCTGGATAGGAATGGGGCTTTTAATTGAGTTTTCAGTTCATGTGCTTGCTGCTAGAATTGTGTTTGGATAATCCTGCTGGGAAGTTTGCTTTTAATGTATTGTTTTAGCAATATTCTTGTTTTCTAACATTCTTGTAAGATCAATATTTAAAGGCTTTGAAAGCACTCAAGTAATTTTATTTACAACTGTGAATGTACATTTTGAGGAACAGTTCGTTTTTAGTTGCCCTTTCCCCCATTTGGTTATCAATATGATAGAGATAAGAAGACAAATCCTCTTCATCTCCTATTGATTTTGGACTAAGTGAGCAATCAGCCCCTGTAACTCTACTCCCCTGGAAGCTCAAATAACATCTGTAAAAGCAGAGATGTAGTAACAGATGTGAAGGCCAGATACAGGTGCAACGCTTTTGCACGGGAAGCATTTAATTGAAACAGGAGAAATTAAGTGAATATGGTAAGTAGTTTGGGAAGGCTGCCTGATCTATTTGCACTCTTAAAAATGATAGTAACGAAAACATATTTTTTCTCTAAATGAATGGTGGAATTCCTGTACATCAAAAACTTGACTGGAGTATGTGAAGCAATTAGTGCAAATATACTACAACATTATGGAGCACGAGCGTATTTTTCTTTTTAACTTTGCAACAATAGAAAAAGCCAAATACCCTTATATATTACATTAATGAGATAGATTGCTACTTCTGATGGAGCTTCTGTGCTCTGCACTGCACTGTATGCAGATTTGCTAGTTAATAAGCCCGAACGGTGTTTCTGTTCATGGAAAATGAATCTGAAACGTTTGTCAGATTATCTGTTTGGCATGCCTGACTGGTGTCTGGAGTGGCACTTTGCTAATGTGATATTACTCAGTGTCATTAACCCGCTGAAGTGATTGAAAGGTGAATTTATATTTGCATCCTGCTGCTCAGAACAGGAGGTGCTCTGGATTAATCTGGTGAAAATATGAAATGGTGTTGCACAGGATAAAACAAACCATGCATCTCAGAAAGTACATATCCCTAAATCTTGGTAGCTTTTTTCACTTAGAGGAGTGTCCTGTTGTGATTATGGTAAAATGTGGTCGTGAAGTTGCTTGTGGGAATGTTTGTTTGTTAGCTGTCTGTTCAATATCGTTAGAAATCCAAAGTTTTTGTAATTCCTGTGAAAAGCTTCTGATTGCTTTACTCATCAACATTAAAACCACATCAAATATTTTGGCAGCTGCCTTGTGCATGAATAGCTTTGAAATATTACATTAAAAGGGGAGGATTGGTCTGAGAAAATGCAGAGCTGATTTGGTTTTTCTCTTATTGATCAAGAAAGTGTATCTGCTTGCATGCAAGTAGATTACCTTCATCCTACAACATATTTCCTTATCCACTGAAACTGAATGTGTCTTATTTTCTTTCTGTAAGCAAAATTATCATTGTTAGTTTGTTTAGGGTTAACTTAAGTTTTTGCACCCCATAATATTTTTGCAAATGATATTCACTGCTAACAGTTTTTAAGTAAGTATTACCAAGTAAAGCCAGTCTTTTCAATTGTGTGGATCTTTTCATTAGTATGGATCTTTTCATTTGTCTGGATTTTGGAGCTGAAATGGCATTTGCTATGACCTGTTCAGGAGTGCATGGAGATATAAACCAACAAAACAGAACAGGTTCTTGCTTACTGAAAATGTAGAAAGGTGAAGGAAGAGAAGGTGACGGGTTATTCTGTATCTCTCCTGTTATGACTCCTTTCTGTTTGGTTTTGCATAAAAGTTTGAGTCTCGAAATAATTTGTCTTCTGTTAGTTTGTTTGGGGTTTTTTGTAATTTTATTTTTTTGTAGTCTTGAAATATTGGTGTCTTTTTCTGTGTAAAAAGGAAAAGAAAACCCTTAGCACTTTTGCACTGTGCTTCGCAAAAGACAGAGTAGTGTGACATACCATGTTAATCAGCTTTTGACACACCCCAGAGCTGGAAATGTTTTCAAAAACCTAGTGAACGGGGATTTATTTCCTCAAGACTCCCACTCAGTCTGCAGACAAAATGCCCAGTGCTCCAGCAAGATTTACCTGCGTAACACGCAGTGAGAGCCTGTGCCCAAACAGAACGGAGCCGGGGAAAAAGAAAGGTGTAAGTGAAGACTGTGACATTAAAGAGTCATTTCAATAACAAATGCAGAGCTGATCTTAAATGAGAGGTGTCACAGTAATAAATGACTTCTGAAAATCGTGGTGACAGGCGTGTGTGTCTGGGACCTGGGTGTGGAGGCACGGCCACCAGTGCTGTGCCACGCGCTGGGCTGGGACGCTGCTTGTCCCCCATCTCTTTAAGAACATGCCCATTCTTATTCATTCTCCTTGTAGTTAGCATTAGTGCTGTCTCCATTTATGAAGTTTAGCCCTCTTTCAGGGGCTTGAAAAATAATGGACTCGCTGTTCTTCTCAATTAATCCTTTATTTTGTTTAATCAGATAGAGAACAGCTTTCTGTCGTCATTCCTTAATAATAAAAATACACTGATGAGCCTAATTGTTATAACAATTAGACCTCAAACCCGGGAGCAGTCACCCCTAAATTTTACTGTTCAGAAAAGGATAAATGCAGAGCAACCTTGAATGTCTTTCCAGACGTTGATTAGCTGTGTGGCCTAAGTACCGGGATTCTTCTGTGCTTTATTTTTGCTGTTATTGGATGGTAAAACAAAGAAAAGAAATCCCGAGGAGTTCATCTACATTGACATGATAGATTACAAGAGCTTCTCCAGGGCATTTGTTCGTCATGTATAGATGAATTCCATCTCTCTCTCCTTTTTCTGTAATGGAAAGATTGCTGCAACGTGGGAGTTAATTAGCAGAGCTGTTTATGAAAAGGAAGGCGGGAGGGGGGAGGACGGGATTTAGGCATGGATAGACGGATGGATGGGTTGATGGATGAATAGATAGATCCTGGGATGATTTTAATATTTTTAAAAAAATCCTAGCGTACAGGGGATTGCAAAATTTGGAGTTTGCCCATATTTATAAAAACAAAATACTATTTTCTGTCAGCCCTGGAAAAGCATTGTACAGTGGATAGCTTTAATTTTTCTGTGTGCACAGGTGTTTTTGTTAACTAAAAACACTCTCTGGACATTTTGTAATTCAGCTCGCTAACAAGCAAGCCCCTTCATGTCACCCAATGGAAACAGGGTGAACAGCACAGAAATATAAACGAAAAATAGCTATGAAGTTTAACTAATGGTTAAATAGAGCCTGAACTGGTGGTGTAGTCTACTAGCGGAATTGTTATTTTGATGAAGGAAATATATGTGGTAATAATAATCATAAAGAGAAGGTAATGCTATTAATTTTGAGTGTTTTTTAGGGAAAAACCAATTTGTTAAAATTCGGTGGGTTTTTTTTTTTCTATATTGCTCAATTTGGAAAAAGTTGCAATATGCAACGAATGTGTTTAGTTTTCTGCATTTTACTTAAATAGGAATAAGGTAGGGACCTTCTCCTATTTCCACTTTAATGACTAATCCTCATATAAATCTGAACAGATTCAGACTTTTCTGTTTCTGATGGGTTACCATTCCTGGTTTGTATTTGCAAAGGAAAACATCCTTGTGGACCAGCAGAGCACTCTGTTACTTAGATTTTCATTCCTCTGGTCTGATGTTTATTTCATTTTATCTGCTTTTTAAATAAACCCATTGTTCCAAAAATAAATATAAAAATATTCAGTTGCTCTTCAAGAGTGAGCTCACAAAATAATTTATTCTCATTTTAATTTATGTAAACACATATTCTTAAGAGTTGATTGAAGCCTTTTCATTAGACTATATTCATATATATATATAGGTTTAGCTTTATAATGTATCTTTGACTCAGAACCATTTTTCATTACAAATATAAATGTTTTTAAAATATACAAAAGTCTTAAAAACATTACAGTTAATTGTTAAGTCCATTATCAGGATGTATATAGATAACATTCCTTTGGACTTTAAGAGGGGAAGCACAAGGTTCAAAGTGGAAACACAACAAAAATTCTTTGTTAATGAGCCTGTATCCAGTCCTATATGTAAACATGTCAGACAAAACACATTTTGAGATTGCACAAAATACTTTGAAACTTGCTGTGTGATGAAATACGTTTCACGGTTACCTTATTATGTGTTGATCTGGAAGAGACTGTCTTACTGAACATGAGACCAGCATGTCCCCCAGCCTCACATTTATTTCATTCTGTGATGTAATGAAGAAAATAGTACGATTGTGTTTATGTGAAAGTTGAAGTACTGCTTAGGGAGGCTGTTCAAGTGGAAAGAGGACATATTGTCAGAATAAGAAGCCATTTGTGCTGTTTGCTCCTCCATTACCCTGATGTAGGTGTTGGGCTTCTGGAGCTCTTCATGCCCCAGGCTGAGGCACATCTCACCTTTTGAAATAAACACCTCCCCATGGCTGGTCGATGCTTCCCTGTGCTTGCTGCTCTCAGCAAAATCTTTGTTTAGGGAGGCTGTGAGATATCCAGCTGCCCAAGGTCTTCTCAAAGAAATGTCTCTCCCAGGTGTCTCATGAAGTTTTTAATTTCCTAAAGCCGCCTGCAAGAACACAAGGTGGTCACAAACACACAGCATGGCTATATACTAACCATCATCAACAAATTGTGCCAAGTCCTCCACATGTTTTCTATATACAAATAGTAGTAGAGAAAGTGAGAGTCCTTCCACTGAGATCTTGCCCCTGATAGACATTAGTCAGGTTAACAGCGAGCATTTATATGTAGGCTGTGTTTTAAAACATTTTCAGTTGAGATCCTTCTCACTAACAAGGGGCAAGATCATGAACCCATTTTCAAGGCAATAACCTGGTGAAACCCACTTAGGGCAAACGTCTTGCTATCGCTTGGAAAAATAAAAATGAGGTGGGGACTCATTCTTTTGTCCTCATGAGAAACCACCCATTGCTCCTTTTTGAGTGCTTGGGGGGCTCTGTGATTGTTAGATTTTAAATTTTTAATTGTTTTGTTAGCTTAACCTGCAGTTGACCCATACAGATTTCATTCAGAGTGGTGCCACTTAGTAGTAATGCATTTTCTGACACCCTGTAGAAATTATGCTGCTGGCATTGCAGTCTGGACCATCAGCCCGAGCGGAGCTTCTGGTGGGCTCATCCCCTGCCGGAGAGCCTTGTACAAGGCTGCTCTTTTATTATTTAGCACCTTGCTTATGGCATTGTGCTTGAACTCTGGAACTTTTCAAGTCCACTTCCCAGGGGTTCAAGGGCAATTATTAACCCCTGCAATGCCAATAATCTCCAAGAAGTGCAAACCCTATAGTTGTGTTTGCGTGCACCTGGCTGGTGTGGTGTATGAGGCATTTGCCTACCACTTGACAGCTTTAAATGAATTTAACCCCCATCTTCTGTTACTCCCTCAGAGACATATGTGTGAGTCCCTTTCTATTTTCCTAGGTGTGGGGCGTAGCGCTCTAATGACAAAGCCTCCTTTAGCCTTGATACTCTCAGGATTTCACTCTCAATGTCTAACGTCATCATGTATTTTAGAGTCATTGCCTGCAGAAAGGGGTATTTAGTCCGATTTATTTCCAGTGCATGCCAATATAAGTACTGCTCTCTTCAAGTGGAGCTTCTAACAATGTCTTAAGTAAAATACACGTTTTATAACATAAGGAAGGCTGACCAAACAGACTTGTTACCACGCTGGTTACTGCTCATATTTACTGTTCCATGCCTTCTTGAAAGCATGATTCTTTAGGAAATCAATTTTAATTTAAAAAATCTAAACCACCACAAGTTACAATTAAAAACCTTAGTTTTTGGAACAACCAGAACAAGGTAGAATCAACTTTTCTTCTAGAATGTTTGGGAAAATATTTTATGTCATGAAGTAGAAGTTATGAAAAACAACCAAATTCAATAACGTTTTTACTTTGAACTTGAAGTCACAGCTCAGGCAAGCATCAGGCAAGAAAGTAATGCCAAGAAAAGCTCAGCATTGAACAAGCAGCATTCTTGTGGTGGCACATCCATCTCCAGAGCTGTCTGCTGGGATGCCAGGAAAGGGAAGCCTGTGGGTGAGCCCTTGTGTTTAAGAAGGATATCACCTTCAAGGCACTGTTCAGGCCCAAGAGCTCTCTTTACAGGCTATCCCTGAAAGAAAAAGGCTCAGATATTTTAAAATGAAGCTGAGTGACTAAAAAACAAATGTGGGCAAAAATGCTTGAGTAAAAAGCCAATCCTACACCTGTTTCCCTTTTTGGCCCCATCTGTGCAATGGAAAAGCATTTCTTTTGTACTCAAATAAGCTGGATGCAGATGGCACCTACCTATAGTCCCAATGCAGATCTTTGAGATCATTGCATTTTGCTCTTTTTTCACACAACGGCTTAAACTCTCTCCTAGAGTAGGGTAGATGCTACCTGCCAGGTGGCTGCAGCAAACCACTCTTCCCAGCGCTTGGGGCTGATCCAGCCTTCATCTCTGCAGCTGCTCTGCCTGCCCTTCCCAGTGCAATGGAAAACTAAAGATGTAAATGGTATGGCACTGGCATGAATTCTGTCCTAAATAGAGCTGTACCTCCCTAAGCTTTGAAACTGTGGACTGTGCGTCAAAACAAAAATGTGGCAAATCGTTATGCAAATGAAGAAGGGAAAATGTGTTATTTCTTAAGTGCGAGATCTTGCAAATGGATGTCTGCTGGCTGACAGAGCCATACTCTCACGTAGAGCTCAGAAAAACTCTGCAAAAACAGGACAGGGCATCTCCATTTATCGACTTGCAGGATTAGGACTGTTACATTAAGGGGAGGAAAAGAACGTAGAGCCTTACAGAAAGTTGCAGTTGGAAAGGTTTTTCTGCAGACAGATTATCACCGCTTCAGAACTAAGTACTCACAAAGACACAAAATGATTGCAGTTCCTCTGTTAAAGGGATATTAGATGTGAATTTAATCTAATCTATCTATTTGCATCAGATGGATCATGAGTTATCAATGATTACTGAATTCTCCTTAAGCAGTTGAAATTCAGACAGGATGCTGTGACAGGAGAATTGAGTAGGAAATTACCACAGACAAGTGTGAAGCTGGCTGTCCTATCTTTATCAAGAAGGAAAACAAACCCTAACACATTTTAAGCCTTGCAAAATAAGCTAGATGGTCAGAAAATCTTTCTGGTGTTGATAATCTTCACATGCTTCTACTGTTTATATGAACTGTAAAATCCAGTATTTTTAACCTCGATCATTTGATAGCACACTTATTTTCCAGCTGTGTGGTATGAATCATAAAATTCATTAAATAATTGATTGGGAATCAGCTGGGAAAATAAAAATGAATGAAACCCCCATCAGACAGCTCTTCCCCTCAGTCCTGACAGACCAACAAAAGGGGAGAGAGAATCAGAATCTACCCTCCTCTGAGTCATTTGTTGTTGTTGGTTTACAAGGTAGCATTTGCGCTTTTGTGGCTAAAATCCCTCTGATATCAGATCCGCTGTGGCTTTTCACAGGGTCAGCTGGCAGAAAAGCTTTGCACTTTTGATTTATGACATACGTGCCTTGCACCGCAGTTTTGTTAATGCTGTAGACCCGGGTTAGGCTGAGTTGCAAATTAAGAGGGACCTTGAGGGAGAGGAAGATTTTTGAGATCGATCATCAGATCCTTATTTTGCCTTTTTTGTTTGGTTGTTTGTTTTTTTTTTTTGGGGGGGGGAGGTAAAAAAAAAAATAAGGAAAAAAAAGAGGTTATTTTCCACCTTTCAAAATGGGAAAATGAGTCTGGAATGTCTGTTTGAGTGCCCTAACATCTGATGGAGAGACACATCTCTTTAGTTCCATCTCGCTCATGGTTTGCCTTGAAAAGCAAGCCTCTCCCAATCAGCCAGAATTTTAGAGTGTTTATTCCTTGCATAGAATACTTAAAGATTAATTTTTTAGCTCACAAGACTATTTTGGGAATATAATTATTAATATTTATTAATTTAATTTTCTTTCATTAAAACTAACAGCTAGTGTTTTAATTTTTAATACTGCTTCTGGTAGACCTGGTCCTAGAGGGAACATAAGGGTGCTCCTGGGAATCTTGTTGAATTTATAGCTGACCTCTCCAGTATGACTCATCAGTCTTCAGAGAAATTAGAGGTCCATTCCGGTATTTCTTTGTCTAGGGTTTTTTATCTGCAGGAGGGAGGGAGGAGGTGTTTAAACTTACCAGCTCAGTAACTATCCACAGACCATAAGTGAAAAGCTCGGTTCTAAGTGATGGTCAGGCCATGGTGATTTTGATCCCAAATGCAGAAGGAGAGAAAGTGATATAGTCCAGTCAGGTCTGCTGAACTGGAGAAAAAAAAGATGTATGGATGAAAAGAGTCAGCAGGTATTTTTTGCTCCAGGCTGCCCTTCTGAGGATGAGCCAGCTGAAAAAAACCACAACCAACCAACCAAAAGCAAAACCCCAAAAAACTAATTATGGATATTGAAAACCAAAGTCCTTTTGGGGCATCCAAGTTCATCGAGCCCTTATATATCTGAACTACTTTTAATGAGGTTTCTTGTGACTTGCTGACACCTCCAGAAGTTCCCCGCAGTTCCTAATGATCAGAGGAGGTTGTGCCATTGGGAATAATGTGAGAAGCACAGATGAGGTGCCACCATAGTTGGTCATTGTGGCTTGAGGCATCTCACAGCGGCCCAGCTTCAAGGATGGGTGTTTAGAAGGCGCCATGCCTTTGGAGCAGAGCTTTCCAAGCCGTGCATCCCTTTGAAACCATGAGTCTTGCTCGTAATCTCTGAAGGTAGTATGGCATCTTTCTACTGGGTATATTTCCTGCCTGGCTGAAGGCAAGGAGGGACTTCAGTGCACACAGCCAATGAGAGAAGCTATATGACTGAAGAATCTTTACTTTGGCATATCTATGTGTGCTGATTTGGCTGGGGTGGAGTTAATTTTCTTTACAGTAGCTGGTACAGTGATGGGAAGTGGTGAATGATTTCCTTTCTTTGCTTTGCTTGCATGTACAGCTTTCACTTTACCTGTCAAACTGTCTTCATCTCAACCCAGGAGTTTTCTCACTTGTGCCCTTCCCAGGGTAGGTACCCACCAGGGAGGGACTGAGTGGCTGTGTGGGGGCTTTGTTGCCAGCTGAAGTTAAACCATGACACTGTTGAAAAATCAACTTGAAAATCAAGTTGCTGGGTTTAGTTTTCTCTATTGATTTTTTTCTTTGTAGTGTGTCAAAAGTGTCAGGAACCTGAGAGGCTCCTTTTAGAATTTCTTGTTTTTTTTCCCTTAATTTTCTAAAAAAAAAAATAAGGTGTTGTTTCTACGGTTTTCCCCCCACCTAGATAAATAGCATTAACATTGACAGAAAGGAATCAAGTTGCACATGTGAATAACTTTTATGTGAGAAACCTCTAGGGAAACCTGAGGGTTTAAATCTTACCTCTCTAAAAGAAATGGAAAACGAAAATACGCTATATATATATATGGTGGTCAGTTTTTATATACTTAAGCATATATGTGCTGGTTGTGTGTATCAACATATGTGAGTACAACTCGGTGTTGACAGCTTTGTTCAGTGTGTCTGCCTCTATGCAGCAAAGGTGAACAGAAACAGACACTGAATTGTTTTCTCACTTTAGAGTTTCTTGTATGAATAAGAGCCCTAGTCCTGCACTGAGCAGGGATCGCTGCAGTGTACAGTGACTTGAGCGGTGACAAGTGATGTGTCATCTGTATGAAAGTTAACCTTTATTCAGATCTCAGGGTCAGGCCCATACTCCATCTGTTCCTGTGATGTTCTCAATGGAATGTTTGCATGCTTTGAAATGATCCTGTAGATGGTCTGTAGATGCTCTTGTGTGACTTCTCAGGTTCGTGCAGGTAGTGGTGAGGTGTTCTAGCTTCTGCTTTTCATATTGCTTTCAGATTACACTGTCCCTGCACCTCAGGGGATGTCCAGGACCTCCCACATCTAGTGCTCAGGATCAGTACACCAGAGATGTGGCCCTGCTGGTCTCAGATCTGCAGCAAGAATGCAGTGGATGGGGAGGTTCCTCTTAGGTGGTGGGTACAGAGTGGTTTGTGTGCTTATTCTCTGTGCTGTTGTGGATTTTGCTGGAGCACAGGGAATCCAGCAGTGACAGTGGGCTGACAGCTGCCTTTGTATTGCATGGAAATGTTACCCGCCTTAGACAGATGGCAAGGTCAACTTATGTACAAAGGAATATTTAAATTATTGGCTGTGGAAATGTGTATTCTGACCTTTTTGTAAACTTTTTTGCTACTTGTTCTTTTCATTTTTATTCATTCACCAGTGTTTAAAAGGAAAAATAAAATCCAGCAGAAGGTCTGAGACTGACATTTCCGAGTGAAACAGAGAGTGCAAAATTTCAGTTTGACCCTGGCACTGCAGCTGCTGAAATATTAATGGCATTAAATGCAGGTGAATCGGAAATGTGTGTGCAGGCCAAAGATTCCTCCAGGCGGTTTTCCTCGAGCTCGCCTGCTCCCTGCATCTCTGCCGCCAACAGGGCATCTCCTCTGCTCACCCCAATGAGGAGTGACAGGGGTGATGAGGACGGCAGTTATTGCAACAACCTTTCTTTGATAGTGAAAGCTGTCCATCTGATCAGATTTAACAGCAGCACGGATTGTTCAGGCAATGCAAAGCCACTGCTGGAAAGCACATAAGCCATCTGAGGAAAAAACATGCATTCTTGCTCTGAGTCACTGCCCAGCCCATGACTGTAAGGCTTGGGGACATGGGTGACTTTGTTGAGGTGAATCAGGACCTCAGGCTGGGCTGCATTACCTCACCAGAACCGAGCTCCACCTGCAGTGTTTCCACATTTATTTTTCACATGTATGTTGTAGTGTGGGCTACTCCAGCACGTGCTGCAGTATCAAGGTAGGGGACCTACCCACTCTTCCTGGGATTTGCTTGCTTCATTAAACAACTGCAGCCTGAGGTCTAGAAAATTAAATATTTGATGAATATTAAAAAAAAAACCAAAACACTGTTGGCTGTCTGTCCCAAACAGTTTAGGGGGTGGTGGTGCTACACGGCTGTCAGGCACTAACCTCCCGTAGCGGCAAGATTTTGTTAGTGTTAGGAGGTGAAATATTTGGAAGCGGGCACTCTCATGGCTGCCAGAACCATTTGAATTGTTAATTTACGTCAGTGTCATGCCAGCTTTTTTACAGAACTGGTTAATGAGGTAAAGCAGTTATTTCGATACTGTCACATTCAGGTTACTGGAAAATCTGCTGTGACATAAATGGACTTTAAAAAAAGGCAAAAATTAAATTACATGTCTAATCATTCCCTCCTCTCCTTTTTATTCAAACAAAATAAAATGCTAAAAGGGGATTTAAATGATTACATATGTTCCCAAGGCATAAGTTTTACTCCTTTCTTCTTTGAGGATCTGAATAAGTCCCATGAGTTTGTTCTCAAAGTTAGTTCTCTGTCAAGTTTGTTGCCTGATTTTTCTTTTACTTTTTTTCTGCTCTTTCATCCCATCATTCTTCCCTCCCCCAACTGCCACTACACACCATCCTTGCTCACTTTCTTGCAAAGCTGCCAAGAAGCTGTGAGCAAATTTAATGTCTGCTTGGTCTCTCACTGACCTTGAAAAAATTACTTTGCATCATTAAAAATTCATAGAAATGAAATTTTTGTGAGGAGACTGGCACATGCAAAATTAGTACTTGTTGAAATGCAGCTGGAGTAATCCAACCTTGTGAACTTTCGAAATTGTAATTCTTATGAGAGCTAATTGCGGCCACCTTACAATTTGGATCAAGTGTTGCTGTTTGACTTCCTGAAATAATATCGTCATATGCATGATGTACCTGTAAGCACGTGCAGTACAAGGGCAGGAAAAAATTGATGCATAGCTTTGCAGAGACAAAACGGTTTAAGGATTGTTGTTAAGAACTGATACACTGATAAGTGCTGTAGCAGGATGCAACGCCTAAGTGGGATAGTTGGGAAGTAAGTAAATTATAATGCTTTGCTGCTGTTAGTGGGCTGCATAGAGCGCTCTGGGCTACATATCCACTATGTGACATTAATTAACTGTGGTGCTAATTAAGCCCACATCAGATGTGACTTCTTGAACACTCAGAATTTAGCAGTCCACATTTTTTCCCCTTGTGTTGGTCAACTAAGCTGTAAAACTTGGTTGTGCGTTTGGAGGGGTGGAGAACCAAATAGCATGTTTGTGTGCTCTGTTCTATGTAGTCTTGCTTTCTTGTTATACACAAAGAATGTTTTGCAGGGGGAAAACAATTAAATGATAACTACTGAAGAACACCATGTAGTAGCAAAGTGCACTTTGCCTTGTTCAGCAGTGTGGCAGAATGGAGGCTTTAATAGATGACACAGCTGAGGGACATAAAATGCAATGCTTACGGGACTTGAGCAGGAGGGATGCTGTCCCCATAACGCGAGCACACCACGTTTTTCAGCCCTGATGGAGGTAACCACTAAGGGTTTCCAAGTACTGACCAACATCCTTGTGGTCTAGCGCTCAGTTTTTTGCAATTTATTCTTTGAAGGCTGTTTGTTAATACAGGAGAGCCCTGTAGTGTATTGGGCATGATCCCAATTTCATTAATATCCACTGGACACTTTCCATCTGCTTGCTGGATTTGAGGTTTGGGTTTGTTGTCAACACAGGAAAAGAAAGTGATAGCTTTAATCTTATAATCCATGGAGACTGTTTTACACTGTCATTAGTTAAAAATTACAAACATTTTGGGTGACTTCCTGTGGAATTCAGTGTGTGTCAGCAGAAGTGTGATGCCCCAGGCTCTCAAGCAGAGCTGGGAGAATAGAAAGGCTGCAGCTGGCAGCAGCAGTATTTTGTTGTAAGTAGCTTTTGTTGCCCAGCTCTGAAACATGTCTGTGAGCTCAGTGGACTTGCTGAATACCAGTTGCAGCTCTGTCATCAACCATGCCACAGTCCATATTGCTGTCACAACGTAATTAAAAAATCATTGCTCTCAGTATTGTTTGGCACTGTGGCTGAACCAAAGCAGTAAGCAGCTCAGGTAGGATGTGTCTGAATGGAAGGAAGTTTGACTTCTCAGTGTATTTGCAGCCAAAGTCTGTGAGGATAGCAATGCGTGCATAAGCTTGGGGAACAAGCTCACTCCTTTTTGAGTTTGCTTTGTTCCTGGGCATTTGTTTTCCTGCCTGTTATATGGTATCTTCGTTTTTTGAGCACATCCTGTTGTCTTCCCTAGTGCCTTGCTGCTGGATGCCATTAGCATATATCTGGGCCACCCCTTGTGCAGACTTGTCCCCAGGTGAAAGCCCTTGTGGTCTGGCATGGAAAGAGGCTGCAATTTACTGAGTCCATTATCACCTCCGGACGTGTAGAATGATAATGGAAGTGACAGAGGTGCAGCTGAAAATTGGCTCTTAATATTTTATGTGTTAAAGCTGAGGATTGGAAATCTCACACTGCTCTTCAGGGAAAATGAAGTGTGTGTGTCTTCTCCCATCCTCCCCCCGGCTCTTCCCTCCCATCACATTCAACCACTGTGCAAATCGACTCTCTTTTTACACCTAGTTGTGGTGGAAACATTGTGCTTCAGTAGTGATATTTTAAAAGACAATGGTATAAAACAGTATGAAGAAAGATAAGTTGTCCTAGGTGGTAGTATGGCACCATCAGGATTGCTGCTGCAGTGAAACTTTGTTGGATGGACATGTAAGACTACTCGCTCCTTTCTCTAAGTTAGGGATGAAACAAAATGACTGCCATGAAGTAGCATCTTCAAATTTCTTTCCCTCACGTCTTGTAATCTGTGACCTGAGTAGTTTCATCCCTCTGCTCTAATGCTTGCAAATTATGCTCCTTTATCAGAGCAGCTCGCTTCCCCCTCCTCTGCACATACACACCAAACTATTATTCAAGATTACTGTTCATCTATTCACGTGTAATGTGTCATGGATACATAATTTTAAATAGTTTCTTCTTCTAAATGACTTATGCAAATGCAAATTAACTTCCTGGCCTTTCACCAAACTCTGCAGACTTTCTGCGTCTTCTTGGTAGTGATTACAAGCAATATTAGATGAAATTGGTTCTTGTAGCTTGGCTTTATTAATTTCTCATGTTCTTACATCAGTTGAAACACTTAGGACGGGGTGCTGCCATGATTCCCATTGACCCAGAGATTTCTGGAGTGCTTTGAAGGACTCCTTCCCTTCTGCTTAGCCTCTTTTGTGCAAATGCTAAGACTGGGAGTAAGAGCACACTGCTGAAAGGTATTTTCACACATACAAATGAGATTCTGGCTTTCCTTGTGTACTCTGCATTTTTGAACGAGATATTCAGCACAGTGTTCATGCTAATTGTGTCGCTTCCCTTGCAGGTGAGTCTTGCAGCAAGCAGACTCATGGGCCTTGTGTTGCAAGACACTAGTGCAGTTTACTGCCTCCGGTTGGCCTCTATTGCAACAGCCCCTAAACATGTTCACATTCAGCTCCATTTCAGGGTGCCTTACTCTGTGCTGTGCATTGTTTCTGCTGTCCTACTCACAACTAGAAATGTTTAAATATTAAAGGGAACCACCATTTTTGTAGTTGTGCTACATAGGCTCAGAGGCTATGAGTTGTGTAGATAATAGATTAGGCTTGGATTTAGGGAGCCTGAGTGCTAGGCATGGATCTGCACAGACTATTTTTGTTGGTCCAAATGCATGATTTCTCCATGACTTGATACTTCTTCCTTTTTTTTCTTCTTTTTTTTTTTATGAGAAGTAAACACACTTTCTCAGTAGAGTTGTTGTGACATAATTGTTACTAATTTGGAGATTGCTCAACTGTGATGCCATTAAGACAATGGAAATGCTTAGGAAAAGTCAATATTACTCACCACTTTACAAATTGGTAAAATAAAGCTTTGAAAGAACTTTCTTGTAAACAAGGCTGAGGCATTGTAGCTAATCATGTCTATATAGCGTGATGAACTAATTTAACACAACGGAAAAGTGCTGCCCACCCCCACACTCTTCCTGCCTCTCTTTTCTGCAG
The DNA here is from genome assembly GCA_035047865.1 of Dendrocincla tyrannina. Classification (NCBI taxonomy): domain Eukaryota; kingdom Metazoa; phylum Chordata; class Aves; order Passeriformes; family Dendrocolaptidae; genus Dendrocincla; species Dendrocincla tyrannina. The sequence continues at coordinate 21,764,116 of JAWWMP010000132.1, read as the reverse complement.
GGACATGCTGGGATGCAGGGAACACCATTAGCTGTAGCTGGTTAAAACTGGGATGCCAGAGATAGACGTGCCACTTTGAGGAGTGGGGAAATTGCCAGGATAATGAACAACTCTTCAGCAGTTCCCGTTTGACTGTTGTCAAAGTTATGGAGGTTTTTTTTTAATTAAAAATCATTGCTATTGAAATAAGCAACCCTGCATGCCATATGGGTACACATAAAATATAAAGTCCAACCTGTCCATACTATTTGTATTCTGTCTTTTTGCTTGTTCAGTTTTAAATAAAGAACCAGAGAAATCACCCTATTAAGATTTAATTGACTTAACATACACAAAAAATCTTAAATAAGAGTGAGAAGCAAATGTTTCCTCTAATCCCAACATTTTTTCTGGAAAAAGAAAACTACAGATATTCAGATTTTGTTATTTAATCACCATGTTTGCCCCCAATTTCTGTGTGTCATTCCAAGCCTACTGAAAATAGGCAATGAGTTTTACTAACAAGGGAAGCTCTTGTGCAGATGGTCAGAAGGAGCGGTATATTTGCAGGACATTATGGGAAGTCATAAAAATATGAAAGATGCTCCAATAGCCTGAGCAAGGTGAGCAGAGAAGAATGGTATGGGAATGAAAGTGAAACTGGATGACTGAGGTCTTAAGTCCTTTTTGAGGATATTGGAAACTGTTAGCAACGGAAGGAAGAAAAAAAATTGACTAAGATTTTTCTCCATATTAGATGGTTAAGGTGAGCGAATGATTAACTGCAATGCTAAAATGTAGTTCAAGCTCCTAAAATTTGAAGCTTTTAGATCTGGGTTTTGGATTTATAGTTATCCCTGATGAAAATAAAATTATTCAGATTTTTTTTCTTTTGCAAAATACAAATTTTGGGAAGAAGGTAACTTTATTTTTAATGTTTCCATATGTTTTTCAACCCTACTGTTTTAGGGTTTTAAAATGTAGGGAGTTATCTCTTGACTACCACGATAAATATTTTTCAGGTTGGGGTAAAAAAAAAAAATGAAATTATAAAGAATCACGATGAATAATTTTAAAAAGTTGAGTTTTGATGTGATCTCATGCACATGGATTCTATTAGCACAAGGTACAAATGCTTGAAATAATGAGAAGTAATACTGAACCATTTCAGCAGCGTGACCTTTTTGTGGATGCTGTTAGGTTGCTCCATACGTGAGGAGCTTGGCATAAAGGCACAATTGGCTTCTGACATCCCATTAAATACAGGGTCCTGGCTGGAAGCTGTTGCCCCATGCTGTATGAACAGGCAGGCTCTTATGACGGGAGTGTATCTCTTGCTACAGAAAGGTGGAAATAGGTTTGACTGAATTCTCTGTATGTCAAGATCTTCTGCTGGCTGATGTTGTCCCTGATGCAGATATTACAGCTTTGTAATATCTGCCCATGCCATGGCTTTCCCTGTCACCCCACCTGTGGGTACCAAGGCAGAGAGAACAGAAGTGATCACTGTGGCAGGAGGAAATAAACTGCAGATCTTCGATATAATAAGACTCTACCTCCTCTTACACACCACAGAACTACTGAGACATCTTATTTCAATTCCATGTACTTATTACTCACATCAAGTATAAACAGAGCTATTCATGTTTCTCTGTCTGGTTGGTATTTTCCCCTTTTTCCAGTTGCTTACAGAGCAACAAATGAAAAGTCCTTGTTTTGGTCTTTATTACAGCTGTACAAAGTGCAGAAGCACCGACCTGAGCAAATTTACAAGTTAGAAGTTTCTGATTGATCATGAAATCACTAAATTTATTTATTTATTTTTTAAATTTCGCTGTTTGGCTTTAGGTTAATTGCCTAATGTTTGAGAGAGAGGGACAGAGAGAAGTAAACCCAAAGCTTTGATAAAGGTGATGGGTGCCTCTGCACACTGCAACACCTAGCAATAAGATACCGAAGTTACGAACGTTGGAGTGACCTGGGGGACTAATGGGTTCCCAAAGTACCCACAGCTTATGAACTTTAGCACTGACGGTGTGTTACTTCCTATCTGCTAGATGCTATTCCTTAATTTTTGTTGTTCATTTTTTTCCTACACCTACCTCAGGCAGTGAATTAGCAAAGAAAAAAAAAAGTCCTGTATGGTTTAAATAACTAGTTCTTCCAGGTTATTTTTGCAAATACTTCTAAGTAACATTAGTCCCCAAATTCAACATCAGGATACAAACTGTTTTCATTTGATGAAGGGAGGAAAGGAGTGTTACATGTGAAATTCATTTTTGTAACAAGTGATTTTGAAAATGTTTTGGCATGCTTTTGCACAAATTAATCATATATTTTTTAAAGTGAATACTCCTTAATACATATTAATCTGCTTTTATAATTTGGAATAAGAGATACCATTGCCTGATGGGAATCAACTAGTACTCCTGCTCTCCTTACAGTCCAGTGAGGGAAGAGATCCTTAGGATTTACAAGTGAAGAAGGAACTGGAAAAGTAAAATACTCAATATATACTTGATTTACTTTGTGTAAAGAGACCTATTGATTTAAGGAGAAAATGAGAGAAATAATTCCATCGTAGCAGTTGTTTTTTCATACAGTTCCAAAGCAGATGGTCTAATGGTCTAAGCATCTGGTTTGAAATACCTGCCTTCCCTAGGGCCATCAGCTCAAATTTAGACAAGCTTCATTTATAACTTTATTTTCAAGACAGATCGTTTGGGCTGACTCTCTGGTTGGTTACAGGAGAATTTTTGCTTGGGTAACACCACTGATACTGGCACAAAGGGTTTCATGCCATTCACAGGGTTGATTTTGCAAGCTTGACCTTAAAAATAGAAGTTCAGTTGGCTATGTGTCATTCTTCAAGAGGATCCTTGTGCCTCAGAGGGATTTGTTCTGGTGTCATTGTTCAGAATTTCCCTCGAGTCCCTACTGCCCTGCAACATTTCTGGGATGGATGATATTCTTGTGGCTTTTATGTGCTTTGAGTATTTAACTGAAAATCTTGGAAATTACATCTGAATTTAGACAGAAAGCTTTTTAGTCAGAGCATGTTAAGCATGTTTAGAGTGAGTAAAATATTAACTCTTATATATCAAGTAACACAAGAGTGTTGCATCCTCCATGCCAGCTGTGTGAGATTTTACAAGATATGGCTTGTTATGTGCCTTGAGTCACACTTATGTCTTGCTTTGCTGTCTGTCACACAAAGCATTCTCTCAGATACCGCCTAATAAAACTAGGAGGTATATTCTTCTGTAATAAAGAGGCCAATCTGAAACAACAGTAGGAGAATAGGAGGGCAATGGGAGGGCAGGTTAATTTTGCGATCATTGTGTGAAATTGTTTATGCTATCATGTATTCCTCATTGCTGAAATTGTCTAACAGATTTCCTGCAGATTTTGTATTATTCTGCGCTACAGCTGGTGACCTATATGCTGTCATCTGCATGGGTTTTTTATACTAAGAATTTGAGTATGAATTAGTTTTCTTCTCTATTATTTATTGATAGCATGTTTTTAGAAAAGGAAGGGGGGGAAGAATAACAGGGAGATTTATAAGTCAAATGATGAGAACAGAATTTAGACTGCTTTATAGTAATTGAGTGGCAAAACCAATTCCCCCTGTTGAAGAGAGATTAATCAAAAGATTAACCAAACCCGCTTTCTAACGGTGGTTCTTAGGACAGTCTGGAATATGTAGCAGGCAAAATTAATCCTTCCAAATTGCTAAGAAACTCAGGGACTTCGAGATTTAAGCCAGAGTGCTGCAGTAAGTAAACCATTTCCAATCAGTGTGTCATGTTTGTTTGTTTCATTCTTTTTTGTTTTGCTTTGGAAATATAAAATCTCATTCATGTTCATGCCAGGGGTAAAACCTGGACTGTGGCATCTTTTGTCCCTCAGTTCCTGTGCAGGTTGTACAGGACTGGGGCTCTGGAGACTACTCCAAGTTGTACTGGGTATCAATTTGAAAGAAAATTGGGTGGCCACTGCTGATTTGAGGAGAAATCCTTCAGCTTGTGTCCCATCGGCATCTTTGCCCATCTCTAGAACGGATCCCAGAGCAGTTGATGTAGGCACTAGGCTGATGGCTTTTAGCAACTTCGGACTCTGGCTACATAAGCAAAGGGATCCTTCATTAGTCAGCTGTATTGATTTTATGTTGCCTTTGTACAATTGGAGCCCGACTGTAAAAAAAAAAGTCTTACTCCACAGTATTGGATGTCACAGAGCTTTGATGGTGTATTCTGTATCTCCAGGGATGATCAAAGGCTATAATGAAGAGCATGCCTTATTAAGGGGGTGTCTGTGTGGGTTAACTTAATGGGTGACCTGAGCCATTCTGTAGAAATATTTAGTATAAATGATTTCTGTTCTGATTAGAATTTAAAATAATCTTCTCAGATCTGGTTCCCAATTGGTTTATTGTATCAAGGGAAAATTTAAGAAAGAAATGAAAAATAAACAATGTTGAAAAGATAAATGAGAATCCTGCACAATTAATTTAGTAAACAGGTTTTTTTCCTTAAATGTCTTTCACAGGGCAAGGGAGAAATCAGCAGAAGGACAAAGACTTATGGAAATTTCAGTGCAATGTTCTGTTTTCTATTTCTTTTCTCTGTTTTCTTAAAAAAATCACAGCAAACTGTGAATGAAGCAGCAGTTTTGTCTTTTTTTTTGTTGTATTTTTCTTCTCTTTGTCTTCATGACTGACCTACTCAGTGCTTCACTTTCCAAACTGTCACCTTGCCTCCTCAAACTGCTTTCAAATCCCATGGAGCTGCTGCAAGGGAGCAACCTGTCAGATGTGCCCATCAGCTTCTGACACACTGATGTACTCAAGGATCTGGAAGAAGAGTTAATCCCTCCTGCTCTTACCCCACTTTTCTTTCTCTCAAATTTTCTCACTCCAAATTTTACTGGAAGTTGTGTTTTTATAAGTAAGCAGGGATCAAAGTGGGAACCTGAGTCCCATGACCCTTCCACTCCAGCTGCTTTGCTTCTGTACCTGGGCTTTAGCCTTGTAACTATCCTGCCATATTTTTGCAAATGTACCCTTCTGCTCCAGGCCCTTTCCACACTGGGACCCGCTGTGTCAGGGAGGATATCTGACACCTTTCTGGAAAGAGCACTCTACCCAACATTGCCTGGAGATCACAGCAGTCAGAGGGGCCAACAAGAACGTTGAAAACCTCTCCTGATCTAGAGCAGGCAAGGCTAGGAGATATCATGACACATCGGGGTAAAAATAAGGTTTCCTTTGCTGTGAGAACCAATATATTTCTTAACTGTCAAGTGCTGGGGTCCAAAAAACTGGGATTCTCCCTAGAGCTGTGAAGTGCAATATAACTTTTTTCTTACCTTTAAGAAGTTCTCTGTAGGGTTAGGTAAGCTGGCAAGTGTCCTGAGTTTACCATTCCCTTCCTTCTTACTGATTTATTTTTTGTTCCACACTATCAAATTTCTCTGAGCACACAGAAAATGATTTTAAAAGTATGGAGTGATTAAAACCTGGTAGCAGAACAGTAGGATCCTGTTGGCTTTCTGAAGAGTTTTCTTCAGAGGACAATCTAGCGACTCAGTATTTTGCTGCTGCTCCCTTCTTTTGCCACTTTAGAGACCTTTAAAATATACTTATTTTTTGCAAAAATGGATTCATTCCTGTTGATTAGCTCCTTTTATCTCTAGATGATGACCAAATATAAAATACTTAAGCAAAGCTCTGGGAAGTGATCGCAACTGCTGCTGTTGATTCTTCATCAGATATTCTATAACTTTTTAGCATATATTCTGTGTGGGGTTAAATGAGTTCCTCTGCTAGGTGTTTTTGCTACAGAAAATGATTGACTTCTTTTTTCAGCACTGGTCCCTTCAGTATTTTGAGGGAGGCAAAAAAAAAAAAAGAAGAAAACAAACCACCACGGAAAAACTAGACTAAATCAGTATTTCTTGAGTAGTTAAAGGCTAAACTGCAGCAGGCACAGTCTCAGTGCTTTGCCTGGCAGGGCACTGGACCACCACTGGAGTTTCAGGGTTGGCACTGTCGTAATTTCTGTGTGATTTCCTTTTGACATACTGCAGTTTTGAGCTCCTGAAGTCCCCTGAGGCTTTATGTGGATTGAGAGAGCCTTAGTTAAGCTTGATTTGATGCAGCATTCTTGGATCCAACACAAAGAAAAGCTTTTGTATTTCCTAAAGAGCACATTATCCTCAGAGCACTTAATTTGTACCCTCTACTTCTGCTAGTCAAAAAAGCATTGCTGCTCTGCCCTCCATAGGGTAGTAGCAAGGGTTTATTCCCTTCTGCCTCCCCTGCGCATCTGCTTTAACCATAGTTATTTACCTGTATTTGCCTGCAGATCTTGACAAGAATTCTTGTAAAAATAAGGTGATAAAAATGAATCACAGGAGGATATTTTACTTTGAGCCTGGTGCACATCTGGAGGTCTATTTTGTCCTTTTGTGCCTGTGCAAAAAGGTATCTCAGAAAGCAAGGGAAAGAAAATGCATGTTTTATATATGTGAAAACACTTCACAAATAAGACAAGTGGGAGAAGAGCAAGAAAAACGTTATCCGCCAATACTGTGATAGAGGTAGAAAGTCTTGCAGCTGAGTTGGCAATGTACAGAAAACCTAATCCCCTGGCTGTTTTCCCAGGCCTAATCTGATGGCATCTTTTCGCTGCTGAGTGTTACAGTATTTATTCTTATCCTTGGTGAGAATTCATGCAGCAGATCCAAGTATGGGATGCCATAATACTCCTGAGGTTCTGTGTCTACCCATCAGCTCATAAATATCACTCTGATGCAGAAGCCCCATGTCAGCAGTGCGGGGCAAGTGGAAGCATAGCTGCCTTGATCACACACAGGCCAACATGCTTGTGGAGTGTTTCATGCTATAGTGTTTGACCAAATAGAATATGGTCATTGGTGCTTTTTATGGCAGCAAGCACCACCTGCCCAGCTCCCACAGATGCTGGAGACTCACTAGTTCTGTGAAGGCACAGAACTAGCCCAGTGTCCCCAAGAACAGTGGACAGATTGGTGCTGGGCAGCAAAACATATGAGATTAGAAGCTGCTCCATGATATCAGGTGTTACACAGCTCTTATTTGTGCCTACATAAACATGCCGTGGTCTGGCATAAAAGAGGTCAGCAGGGTGAGAACCAGCACCCAAGAATGCCACAGTTCAGGGAATAGGGATACAGAGACTTAATAGTGTTTTTCTACACCTGGTCTTTGCAGAGTGAAGGTGTTAGAGCTTTGAAATGCACCTCTTTTTATTCTTCATTTGCATCCCCAGATTATTTTGTTAGGGATCAGTAGTAACCTAATTGCTGTAAATGATTGCAGTTTTGCCTGGAAAGTCAAGGGTAGTGCAATCTGCAGCATGCAGAAGGTAGAAGAGATCTTCGATTACCTGCTGTGTGCAGGGTTTGGGTGATAAAGGTCAGATTCAGAGGGGTGTCTTGTGGGGCCAATATCATGCATGTGATCCTCCTGAGATTTCATGAAAAGACATGGCATGCACCGGTGTGGGAACACAGATACTGCACAATAGAAGCACATAGGAAGTATGTAAGAATCATTAGATGCAGGTGCTCCTTCATGTCTGGAAATCCAGGAGAGCAAAGCCAGGTGTCCAGGCAAGGAGATAAGAAAGTATCAGAGTGTTCAAGTCTTGCATTAATCCTTGCTAGCCCGTTCTTGAACTCTCCCTTGCTACATCTGTGTGCAATACCCAGGACGAGGGTGGCTCCATTTGAACTGTCTTATCTAGACTCTCAGTAATGCAAACTATCAGTATGAAAAATTAAAAACCATTCTGGGGTCTTTTTATGTAATCTATGTAAATCTATCTAGGTAGTGTGTGTTTGCTATGACCGTTACTGTCATATTTTCTGTGTTGCATTTCTGTTACTTTACATGTCCAAGATACTTCTTTTCTCAAACTGGAGGGAGAAGTGGCACTGACTAGCAAGGTAAATCTGATTTACCTACAGTGCTACAAAAAAAGGTTGAAGATATGTTCTGTGGGTAGAAGAGGGCAAATACATTAAATGCGTTTTCCATACAGCAGAGTTGCTTTATTGTGATTTTTTGGGGGGGTTTTTTTGGGTAGTTTTTTTTGGTTTTGTAGTTTGATTTGTTTTGGTTTCAGGGAGTGAATAAGATCTGCACACATTATTAATAGTCAGGAGCATGAGTGAGCTGGATTTTACCCACAGCCCTGCTGTTATCTCTAATACACAAATAAACTTCAGCTAAATTGAGGAATTAATCACATTAAATTTTTGGTCCAAGATAAAGAAAATGCCACTCCATTTTTATTTGTATTGAGCTGGAAAAACAATTTAGCTGAGTTCCTCTGGATATGCAGTTTGCTTCTGTTTTGGCATCCTACAGCATTAGATCTTATCATTGCTGCTGCATTAGTGTGCCTAAGCAGCATTATGTTGATTATATCCATTTTCTTCAACCCTACTGCTAAATGAACTGGGACAGAAAAAGTAATTACACCTCTACTATGGAGGAAGGTTTCCTGCTATGCATCCTACCCACTGCAAAAGAAATGCACTCTGAGACCTACAAGCCTTGGCCGGTTTGATATCCCTGTAGAGTTTGGGGGTTCCATGAAGTGCAGATTTTGGGACGGTTTGGCATTCAGACATCTTTGGGATCTGGATCTGTGGACAGAGGCAGTGGCAAATTTTTTCCAAAAGGTGTAGATTCTTTTTATTATATAAAATGCCAAAAACTGGAAAGGGTCTAGGTTCCAGATCTGATTTATAATATTGCTTGGTCTGCTAACTGCCCTACACAGGCCTGTGAGCATTGCTGAACTGCGGATCACCAGTACCTGCACTTCAGGAAAGACTGGAGGTGGTGGGAACAGAGGCAACTCATGGCTTTTAGTGGAAGGAGGTGAAGGAAACCGCTGGATCCAGGACTAGAAAATTTTGGAGGCAGAAAAGAATGCAACCTGACAAATATGCAAGTAGGGGTAGGCTCCAAACCTGAAGCCACATCCTTTATGGGGCATTGATAGGTTTGCTGTACATGCAGACCCACTTGGCACTGTGAAAGTTATAAAACATAGTCATAAAAAATAACAAGTATGTCTGAGGAAACCATGACCTGATTATAAAAAAGCATTCTAGTTTCACTGAATGAACTATTTCCTGAAAGTGATTAACTCTGATGGAGTAATAAATGAAGTAATAAATCTCTGCATTTGATCCTCTGGGTTTAATCCATGAGACAAGATTTATGACTGGAACCATTAACTCTTGTACTGGAAAAATGCTGTTCATCTCTCATCTGCATGATATTAATTTGGAAGGTTTGCATTCAGACAGGTACATCTTAGCGTTCAGTTGAAGCAGGGAAAACTTTTAAGAATATTTCACAGTAAAATTATGCAAGATAAGGTCGCAAAGCAATGTCTTCTGATGTATGCAGCATTTTGCTGGTTATTCTGAAATTAAGCTATGATCTGACTGAAACCTAAACAACCCTAGGAAATACATTTAAAGCTTCAGTCAGGTCTGAATTCATGCTGCTGTTGCCAAATAGAATCATAGAATATCCTGGGTTGGAAGGGACCTACAAGGATCATTGAGTCCAACTACTGGCTCTGCACAGAACAACTTCAAGAATCACACCATGTGCCTCAGAGTGTTGTCCAAATGCTGCTTGAACTCTGTCAGACTTGATGCTGGGACCACTTCCCCGGGGAGCCTGTTCTAGTACTCAGATACCCTCCGGGTGAAAAACCTTTTCCTAATATCTAACCTAAACTTCCCCAGCTTCATGCCATTTGCCATTTGCTTGAATCCTATCACTGGTCACCACAGAGAAGAGATTAGTGCCTGTCCCTCTGCTTTCCTTTGTAAGGAAGTTGCAGACTTCAATGAGGTCTCCCCTCAGTCTGCTCTTATCCAAGCTGAGCAAGCCAAGTGACTTCAGCTGCTCATTGTATGGCTCTCCCCTCTATGCCCTTCACCATCTTCCTGGTCCTTCTTTGGATGCTTTCTAAAAGCTTTGTAAGGATGATCACCTCCCTTGACTGGCTGACGATGCTTTCCCTGATGCCCCCAAGGACATTGTTGGTACTCCTGGCTGCCAGGGCACTGCTAGCTCATATTCAGCTTGCCATCCACCACAACCCTTTTCATGGTGCTACTTTCCAGCCTCTCGCTGTCTGTCTGTACAACCACAGTTGCCCCATTTCATACAGTTGGTGATTGCCCAGACCTCTAATTTGCTGAGGTCTCCTGCAGGGCCTCTTTGCCTTCTAGGGAGTCAACAAGTTTTCCACAGTTCCCTTCACCTTCTTCTAAATGCAGTGATTTTCCTCTGTTTCTGGCTACCAGATGATGTACAATATTGGCTGACAGTGATGTTATTATAATTAATAAGCTCAAGTGAAATCTCTGTTTCTTCCTTAAGTCATTTGAAAATGGATTTTCAGCTTCTAGGGTTAGAAAAAAAAACAGTCCTGCTAAATAAAAGTTTCACAGATAAGCTAGAAGCAATATTCCACTTAATGTTAGTTTAATTGAATTAGTGCAGAAGAGCCCTGCTGTCTGTGTATCATATAATCCAGTGGTCAGACACACACACACACACATACACACACACACATATATGTATGTAGTAAAAAATGCCCACTGCTTCAAGTGTGTCTGTATTCAGATTGCTACTTCTGACACTAATGGGGAAATAAGTTCTTTTACGGTGTGCTTTCAGGCACTAATAAAATAAGTGTTACACTATCCACAGCATTCAATGTCCCGTAACATCACTGAGAGCTTAATTAGAAAATATTACCCCATAACAAGGGCATGCAATGTTTAGTTAGTGTAAACATTAAAGCTGCTCCGATTACAGGTTTTCTTGTAGCTACTTTGGAAAGCACATACCTTTCTGTCTCCTTTCAACAAGCAGGGAAAGGTGTAATCCATGTTGTGGGCTGATCCTGAGTATGCTCTGCTGTACTGGCTAAATAGTCATTGACATTAAAGAAAGTCTTTGAAAGATAAGATCTTGGCATCCTATGGCCAGCTAGGATTTCACCCAGGCTGCATAAATTAAAGCAGGTATGTAGCTTTTTGCAGATTTTGGACCTTAAGACCAAACATTACCCTGAAATCACTAAGACTGCAAAACAAAGCTGTGCCACTAAAGGTCTGAAGAAGGAAGATTTATGTTTTTCTTTGAAGTTGGTGAGGTGGCAAGCTGTAAAGCACTGGTTTGGTATGAGTATCTGTAAGGTGATTTAAATTAGTAAGCTGCACAGAAATTTCCACACTTCTTATTTGATAACTTCTGTTTTTCAGTTTTAAGTCAAAATGTTCAAAGGGTATGTACAGCCAGGTACTCTCTAGTTTAGCATCTGCATTCCGTGTGCAGTAATGCTGCCTGCATCCTGTGCCCAACCAGCACTGTGGACTTTACCGTGGCTGGAACTGTCTTGTGTCACCTGGGTTGACAGCTTTGATGCAAACAACTTTTAAGGTAATGATGGGATGTGCAGAATTTCTTGGGGTTGCCCATGGGAGGCAATAATAGTGTCAGAATTTAGTTTGCCTCTGGACTGATGCAAATTGTGTGCTCAGGTGAGACATGATGCTCTGCAGCCCAAATCACCTGACACTTGTCAGAGGAGGAGGCAGGCAAAGATGGTAAGACAGGCATAACCCAATTCACAGCCATCCACAACCTTGATGATGGATGTAGCTGGGAGCTATGACCTCCTGTTCTCAGGAATGCTTTTGGAAATGAAACTTCTGCCATGCCACTTGGAATACTCTTGTGGCTAAGTTTCTGCTGTGCTTTTAATGCTGCTCTGGGTTTTGTGATTCTCTCCTCTGCTTCTGTGCAATGTTGGGTGGGTGAGCTGCCCTTGCACTTTTCATGTAGAGCCCTCTTCGGCATCTGTGATTTGTCACCCAGGGTGGCTGTACATGTGTAAGCTGTAGAAGCCATACTGTTTTATGCCCAGATGCTCTCATGGGTATTTGAGCATGCTCTGCTTTTATTCTTGATCAGCTGTCTATTTTATACAATAGTAAAAACACTCAAACACTCCTTTGTATCTAGTAGATCTGGAAGCAGTAAATTATCTGAGTACAACCAAAGCCGAAGTGAACAAGTAGATTCTTCTCCTCTTTGGAGGTATTTCTGGGGTGCCAGATGTCTTTCATCTGCTGCAGTATCCAAATACCTGCCTTCAGATACTGGCATATTGTACAAACATGGGATGGGCGATGGCCTTGCAGAGTGCTGGACACAGGGCGTGTGAGATGTCTGTGCTCCACCAACTGTCATAGCAGCAGAAATGCAGAATACCTCGCTTGGCATCACTGCAGTTTGCTGGTGGTGTAATCTCACAGAACTCAACCCCTGGCCCTGGTTTTGGGAGCAACTCCGATCCTCCCGTTTCCTTCCCTGTCCAGGAGCTCATAGACTGGGAAAGACATACAGGGCTTTCTGGCTGTGGGTCTGGCCCATAACATCCCTTTGCTGTTCATGTGAGCAGCCCATTTCTTCCCTTTGGTTTGATCTTTCAAGCTCTTGCACAGGAGAATATTCAGTTTTCATTTTATTCTTCCAACTCTAATCAACTTGACTGTTTGCATCAGCTATGTTTGCAAGATCAGACTCCCTGGTTTGTCAGGCTGTGCACAGTTCATCTCTGTTGGTAAACTTCTTTGGTTACTTGCAGATCTATCCAACAAAAAATGGTCAGAAAATTTATTACTGGTTCAGAGACTCACTATTTAACGAGGGTTGAAAGGATTTCTCTCATTTTATGTAAAGTGCAGATTGATAAATGATTAACCAGGATCCATTTTTTAGATTAATATAATAATATATAATGCATATTTTGAACTACCAGAATGCTAAATTACTTGCAAAGATCAGTTTTAGTACAGAAAAAGAATAAGCTCACATATAAAATTTTAGCCCTGGGAATTTTATGTTTTAATCAGTTTGTTTAGTAAAATACAATAAGGCTGTTCCAGTTATGAGCAAGATACTTTTCAGAAATATGATGCTTGCATCTGTCTCATTTATTACTGTGAATCACAAAAATAAATGGCAAATACAAAGCATTCAGCCAAAGTTGTGTTAACTCCCAAGATGGTTTTCTTGTTCTGTTGCCTCACTAGCTTAAGTTTATAATGACAGCACTGCAGATCTGATGTCTCTGTACTGAATTTTTAAATAATCCTTAGAAGAAAGAAAAATCAGGCGTCTAACCAATTAAGACTAGGGATTTGGATTCAGAGTTACAGACACTTCAAAGAAAGCTAAGTTTGCCCAAAAAGACATTTTCCCATGTCACTTCTGTTTCAGATGTGAACTGCGAGATGTATTTAGGGAAAAAAAAAAAAAGGCTGTTTGTTTCATATTTTAAAGCCACATAAACTAGCTTCTAGTTGTAACAATGACCGTCATGTTTAAAAAGTAGTTGTATATATTATAACATAATAAGATAATAAATAATGCATGTCTGTCTGTATCTGCCTATCCACCCCTCCATCCATCTAGCCATCCATCCATGTAAATCCATTCCTCTTAACTGTGAAATTACAAATAGCAAAAAATGCTCATTCTCTCTGATATGCTGCTGATAAAGGAACTCTTTATTTCAATCAGGCTTGCTTATAAATCTGAATTCTCTGTGTGACACAGTGAGACCAAAACGCAGATGTCCCCGTGCATTCAGCAATGACTTTTTGTGCTTGGCCTTTCTTTTCAGCAGGCAGAAGTCTGGCGATACACCCTAATTGGCATTTATAATTTGTTACACTTTGCTCGCATGCGCTCTGCATTATATGATGCAGGAGCATGTCAGGCTTCACCTGTGTCCAGGCAGTATTTGGGATTATCTAGAAGGGGGCCAGGACCATCCTCTTGAGCAGAAAACACATAAAAGGACACAGCCCTGCTCAAGCAGTTGTCTCTGTGAATCCGAGGACCAGCGCCTCTTGAGTCCAAATCCCTGCAGTGTCTGCCTGTATTACAGTCAGCTAAATGGTGTTTTCTGTTAGCTGTTAGTGGCAGATAAAGTCCCTACCATCCTTGGAGGAGGCCTTGAAACCTGTTTGGGGTTTGAGGGGCAGGCCAGGGAGCACACCTCTCTCACAGGGAGCATTGCTGCTTTCCATCAAGGCGGCTGCTACCAGCCACAGGCTCCACAGACTCTAGGGATGCCAGTTTTTATAACTGAAAACTTTGCTCCCCTACAAAATTCAGAGCTTTATACCCTCCTTCTGTGAAAACTTCCTGATTCATTTTGCTGCTGGTAAAACACCTGTGCCTGCGGGCAGGTGCTGGCTGCCTGCTGATCCTGGCAGCTGGAAATAGCCATTTCACTGCCAGGCATAGTGGTGTCTAGGGTGGTACAGGGACTGTGGAAGTTCATCTCTCTACTGCCAGCAAGGGGGCAAGTCTGCAGGGATGCTGTGGGACAGCCTGGTGCTGGCAGCCCCCAGGCCCTGGGAATGGGCACCTCAACAAAGCCCCAGTGCCAGGATTTTATGCTGCAGGCTTTTCTCATTCATGTAGGATGCAGATGATTAAATAATCTCTTTAAGTTTCATCATCACAGTGGGACACTCCTGAGGGAGAGCTGTGAGGAGGCAGGAGGGCTACTCTTCAGCATGTCTGCCTTGTCCCGCAGGGGGCTGGAAACTGCTGCATGGGGGTCATGGCAGTATCTGGCATATGGCAGGAATGCTTCCCATATAGGAGAGGATGGGCAAGGCAGGGCTGAAGTTGTAGTGATGTGGAGACAATGAGAAAAATACTTGGCATGGCAGGATGCCAGGGAGACCAGCGCTGCAGAACAGTGGTGTTCACACAAATAACCATAACTCTTTTTGGCTGCCTTTTCATCCTCATTATGAGTTATTTTAATTTCTTCTGTGGATATATTAAGCGCCTCTTGTCCTGGTGGTTTAGCACTTATTTACCAAGTTAAACCAAGCAGTTAATTACCTATGCTTGCCTGTCTGCAATGGACAAAACAACAGAACTGCTGTTGCTATGTTGTGAAATTAAAGTCAGGCCAGAAATAAAATAGGAAGGCTTTTACTGTATTTTCTGCCTTTGCCTTCTGCTAGATCTCCCTGGAGAGAGTAGTTCATGTGGGAAATCCTCCTGGAGCAGACCTCTTCTGTTCCCAGGGCTTTAAAGCTAAAGACCCTCCCAGCTGATGGATAAGCATTGGGTTTCTTCCTGCTGGAGCCCATGTATACAGCTGGTTTTTGCCACAGCTTCTAATATTGCCCTCAAAATGCACCCTCTCCCCAGAAAAGGCTGATCCAGGCTGAGAATTTGCTCTGTCCCTTTATTCTGTCTCCACATGTTCCTCTGCAGTGGAGTTGCACTGGGGCTGCATTTCCCCTGATGATTTGCGGATAGGTCAGGTTAACTGGGCCTGCTGGAGTTTTGCGTCTCGTTCCACAGTTGGCCTTTCTCCATGAACCCCATTAAAGCTTTTATGCTACAATTTAGGCTAAGAAATTCTATTTTATCAGTTTTATAGTCCTCAAGGTATCATGGTGAATGGCAGATTGGATTATAGAAATGAAGACAGTTTTACTGAGAGCCTGTTAAAGGCTCTATGCTAATTTTATAACTTAGTTTATAAAGTGCTTCTGCTAACATCAAATTGATTGTAAGCAAAGAGGCAGAGACTGTATGGTCTTTTGAGACATTACTTCTTGGTAGAATCAACACAGTTGTGGCATTCAGTTGAGAGTGTCAGATAATAGTAGTAGGTTCCCAGCATTTGGTCCTTTATAATCCCCATACATTTTCTGTGCAAACATTTTCCCTTTTCTGGTGCTTGTTTTTGCTGACCCTCTCTAGTCAGGAGGCCTGGTTCCTTTATTAATCTGTAAATCAGAGACATTTATTTGGCTTCTGCAATTTCAGTATGGGTTTGGTCATGTTCCAGTGGAAAAATTGTTGCTTTGACCAACCACTGTGATGTCTGTTTTTCCAGGCAGAAGAGAGAGCAGAGATAAGATACAGTCAAACAGAGAATGCTTTTTCTGATTACAAATGGCCCATTCTGTTCTCCTGTGGGCAAAAGGCCAAATGTAATATATTACAGAATAAAACAACATATTCTTATACACATGTGCTTAATATTAAGGGGAAAAGCATGAACTTTAAGTGTTTTCAATGTAAGGAATGTGCATGTTTCTTTGGAATAAACCAGCAGTTTGTAAAAGGGAGAATTTTATCTTTCTGCCTAGCTGTGGACTCAGGGTGCTGTTACAATGCTGTTTACATTCACAACCATACTCAGATCAATTCAGAATGAAAGCAGATGAAGGCAGGCTCCTCTAATGACTGGAAAGAGTCCAAAGTATGTCAGGAATTTCTGAGATGCTTTTTAGGGTGCACTGCAGCTAATTAAATGCAAGGGGGGAAAAAAGAATAAAAAGTAGTAGAAGTGCAAATACAGATTGCAGAACTAACCTTAAGGGTCTTTGCCATTCCTAAGCTTTCTTCACTGGAATCTAATTTTAGAGGGGAATAACTGCATTTATTTACATTTCTTAAGTACATCTCATAATCCCAGTAGAATGGACACTGCCTTCCTCCTTCTTGCAGCTTTATGCACCACATTGGCACCTTAGAGGGTTTCTCTTCACTTCCACGTCTAGTCGTCTGTGTGTGTGTCTTGTTTGCAATTCTTCATTTGAAGAAGTCTGAAAGCCTGGGCACACCACTGAGAGTCTGGTAACAAAGTACAACTGGAGATGTGCACCTAGGTTAGGCTTAAGGAATGGAGAGATTTATTCTCGTCCTGAGGCCTGCACTGGAAATCAACAGGATCTTGCCAGACTCAAATAGAATACAAAGAGTGGCTCAGGGGAGGTAGAGCAGCAGTGTGCAGGGATGCAGGGCAAAATAAGGCTGGGCTACTCCATGGAGAAAATGTTGTCCCTATGGCATCTTGAAAGAGAGGTTTAGGGGAGCAGACAGGATGCTGCTCTCCATGAACCAGAGGAGCCAGGCACTTACTGTCAGGGCCTCCATCACCTGGGAAAAGTTTGCTCATCCCCCCAGCTCCTGCCACATCAGTTGGACTGCCTTACATAAGCAGAGAAAGGGAGATCAGAACTTCTGGCTGGTTTTTTTTTCAGAAGCCAATGCAAGGAACTGATAGGGCAGCTGGTGAAAGAGGGAGCTGGTTTGGAGCTAAAGATCCATGTGGTGCCTGAAGGCTGGCTGTCTAAGAGATGGCTTTATGGCAGAGAGACACTGGAACAGACTTGTCACAGGGGAAGGAATTGCAGGGCTTTCCCACTTGACCTCTGGTGGGAGTATATGGGCTTCAGGGGCTCACAAAGAGCTTTGGAGAGAAGCTGTCTGCTCTCCTGATGCTGGCAGGTCTGCACCGAGGTTCAGAGGCCAGTGGTGGCTGCCTCCTCTGGGCCCCTCGGTTTATTTTCCTTCAGAGAGTCTTTGAAATCCTACTATATGAAGTCTTGTGTAAATATATTTTTTAAAACTCCCACAGTTTAATGTGAATTAAAAAAGACTTCTCTGTTCTTGTGCTTGCTGAGCTTGTTTCCCACTGAGGAATATGAAGTTGTTTTAAATAACTAGTAAAGTGGCTTTAGAATTTGAGGAGGAACTGCAGGAGTATGGTTGCAGACCATGAATTTGTAAATCTTTAGATGTGATCCTGTGGGTTGGCTACAGGAATATGTTTTGGAGTATTTGAGGTAAAACATACAGGTTGCAGGCCTAGGCTCTGTTGTGCCTAATAATGCCACAAATTTTCTATATGAACAGATACATGCAGATAAATATTGTGGCAGTAACAAAACTCACAAGGTCCTGAAGAACCTCAGAGAAAAGCTGCAGAGCACTTTTTTTCCACGTGCAAAGCTTTGTTTCGGTATCAGATCTTGGTTCTGCATCACCACTCTGTGGAGCTGAAAACAGAAGAGCTGCACAAGTGATTGGATGAGTGACATGACTGAATGGTGACTTCATACAGTGTCCTCAGCTCAAAAGTGGTCTTTTTTTTTAATCTATTTTTTTTTTCTTCTTTGCAAGTAGGTTACTATTAAGTTTCCAAATATTTTCTGCCCTTACATGTGTATGTACATCTATATGTTTGTGTGGGTGTGCAATTAAGTAAACTTATTTAATGGTTTTTCTCTTGTGGAGCCATTTTGGGTTTATTTCTTGGTGAAAACCTAGATGCTGGGAAGATGCCAGGTTGTCATGTCCCACTAATAACTAGAGCAGCTGCTCTCTAAAACTTCACTTCTGTCTTGAAGAATAAGATCCTGATTTTCCTTTCTGGGAGAAAATGTGGGAGAACTAGCAGTCATAGGGCATATCTGAATGATAGCCATTATGGTCTTTTTCTTATCCCCCTATTTCCTAACCACCTTGTAAATGGAGGGGCTTTTCATGCTGCTGCTATCGGGACAAAAGCATTCCTGAGCTACCTGAGGTGGTCAGCCCTTGCCTGCAACTCACTTGCTTTTGGATAGCTGTGGGATGGGAGGGTAGTTCCCTAATCTGGGAGCAGTATGGGATTTGTGGAGTAAAAGAGAGGCCTGGAGCATGGCTGGCTTTCACAGAGAGCTTGGAGGTTTTGCAGCATTTTGGGGTCATATTAGACACGCAGTTATTGAACTGCAGTTGCTATTTGTGATTTCTAACCTACAGTGCTGTAGGCAGAAGCCTGACTCTGTGACTTAGGCATGCCAGGACCATCACTTGAAATCTGCAGAGGACCTTGAACAGAATTAATTTCTTTTTTTTTTTCTCTTTTTCAAATTTCCCTTTTCTTTTTCCATCCTTCACTCTCCTAAATGCCCAAAGTGAGAAGGTTCAGTTGGTTTGTTTCTTCTGGCAGTGTTGTGTCTGGTACAAGGGGAAGAAAAAGGGAATTGAGCAGTAAGTCAGAAGGAGAGGAGGCATGCACTCTACATCTCCCAGGGCTGTCCTTCTCCTTTGGGGTGATTGCTAGGAAGGAGGTAGGATGACACTTTGAAAAAAAAGCACTCCAGAGCATCCTTTAGGGAGAAGCAGGCAGCTTCTTTTTTTCATTTTCCTGTTCCATCCTTCTCCCACATACGTGCCTGTTGGTTTCATGAGCATCTCACTCAAGAAGAGCAATGTGACACTACCTTTAGCTGTTGAACCCTGCTACTACACAAGAGATTTTCTCTGAGTGCTTTAACTGGATGGTTCCAAGCAAGCTGTATTTCTTCCAATGCTTCCCGTCCTTTAATGAAAACAAGGCTGTTCCTCTGACATTATGTGATGCTTTTGTTTTATACAGGTTACACTGAAATTCTCAGTTACGAGGTTATTACAGTTTATAATCCCCCAAAACTCAATTATGAATCCTCTTGTAATAAGTACCTGGCTGTCACGTATGCAAATGCCTTATCTCATGAGAGCAGCTGGGCACAGAGGTTGCCCTTTGCTGAACACTTCAAGGTATGTGCTGAGATTGCTTTTTTCTTCTTGTGTGAGTTTATCCCAAAAGGAACCTGCCCTCCAAGAAATCAATAATGCTTCTATATTTGTCTAGGGTTTTTTCTTGGTTTTCTTAGCTTTGCCAACACAAATCCCAAGGAGAAAAGTTACTGAAGGAGAAAGATAAGTTTTGACTGGCTGCTACCTGAAAGACCTAGTTACTCGACATTTGGAGGGTATCATGCTGTATGTGCAATCTGTCTCATCTGTGATTCTTAGCAGCAACTGCTTTTGCATCTTAAAAACAAAAATTATAATTCTTTGTGGTTTCCTGCAGTACTTCTGGATCCTTGGAAACATGCACTGAGCAGACAGGGCTTTGCTTTGTGGCCTCCCAGTCATGGGGATCATCTCCTCTTGCCAGCAGTAACTTAAAGATCTGAATTTCTTAAAAACTGTTCAGATTAATTGTAGGACTTGAGTCACCTTGATCATCTTTTACCTACACTTCTCTTTTTCTAATGATAGGGGTTGGTCATCTTTCTCCAACACTGGAGAAAAACCACAAACTCGGAAAACTACCACTCATCCTTGCTATAAAAGTAATTAAGGAAGTTGCTCTATTAACATGCAGAAAGTGAAGCCAGATTGCATTCTCTACTAAGACCCCGGGGAGAGAGAGATACTAGGGCTTTATCATAGGAACACCGGGTCTTTGTCTGGGCTAATTGAAATGTCATAAGCTGTGCATCAGTTAACACGTTCAGATACATCTCCATTGCAAAATCCACAACTGACGGGGCAGCTTTCTCTGGAAAAATTCTGGCCTTGCTGGCCGGCCTTTGACTTTGGAAATGAGGGTGAGTGGGAGAGAAGGTTAAAAGGAAGAAAAGGGAGAAAGCAGGGGGAGAAAAAAAGAGCTAGGTCCTAATTGAAGTTAGAAGTGATTTTAATTTAGAGAATGTTTTCTTAACAGAATGTTGCAACCCTCCACCTCAGCGTTTTTGGATTGAATTACTGTTGGTAGAGATAAGCTCCATTAGGGCTGTCATTTCCAAAGGAGGCTTTTTCCTGTCTGTTACTCTCCCTTCCTCCCCCAAACCTTAGGTACAGTGATACAAACATTAACAGTGGGAAGAGCAGGCCATGAGTATGACCTTTTTATTACTATGCTAGTGCAGGCAATGTAGGAAATTAATATTTCATGTATGCCTCTCTTCACAAGGCATGTTTCAATTACAGGCTCCTGGTGCCCCGGCTTGGCAGCTGGCTGCGTGGTCTGTTGTCTTAAGCAGGGTCATGAACTTATTTTTGTTTCTTGCTGGCTGTTCTCTGGGAACCAGCGAGGGGACTGGCCATGTTGTGTTGGGCAGACTGCCCCAGGCGCTGTCTTACCATTGCCTTGAGAGGAGCTGAGCATCTGGGTGTGTGCCGCACTAGGAGTGCCACCTCCTAAGCCCGTAAAATTGTGTTACACATCTGCACCAGGAAGTCAGCTTCAGAAGCAACAATTATGGAATTGGTTGAAATAGTTCTCTCTGCACTTCCCTAACAGGTCGGTAGGCAACGCTATGGACAGATGTACAGGCAAGATGCGAGTAGGACATGCTGCCATTTGGTATGATAATCCTGTTGTGTGTTTGCACTGACACGTGCAGGGACATAATGCTGGGATGCTCCTAGGAGTGGTTTGAGCAAAGAGCACATCTGCTTGGCATAGGTGAAGATGCAGCACTCCTCAGGCTCCACCAAGGGCACTGGCAATCTTTGCACCTGCCCTTGAGAGATAGAGCGTGTGGTTTCCCAGCACCTGCCAACTGCCACTGTGGACTGCATCCACAGTGTGGTGTGCTGTAGTCCTTTAGGCTGGGACTGGCAGTGGGTATGCTGCCCAGAAAACCTCACGTGCTTGGGAATACCATGTTATGGCTGGGTCCTGCCTCTCTTTTCTCTTCCTCAACTACTTTGGAAGGAGCAGCTGCAGTTTCACCTTCACTAAGCCTTGCAGTGTGTCTGCAAGGTGGGTAAGTGCTGCTGTACCATTTGTTCAGCAGGCAGCCAGTTGTTGAGTGGCCCAGCCAAAGTGACATAGGACTCCATAGTGAAGTTCAGGATGGGTTTTAGTATTCACATGCTCACTTGTTCTTTCCTTTACTGTGATTTTAGAGAATGCTTATCACAATATATAAGCAAGGCAAAACGCGTGAGTCGATACATACGAAAATCTGTGACCACACAGGTGGCATTCTGCTTCAGATGCACTCACCCAGGAATAAAATCCTCTCAATGACTTCAGGGCATTAATATGCTTAGAGTGGATCTAAAGAAAAGGTAAGAGAATTGTGAATTAAATATTGATCCTGGTATTTCATTGTTGAATTGCAGGCATTCAATTGCCTGTGGGTTATTCTGCCATTGAATCATGGCAGCTAGAGATGGAAAAGCCATACAATTATCCCATTCATCTCCTTGGCAATGGAAGAGTGTACTCCACAGTACATTTTCAAAGTGGTTGAAGTTGATTACTTAATTCCAATTACTGACAGTCTACTAATTGCTTAGGCTGTATTCCAATTTTTGTCAGCCCTCCCACCATGTTAACTCCTTATCTAGAGGTCTGCCCTGCCTTCTGGATGGGGATCATGTGAGTGGTTTTGAATAGGAACTTGCAAAATAAGCCAAAGTTTCCCCCTTATTTTTTTTCTGTTCAGTTTCGTTTCTGACTGCATGTGTTCTTGATCCACCTGCACTTTATAAAATAAACAAGCAAACTAAAATGCCTCCAAATGAGTAATTTAAGGAGAGCAGACATATCAGTATTTCCCAGCCATGATTATTTTTCTTTCAGTGTGCCCTGGTCCCTAGCCTCCAGTGGATCTCTGATTTTTTATACTTCTGAATAAATTAAGGCAGAATATCTCTGACAAAGTCTCTAGTATTCACGTAATTTTTCTCCCTGCCATTAGAGAATTGTTCTTCACCAACCCTTAGTTAAAGAAATCAGTCTTGGTGAAAAGGAAATACTAGCTTTCTCTGTCACTGGTAAACTCAGACCTTAGCCCTTCAGCATCTTCTCTCTCCTTAATGCCACCTTGTTTTACCCGAGACCATTTTGCTGTCAGAGAAAAAATTAGCTGCACACTGGCAATCAGAGGACAGGGGACAGTTTTCTGATTGCTCAAATTCCGTTAAATAATTTACTTATTCACTCATTCATTTTTTGGCCAGTGAATGTGTGTGAGCAAGGGTTTCTTGATGGGACTGGGCAGCCAGAAAGGTACCAGATGGAAACGTTGGCAGAGGTGGGGTCATGGGAGAGCAAGGATGAGTCTGTGAAGTTTATTTTAAAAAGAAAGCACTGGTGACTGAGCTGAGGGGTAAAGGCTGGTATGGGTCTGGGGAGGCGATGAAATGCTTGAAGGTGGATAAAAGGACTTTTCTTCTGTGTGTATGTGCACTGCAGAAGCAAGTAGCAAATGGCAGCAGAGGCAGCAGCAGCAGACTGGAATATGCTCAGCATTCCTGAATGCTGTGGGCCTGTGTCCAGCACCATGGGGGGACAGGGAGTACCAAGGCTGCCTGTGCCCACAGATTTCAGCTGTCCCTGGAGGTGATGTGAGTGTGAAAGGAAAGCCTTGTGGCTCAGAGTGGCATCAGGAAGTTTCCGAAGGGGCCATGGTAAAGAGGCTTAGTTTTGACAGGTGAGGGTACAGCACTCCCAGATGAAGTGACATCAGATAAATGACTGTCATTTTCAACCACATCTCCGGTGTGGTGTTTTGTGAAGGAAGATTTCCAGGCACAAAGAGAGGAATTTGAGTGTTGCTGGGGATTGCAGCCAGAAAGAAGTAAGTCAGTAAAAGAAAGTCCAGTTTTAAAAGAGTTTTACAGAAGATGGACAGCCATGTGACAGCAAGTGTATTAGACCTCTGGGCACATAAAATTAAAGAATTCTGCTCGGTCACAAGATGACACAGAGATATGTCAAGCTTTCAGCCTGAGCGCTTATAAAACGGTTTAAAGTCTTGGCTTTGCTTTTACTTTGAACATCCCAACTGAGTGCTGAGCAAAAGAATAGCCAGAAAGCAAGCAGGCTGAAGATGAACCTGTTCAACAGAGCTGCTTCTTTGAAGGTTCATGGCCTTTCACTGCCACACAGCAGTGAGATGAGGCTCATCAAGTTTTTAACCCGACACAATGAACTAAGCAAAGGGAAAGGAAAACGCACAAAGGGAAATCGTTACATCTGTCTGCAGTTTAAGCTGAGTCTCAAGTTCAGGTTACAGAGTAAAGTAAGGTTCACAGGAGTTATTTTAATATTTCAGTAACTGCTGTCAAGACCATAGTTGTGCTTATGACTGGCAAAGTAGAATAACCTACAGGAAACATTATCTGTGCTGAAGAATACACAATCTGAGACAGGAATGCTGTATGTAAGCCGAGTGTAATATTAAAGGGAGCTACTATCTCCCATGATAGTTGTTCATGAAATAAATGTATTGCCAGTTATTGTAGCTATGCTATGTAACCTCCAAAACAATTGCCATCATCACCTCCAAACAATAGTTTGTGGATTTTTAATCTTCTCTTTGATGGTTCACAAGACCATTCTCTCTATATGTGAACTGTGTCTCCATTACAGATGGCTATCTAAAGCGAGAAATGATCCTGCTTCTTTCTGCTTAACTTATATTGGTGTATAGCTTATGGCACATGCACTTGACTGCTCTCAAACCTCAGTATGTCCTGTATATTTCTGTCCCTTGCAACATGAGTCTGAAACAAAAAGATGAAGTGGGTGATATGGGCCCCATGGGTCTCACACCTATAAGCAATTATTATTGAACATAAATTTTTTTGTTTTAATAGCATATAATTTGATACTGGCAATCATGGCATTTAATCATTAGGGGCTTCTTAACAGAATCTTAGCAGATTCCACTACTTTCATTAATTTCCATGCCAATTCTGATGTAAGATACTTGTGTTTGACCATATGAAAACAATTAATACCAAGAAGGGATCAGACATCTTTCTGTGTTCTCACAGGACAAAGCTGAGTGGGCTGAGATTAAAGGAAAGGAGATTCAGGTAAATCTCCTGAAAATCTTTCAAAGGAGAAAAATAATTAAGCACGGTGATAGTTGCCTGGAGAAGTGGTCAGGTCTGCATTGATGAGCTTTAAATTTTATTGGGTGCATGTCATAAGCATGATCTAAGTTGAGTGGATTTTGCTTGCAGACTAAAGGGCAATGACTGTTTTCAATCTTTCTCAAGAGTCAGGGAAGAAAGACTGCAGGTCTTCCACCAGTTACTGGTGTTCTGCCTGGATGTACCTCTTCTTGTGCAGGCTGGGTAAACCCTGAAACAGTTCTGTACCTGTGGCAGTGCAGTCGTTTGAAATCACAACATAATTGCAAAGAAAGTTCAGTGACCTCATTGGGAGTTAAGTTGTGGTCCAAAACGAAGTAAGTTTTAGGCAAACAAAACCAGCCAAATTTAGCAAAGCAGAAGAGATTAAATCAGTGGGCAAATGCACTTCTGTTATTGTTTAAAGTGTAATACTCCTGTCTTTCAAGGTTGCTCTCCAGTTGAACCTCAAACAGTTGTGAACAGAAACTTTAGGACCTCCTTCCCAAATAAATAAGTGCTCTGGAAAGCAGGTGCAGATTTACAGGGAGGTGATGAATGACTGCAGAAACCTCAGCACTCCATTTGCACTGGTGGGTATAGAGTGTTCCCCTAGTTCATACGGTATGGTTTACAACTCTTCCATCCACTTGGCATGAGATTTCTTTAAAAAGCAATCAACCTCTGTCCTGGATGGCATATTGTAATGACAGGTGGAGGGGATTACAGAACTGCAGTCTTGCAGCTCTTCTACCAGTAGATGTTGTCATCAAGGCAGCTCTGGAAAGAAAAGGAGAAGAGGTGATTGCTAGTTCTTTTGCCTTGCTGTGATTATCAGTTTCACTGTGAAATATTGAAGATGTGGTTCTGGTGCTTTTCCTAAGGGCACTTTGGGACAAATGCCGATAATCATGATGGCCCATCTGGCTGGTAGGAAGACTTTCCAGCAGCCCAAATGCAACAATGCCATCCTGCAGGCATGGACCGTTGAACCACTCTGAGTGACTATTTGCTTGCAGTTGTCCTACGGAACTGCTAAGCAATCTACACTGCGTAGGAAATGAATGTGCTTGGGTACGAATGGAAAACCAACCAGGCAAAACTATGTTTTCAAATGTTCTATTGTTTTTCTATTCAGCTTTGCACCTGAAGGAAAGCTTCCTGGCGACTCAGTGTTGGACTGTCAGTTTAGGAAACTGAGGAGGTGTGCCCATGTGTGTGCTTATTTTCAAAACAGCCATCCCTGTTTTGGGTGTTGTTTCCCAGGTGAAACAAGAGATGTGGTCCCTTCCCTGCTGCACAGAGCTCTGATTGATCGATGTAGTATGCCCAGGAAGAAAAGAAATGCTTGTCCAAAAATTATTTCCCATGTCTTTGAGAGGAACAAGCTGCATTATTTTTTCTCTTGATTCTTAGCATTGAAAGCTCTGATTTTACTCTTTAATAGATGATTATGTTTGATGAAGGTTTTTTGAACTGCCTAAATGATCAGGTGTCAGAGATCTATAGGCAGCTGGTGTTTGTTAAGTAAATGATGTCCCTGTTATTGTAGTAAAAGACAGGCTTCACTGGGCTGTAAGTACACTCTGTTCCCTTGCATGATAACATCGCGCAAATGTACATTTCAGACCTTTTTGCTCTCCAATTTCTTTCTTTTTCATTACATTTTCCCCTCCCTCTCTCCCACCAGGTTATTACACTGAAACAAGACCAAACAAAGTAATTCATGTAGTAACCTTTTCAGAAGGAAGAAGAATTTTCTCTACACAACAACTGCCATTGCAATCTTATTCATTGTTGTTTGCAAACCATCAGTGTTTCTCTTTTACTTGAACAATGTGACAAAGACGACAATGAACATATATTTAGTGAATGCCACTACTGCAAAATGCTCCTATCTACCTGCATGAGAAATTGGTAATTGGAAATGGCAGACTGTAATCTGTTTTCTGAAGTTGATTGCATGTCTGCACTGTGGAAGGTTAGAAAGGGAACTCTGTTTGTTACAGAGTGCATGGGATTTTGTGATCAGATGAGTGGCCAGATAAGAATTTAGACAAATATTTCAGTATTGCCTGTCTCTCCTCATTTTCCTCCTATGATGCTGTTCTTGTAGTTGTCAAGGAATTTTAGATAATTTACAGGATCAGCAGAGTGCCACCAAGATCCCGAAGCTCATCAGACATTTATTTGAATATCTAAAACTGTAGGGTCAGAGGAAAAAGTGGCCTTGCGGAAGCATTTTTGTTGAATTATATTTCCTATATAAAAAATCACCTTGTTCTGCATTTCACATACACTGATGTAATTATAAAAATAACTTGTCTTGTAGCATTTTGACCATTTTGTTTCTGGTTCCGTTGGGGAACTGGCTTCTGTAGAAGCGGGTGTTTGATGCAAGACCTGGGAAATACAGCAGTGGGACTTCTACAGGAATTTTCCTTTTCTTGTCTTGGATACAGCATGGTCATTATTAGCTCATGTCAGCTGAGTTGTTTCCTCTTTTTTGCCTCACCCATAACCCAAAGCTGCCAATCTGCTCAGCTTGAAGTGTTAGTGCAGTGTAATTGAGAATAGAGAGTGCTCTGAACTCACCTGACATACAGGTGGCACTGAGTTGTACCTTGGAGTCAAATCCATTCTGAATACGAAAAATTTGAATCCAGGAGAAGAGTGTAGTTGAAAGAGGAAAGGAAATTGTAAATTCTTTGAGCCTTGGAGAATCAATTCATCAAACTCTGAGTCCAGGCTTTCCAAATAGGAGCACTCTGGCCTTAACTCTTTATGCAGTAAATCTGAACGTCTGATATTTCACTTCTGATGAATCCCTGGCAGAAAGCCTAGGAACACAGAGCCTTGAATTATCCTACAATAAACATTTCAAAGTCTCCAGATCTGTGAGGGGGAACATAGGATCTGGTCACACCCTGTGGCCAGGTTTGCATCTGATTGTGATTTAACAAATGTGCTTAAGATTTTAAAATTGCCCTCAGGTTCAGAGTTGGATCAAATTGCTGGAAGAAGTCCTCCCCTTGTAGGCAGAGAGTTAAATTTACATTCCTCACTAAAAGATCACAAGGACAAGAAAGGGTGACATTGCAGGTTTTTTGATGCTCTTCTGAAAGAACAGTCATTTGTTCAGTATGGAGGAGAAGCATGACCTCCTTTCAATATTATGTTTTCTCTTCAAGCATATCTGGCAGAATTAGAACTGCAATAAATCTGTCCTGATAATGATGCAAATGTGTGAAATTTCAGATCTCCTTCTGCAACCTTTTGCTCTTAGTTTGTTTCTTTTTGGCTGTCAAGCTGCTGATTTCAAGCCTTCCTTCCCCTGAAACAACACTCTATTGGGGAAAAAAAAGATATTTTCTCATTTTTTCCCAGCTTCACTTTCCATTCTCCTCATTGATACTCCAAAGGCAAATCTCTGAGGGAGCCAAATAATTGGAATCGTCAGGGTATGAATTGTTCATTTTCCACTAAATATGAAACCCATCATGTTGAACTGTGAATACAGCAGGATGCACTTAGTGGGTGTATGAAAGTAAAAGGACACTGAAAGGAGAGGGAAGAAAAAATCATGAAAGTGACATTTCCTCAACGTATCCAAAGTATACAAAACTATTTTGACTGCTTTCATAACAGATACCATGGAAAGAGACCCAATTAATTTTATCTTCATGCTGCTATACAATCTGTGTAATTCCTTTGGTCACCAAAATATCTGAGGTACATTATATTGTTCATACAGACTTCACTCCTTGGGAAAAGAAATCACATTTAATCTCTTTTTCTCTTTATCTATGGATTGATCTGTCTGTGAACAGTTCCAAATCTTAGCAGGGAAAATAGTGTAAGTAATAATAACCTGATAAATTCTGGAAGAAACCTTAAAGAGAAAGCATATTCACATCAGGCATGATTCATAGATTCATGTCTAAATAGAGGAGCACATACTGCTTGAATGTAATATGTGATTGTGTTTAAAGGTATAATGTCTTCTAACTTGGTATATTGAAACGATGTGAGAAACTGTGAGATCACAGTATCCTTACATTCTCATGAGGGAACACTAACAGTATCAAATGAAACTCTTAATTCCTTGCGTAGTTGCAGGGAACCAAATCCATTTGTACAATTCCTCAAGCCAGACTTGCTTTTGTGTATCAGCAAAAAAGGATTTTTCCAAGACCCTCAAAGGAAAATGCTGGTTCAGTTGAGCAGTGGGAAGTGACAGGAATTTTCTGAAACGTCTGTGCAGGAATGCAGGATGGGAAGGTCAAGTTGCCCTCTGGTTTTAGGAATAGGTACCTTGTTTCCTCTGCAGAACTAGAGTAGGTAAGTCCTTGCATTTTCATCATAGTCTTCCCTTCACCCTGTAGTAAATGTTGAAGGTTGCTTGGTGTGCCTGAAACAAATGTTTTGATCTACAAGGATATTGGAGAAGGAAACTAGCACAATCAACTGGAATTTGCTTATGGCAAGAGAGTATAATTGACAGTTTAGCAACTGAGATTAAGAGTTAAGATTTATTCTCCAGAAACTGTGAAGAGGGAGGATGAAACTATGAAGAGGGTGGATTAAATGTGAAATGTGAAACTGCCTCATATTCTGATTTCATTGTCAGCTCAGAAACCAGTCCTGACTGAAGAATAGTTTTCTCTGGTTTAAAAGGCTTTCAGAAAGCTTTGGTGCAGTTTTCGGTAATCTTGGGCCAAATTCAGCTCTCTACAGTGGTCTGGTAAATCTGGATTTGTGTATAATTTCATGCCTACAGTACAGAGAAATCAGCAAATTCAATGCAGTTCTTTTTCTGCCTATGGGCAGAGAAGAACCACAGGCATACACAGCCAAATTTTCAGGGAACTCCAAATGCTGACTGATATGTGGGCCTAAGTTATTTTTTTAATCCCCAAAGTTTAGTATAAAGCATTTGGTGCTTTATGTTTATGTTGTCTCATCTGAATAGAGGTGGCAGGGTAAAACTTGTCTTCTGCAAAGTGAAAGCACAAAAATTAGTCTTGTAATATTTGCTGAACTGAGTTTGCCAAATCTAGAGATCAAGCTGAGATCAGCAATCCTTTGGGAGAAAGTCCGTAGTTTATCTGTGGCCATTTGGTCTTTGGTGGCTGGGAAGACCATCTGCATTTGAACATGGAAACAGTAAATGGCCATAAAAGAGGGGAAAGCACCACAACTTTCACTGACTACAGCTTTTAATGGCTCCTTTATATTCAGATGAGAACTCGAGAGAGTTGAGACCTATCTGGAGCCCTGCTTGTTCTCCAGTCTGCTGCCCACATAGCCCCACTTCGCCCTGCCCCTTTCTCCCAGCAGATCACAGCAGTACAGGCAAGTCTGTCTCGAGGGCTTATTTTTGAAGTTTGCAACATCTTCTCCCAACTGGCCTGATAACCACACGGGAAGTATATATTACAACGTGGGTGGGAAGCCTCTTAGAATATAGGACAGAGAGCCTGCCCTGTATTACAGGTGAGCTTTTTTTCATTTAAAAAATGCTCATTTATCAAGCTGCTGAAGGGAGAGAAACCCAGCTATTTCTGCCTGTGTGCCTGCTAGGATTTAAAAAACACCTTTAGAGGTACAAACAGACTTGAAACCCCATATGATTTAAAGGCAGACATAAAGCATATGCAAGCTTTTAGAAAGATAAGTAGTTAGCTTCAGGCTTATTGTGTTTTTACTGATTCTATAAAACATCTTAAAGTAGGGATTTAAAAATACTTCCTGTATTCCTCCCCATGCACTCATCTTTGCATGGTCGGCACATTTCAGGGGGCTTATTTTGGAATACTGGATTTGGATAGTGCTTCTCCTTTTCATTATTTTAAGTCATTTTCTTGGTGGTGATTGTACTTAACATTAATGCCTAAACTAACAGGCAGAGTGAAGGTCATTGACCCTTAATCTCATCTCTTTACCAGTCCAAGGGTAAATGTGAAGTTAATATAGTTATGTTTGTCTGAAGTTGGCATTAGAGGCTTATATGTTAAAAATGATGCTTTGCATGTTTCTTTTAATACAGACAATATTTTTAAGCTTTTGCTTACAATACACATGCACACAACTACTTGAAGTATCGTACCTACTTTTTTGTCCTCTACTGACTTTAGTTATGATATAACTATAAAAGAAAAACTAGGTTGGTTCCTCTTTGAAGCTATGACTTTGATCATAAAATATTGCATTGTACCTTACTTTACTTTAGAGGTTCTAATGAGAACAAAAGTCAGGAAAATTTAGAACAGCAGGGAGGGTCTTTCCATTCAGAGGCAGATTATCTTTAATCCTCTTCCCTTCCTTGTGCCTGATGTGATGTGCATGTACAGGTATCCATGTGTACACAACTACTTGTACAGTGCAAGTTTCTCTTGCCCTCCCTCAGAGCCAGAAGCATAAATCTTGTTTCTCTAATAAAGGCATTTAAAGCACAAAGTTATGAAAATATTCTCTCTGTTTCTGTGTGGGGTATGTCACTGGCAGTAGGAATCATTTATCTTCCCTGTCACTTAATTTCCTTGCTGAAGTCTCTAGGGGCAGCAGCATTTGGTTTTCTTGAAATTTTCAATAAAGGACAGACAAATAATGTCTTTCTCTACTAGGATTTCCCCAGCTTAGCTCTACTGAGAGTGTCTTGCAGGGACAATTATGCTGTGCCATTGCTGGTGATCATTGTTATTGCAGCATTTGTCCCTTTCCTGACAAATCACATTATTCCCGTGGCTGCAGACCAGTAGTGGGCCCAGGAGAGGAAGGAGGAGATCGTGGCTGGCAGCTCTCCCCTGGGCAGAGACAACCCAAGAGGGGGAGAGCAGAAGAAGGTCAAAAAGAGAGCCCATTTGGGTACTCTCCTGTACCTCTGAGCTGCCAGCTACATAGTGTTCAGTATGCTTATACCCACTTCCCTGCCTGGGGCTTGCTTCTGTCTTAGCTTGGCAGTGCTGCACCCCTTCCCTCCCTACACTTTCTCCCATTAGGAAGGGGGACTTTTCCATTGGCTTCTCTCTCTACCAAAGCATTTTGCAGTATGTAGTCACTTAAATATCAGCAATGACTGGAAATCATGACATTTTGCTGAAATACTCTTTTTTCTTTTGTGTGTGTTCCTTTCCTGTGTTTTTTAGGTTTTGGGGGAGTTCTTTTAGCTTTCTACTTGATTTAGTTTCAGGCTTTGGCTTCTCTGGCTACTCAGCCAGGAAGGATAGCAGATGTCACGGTCTAGCTGGAGTTTTGAAGTCTACACAGTGAAAACTGACCAGAGCTTTTCAGCCTCATGTCAGGCATTGCACAGGCAGCAGTTGGGCACTGTCAGTGTGGGACATCACTGAAGCTGAAGGAGCAAATACATTCTTCAGGCTGCTCATTACATTAAATGGCTCTATGCTTGGTGGCAGTTCTCTCTTTGTGACACTAATATGAAGGGGATAGGACAGTATTAAGACATGTATAACTGAAACCTTATCTTGACTTGAAATTCTTCCCCTATTCAGTTCCTGATCCCAAACATTCAGCTGCAAAATCCCTAAAGAGGCCAGGTTGTAATTCTCACCTAGTCTTTATGTAACCAGCTGTGTTTTCCGTATCCCAAAGCTGATGTGGATCCACAGATGTTTTGCTTAAGCCTTATTAATTCATGTTCTTCTTTTCTAACATGGATGTTCCCCATTCACTTTTTGACATGTAGAGAGAAGTGAAGATGCATTATATATATATCTTACTATATAGATAATTCTTTTCAATAGTCTGCTTGGGAGAGACAGAAGGGGATGGTGGTGCTTTGAGACATAAACATGAAAGTGTCTGTGGTCTTCTCTCAGATTGCTTTGCAAACACTGAAGAAAACTGGTATTTTATCTGTGGTAAAGTCCTTCTTGTTTGCTTTCTTTCCCCATAAATCTTTGCCGCAGAAACAGCATGTACATGGTACATGTGTGCCACCTTCATATGGCACTGCACCTTGGTGAAAAGATACTTCTGGTGTGTTAAGCTGATTTAACTTAGCACTTCAGCTGAGCATCTAGACTTCTAAGCACAGCTGTATTGATAATTGTTACCACTGGAGAACAGATGCTTTCCTGTCTCAGTGAGGCAGGCAATTTGCTTGCTCTCTAGGAATTTTTAGATTTTGTTCATATTTGTTTGTAGTATTTCCAAATGAATATGCTAGCACACCAGTCTTTTGCAAATTTTTACTGTTAGAATTTATGTAGAGTCAAGGTGGAAGCACATGAATCAGAGTGGTTAAAGAATTTACTCATAGCAAATTAGTTCCTTCCGTTCTCTTTCTACCTCTGCTACAGACCATGTGTTATTTAATACAGGTGCTTCACTGGGAATCTCAGTATCTTGCAGTAATGATCACTGCAGATAATCAGCCTCTGTCTACAACAGAAAAATTACTGCAATTGGATAACGTAGTTTATCTCCACTGGGACTCCAGATGAGGCACGTTAGCATAACTGCACAGCCAGCCAACACAGCATGTTAAGCACCATCTTGAGCTGTGAGATCAGAGGTGCTGTGGTGCTTGGAAGGGCAGTGGATGTCAGCCATCTGCTGAGGTTGCAGTCCCGTCTGCTGTTAACAGTGTGGGCACTGAATTCCTAAAATATTTCTATCGGAGTCCATAGCCATGGCTAGCACTGCTGCAGTCTGGGAAGCTCTCCTGCTTGCAGGAGAAGCACTGGCTTTGGTGGCATGCTCAGCTCTCCTGCACTGTTTAACTGAACATAGCAGGATGCTTTGTTTTAGCATGCTTAAAAATAAATGTTATGTTATTAACATTAGGGTTCAAAGATAATTTGTTGAGGAAGTGCACCGTTTAAAGTTACTGCTCTTATAAAGAAGTCACCTTACGCTCTAGAGATTGAGCAAGCTTTTAATTTGCTTTGCTTGTTTCTGAGTAGGTTTAATTGTTTGCAGTTTTCCAAATACTGACCAGGTCTCAGATTTGGGAGGGCATCTTGACAGCATCCCAAATCTTCCTTAGAGTAAAACCTGACTGCATGTAAGCAGAGAAAGAGCTGTAAGCCAGCAGCAAATGCTAGATCCTTGTGAAAGCTCCTGCACAGGCAGAGATGAAGCAATCCTGAGCTGCCAGGGCAAAGGAGCCCTGGGACAGGAGAGGATAAAAGGGGCTTTTTGAGCAAACACTAAGACTTATGCTTCTTAGAGCAGGTTTAACAGTGCAGGTTTATACTTACAAAGATGTTCATAGAGCACCTGTGAGTTACGATCTTGATCCTAATAGAAGCTCTAAGTAACATATAATATTTCTTACTGGTTCAGCTGAATAAAACAAAATAATAGAAAGAGCAGCTATGATGAAGAATGGACTTCAGAAATTCTTCATTTGTTTTTCTCATATAATATTGGTTAATTTGTGCATTCAGTTGGTGTCATGAACCATGGTCATGGGAATAAATAGGCTAGTTTTTAATCCCTCAGGTTTTCCTAATTGCATCATTATGTCATTTAAAGCATGAGCAGCATTTATCTTGATGACCTCTTGTTATCTGAGATCAAAGTCAGATAAGAGTTGAAAATTAATTCAACTTAGAGATCTCGTTAAAAAACTGTCTACAATATGACTTTCACAGCAGAGTTTTTCTGAACGTTTCATTTCAGTCCTTCTCTGCAGCCTTTCCTTCCAGAAATCTGCGTCTTGTCTTGGGCCACTACTTACAACTTCTGTCAAGAGTCCTGTGCATGTCTGTGTCTTCTGGCATCACCAGGGTCACCAAATGGGAAATGAATCAAACCAAAAAAACCTAAAGATCTGACAAATTCTAGACTTGAGTAAAATCAAATACTTACTTACACCAAGGTCAGTTTTGAGGGTTTGATAGACACAGGAAAATTCCCTATTAGTACTAAAGTATTATTGGAATTAGGTGATTCTCCAGTGCCATTTTCCTGAGGATAGGGGTATGATATTTATATCAGAAAGGCATGTGTGAATCTGTGTAAGATGAAGGTTTACTAATTTCAGAGTTGCTTTTTAAAACACTTTTTCTTATTTCCTGCCTTTAGGAAGGGTCTCATGAAGGATCTGGAGCTAGTACTTCAGTGTCTAGTTTAGATTTACTATAACACATGGTAGTGGTGGTGGTGAGCATCACATTTTGTGAATTAAATTCCAGAGACAGAAAAAGTTCAGGTTTTTTTGAGCTTAAAGACCTCTTCCAAGGAGGCCCATTTATGACATGCGTTGGTAACATAGGAAATAAAACCAGCAAAGAACTAAGATTCTACTTTGTTCTGTTGAATACATCCAGAAGGTTTCCTTTCTAATCATCTCCCTTTTAATGGGTAAATAGTGCTGCTTGAAAAAAGGTGTTCAAAATATGATGTAGAACAAACTTGAAGTATTTTCCTCCTAAGTTATTAACTCTTTCCTACCCAGTAGAGGCATGGGTTGTAAAGAGAGAGCATCTCAAATTACATCAGATATCTACGTAGATATCTACATTTAGGCAACTGATTTAAGCCCTTTGCATGGTGATGGCAGTATAATTAATTCATACTATGTAATAAAATATGCATAAGTAATTCATACTGTAATGAAAGTGACTTTCATGTTGTCTAGAGTTAGTAGAAAGACACAGTACTGAAAAAGATGCAGGATTTCCTTCTATGTGTTCACGCATAGGCAGAATATATAAAGTCTTTTTAACTTCTTATTGCATTGGGCATATCATCTAAAGCAAAAGAAGCAAAGTTGCATTACAAGATGTGTAATTGACTTCAGCCTTGAAAGCTGTGTTAAAGATGGAAATTCATCTTAAGATCTATTTGTAAGCTTATGGTACGCTGATCAGCACCCATTTAATGAGAACTGAGAAGATCTGTGTAGCTTTTCAATATTTTCTTTTCCTTCACCTTTGCTACTGAGAATGATGAATAGATTCGGAGCCAGGGAATTCCAAAGCATAAAGATGCAGTCAGTGCTCCCTTTGACAGATATTTCAAAAAAAATTCTCTCTGTATATATCCATATATATGTATTTGTCTGTGTGAAATGGAAAAACTCAGGAACTTATATGACAATAAAATATTGAGACCAGATAGCATTCATATTATATTTCAAAAATACACAGAAGAGAATCACTATAAAAATATGTATAGATTGTCACTGAAAACAACCTCATCTATTAAATGAAAATAATTGCCAATTGAAAAGGCTTTTTAAAAGGCAAGAATAGCAGCAAGAATTATATTGTGGCCACTGAATTTAATCTTCATGATGGAAAAATATATGTATTCTGTTTCAATGAATTAGCATACTATTACTTTTGATGTCCTACAGTCTCTGACTGGCTTAACAAAAATATTTAAAACAATGAAGAAAAAAAACCCTCTGTGTCATTAGAATGTAGATATAACTATTTAAAAAAAATCTTGTTATAGAGTTCTTTTTACGAAGTCTGTTAATGAAATTTGTTAACAAGAGGGTGAGAGTAAAGTTAGATCTGTTCAGGGATTAAGAGAGGGAATTAGATTACCCAGATTGCAGAAAGGAAAAAAAAGAAGACAAGGACTGATATCTGTGTCTCAGCACAAAAGGATGTTATTAATATGTAGCCACAGGGTTCAGACCTAGAATGAGTGTCGTTAAATACGTTTAGGATAAGAGTGGGAGGAAAGAGGTGACTGCTGGCACAACAGGAACTTGTTTATGCAGCTACACAGTGAGTTAAAAATTCCTAAGAAAGCCAGAAACTTGGGCAGTGTACTTCAGGATAGTCAGGTGCAATGGAATGCATGCAAAGATAACAACACATTGTGGATTAAACTCAGCCACCCCTGGCAGAGATAAAGGGTAACCTGTCCCTTTTACGTAAGAACACACCAAAGGTCTTCTAGAATAAGTTCAGCCCTGTGGCTACAAGGAGTGGAGAAGAGCACTGTGTGTTGTGTGGGTGGCTGAGGTGGGTACCACTCACAACAGCATCAGACAAGCTCTGCCTGACTTTTCTTTGCTCATATAGTATCGGTAGCTGTGACTGTGTCTCCTGGAGTGTTTATGCAACATGTCACTTAGCTTCGTTCAGGCCTCTGAGCAGCCTCCCTTTTCCATCCCAGCAAAAATGTGTAACAAGCATAATTAACCTTAAAGAGCCAAGCAGCACTGAAGATAGAGACAGCTAAAGATATGTGTGGCAGAGAAAGATGATGAGTGGATTACTGAAATGTTGCACTTTTTTGGGGAGGAGATAATGTTGTCTATTATACATATATATATATATATTCGCTTTTGCTCATTTTATTCTGACAAAGAAAGGAAAAGATAGCAAAGAAAAGAGTGAGGGAAAGCTCACCAAAGATGAGATGAATGGTAGGTAGAAGTGTGAAAAGATCTTCAGCCACAAAGACTCGAAGCAATGTTAGGAGATCGATTTGTCTCCCTTCCTATGCAGAGGCTGTAACTAATGATTTAGAGAATGTTTCTGAAGGAGACACTTGCTATAAACCCCAAACTAATTGATCCATTTCACTTCAAAGTCACTTCAGGGTAGCAATAAAGTCCTACTTTTTTCACTTCCAGCAAGAAGTCTGCATAACAACATTCTTAAGCCCAGCTTTGCAAGGAAAACATCTAGAGACTGTTTTTTAGAAACTGGCTGAGATCTGGTTTCCTCCATGGGATCAAAAGTCTGGACTTTTTACAAAAGACTTATGGGCATCTCTTCCAAATTCCCAGCATTCAGCTGAATAGGAAGTCTGCCTGTTTTAAGAGTTGGATTGATAATTCAGTGCAGTGGGGATAAAGTATTAGCCTCTGATGTTTGCCAAGAATTTTGTATCAAGGCATCCTAAAGGAGCAGGAAGGTGGGCTTCGTGCCCAACATTACAAAGCGCATCTCTAAATCCAAATATCTCCCAGTCTGGAGTTTCAAAAGAGGATGTGTTTTATTCCACAGTGTTCAGAGAATTTGAGAGGTCAGCAGAACGGGACTTTCTTCTGCTGTGATTTTTCTTCTAATTAGACAAAAGCCAACTTTCCCTCAGAAAGCTGCTTCCCCAGCTCCCTCATTTCCTCATAGAGTGTGCTGTTGGCAGAACAAGGACTTGGTTCTGAAATCATTGCTACCCATTATACAGATAATTCCACTGGAAAAGTGTAGACCAAACTTTATCTCATTAAGACAAAGTCCAGATGCTCTGTTTATGTGTATTTTAAAACCAGTGCAGTAAAGT
Source organism: Dendrocincla tyrannina (assembly GCA_035047865.1). Classification (NCBI taxonomy): domain Eukaryota; kingdom Metazoa; phylum Chordata; class Aves; order Passeriformes; family Dendrocolaptidae; genus Dendrocincla; species Dendrocincla tyrannina. The sequence goes on along the minus strand of JAWWMP010000132.1, from coordinate 21,726,291 downwards.
CTTTGAGATACATGTAATTGGCAAGAGAAAGCAGAGTACAAAAGGGTAATAGTTCCACTCTTCTGTTTTAAATTAAGAACTGTGATGTGTTGTCTTGTCTTCAAATAGAGATCTGAACAAGGACACAGATTATATGGCATGCCAAAATGACTTTGTGGGTTTAAATCACAGAAACAAAAAAAAAGGACTCTCTGATAGACAGAAGATGCTATGAAGACTCTTTAAGAGAGAGTAATGTAGGAAAGAAATCAAAATGCCAGAAATGAGAGAAATAATGCCAAATTGTTGTCTTCATTATTTTCAGACTTGGAGGGGAGATAAATGTTTTTTTGTGTCTTTGGCAGGGGAGCATTTCTGCCCCTGAGAAGGGGTGGGAAAGACTTTCTTTCAATTAGCCAGGCTGTCTGAAAGCCTGTGTGGGAGAGGTTGATGATGGACCTGGGCGCCTTTGTCTCAATTTACAGACACTCTGTAGTACAAGTTCCTCTCCTGCCTCCTGGGAGCTAACTTGCAGGTAATAGAGAGTAGCATTTTACACAGGAAGAGGAAAAAACCCCTGCATTTAGACAATTCTTGTTGGAAAATTGTAGCCCAAGGCTGTAATAAAGATGCCAGTTTCGTGAAACTGAAACAGGCTTGGACATGCTAAATTATGGAGTAAGGGGAGCCCAGACAATTAATAGTAAAATTGCTCTTAAATATAAATGAGTGTTTAGGATAATGTTTTTGATAATAATCTTTTTGTAATAGCACAATAAAGTGATCCACACTTCTTGCCTTTCACAGATGAACTCATTTAAATATGTCCTCTATTCCCTCAAGATCAGGCTTAGCTACTCGACATATACTGTAATGTCAGTCATTATTTCCTGAGCCCAAAGTTTGACTCCATTTATCCTAAGTGCTGAATTTAGCTGGGGGCTCTGCAGGCTCTGTATTGCATCGGCATGACTGCAGCTGTAATGCATAACGATATGTGAGATGTAAGTGGTGTGGCTGCTGAAGTTTCTGCCTCTCCTGGCAGGACAGGGCAGAGAAGTGCAGTACTGTGATCTGGTGGGATGGACACCGTGGCTTGGCTCACCTACCGTGAGGCAGGCGATGCTCTTGGCAGGAACAGCAGGAAAAAGCTGTTTATGAGGGGTCTGTTTATAAGGCAAACACTGGCAGACTTTTTTCAGTCCCGTGTTTTGAGTAATCCAGTAAGGTTTTTAAATGTGTCTCTTGGAAATTATACACTGGAAGACTGCACACAGCCACAGCACGGGAGAGTTTGTGTAATTGCTCCCTTATCTGTTGATGTTGGCTTCACAAAAGAGTGAGGCAGAAACTACGGCCCCAATCTGTCTCCCGGCAGAGGGCCACTAGCAACCCAATCTCATGTCTGCGCTGCTTTATAGGGCATTGATTTTCTCTTAGGAGCGGATAAAGCTCTCACTAAAATCAAGGACAAAATCCCTATTGATACCAGTGGAAGTAGAATCCAGCTTTTGTGATTTAAGTACTGTATATAAGGAGGGATCTCTGTCCCAAAGAAGAGAGCCTCTAACTTTTTTATGCTTGGTTCCATTCGTCTTACAGGCTATCTGAAACAGGTATTATAAGCATCCCAGTTCCCTCAAGTGCTTTCCAGAGGGAGTGCCAAGTACACCAAAGCTTCATGTTATTTCTCTTGCCTCTTGACTAAAAGGAGGGACTGATATTTGCAGAGATAGCAAAGCAGCAGGTCCCTTTCATGCTTGGGGGGAACCTGGTTGTTGCACATAATGCTGTGATTCCTTCCCAACTGGGCCAGTGCCCTGCACAGACTGGAAATCCAGGCACAGTTTAACACTCTCGCCTCTGATCTGGCTGTGCCATTGCTGGCAGAGATAAGGAAAAGTGACGCATCTTCATCATACCGTCAGGATGCGCTCTTCTAGGAATAGGGTTAATTGGCTTTTTAGGGCAGTGGAAGGAAAAGAGGGAAAGTGTGACAGCTGTTTCATTAGATGGGATGTTGAATAAAACAGCTAAGAGACTGCACCCCCCAGCGTTAACCTTTCCCGCCTGCATTTCAAAGCTCAATCATGAGGTTGGGTTTGAAAAGGCTGACGGGGTGGAGAAAGGGAGGTTAATGTATTTTATTACCGTCAGCTAAGGGAAATAAAAAAAAAGCTTTTCTTTCATGATGATCTGAATTATTCTTTCCTATGGTAAATTAAATGACAGCTCACCTGGGAGAAGTGAGATGGAATTTAAACCCAAATAACAATTCATAAAATCCACTGCTGCAAGATAAATAAGTTTTAAGGAACATCTAGTGCTAGACCAGCTTTGCTGCATGAAAAACCCTTATAGCTGAAATCCATTAAGTCTATTAATACCGTACAATACATCAGAGCTAGTTTGTGCTGAGACAAGGTCAGCTGAAGAGAACGATGACTTGGCCCAGCTGATGTGCTTCGCTAAGATGTCATGTCCCAGGGCCCTGTCCCAGCAGCAGGATGGGGATCCTGGCTGGGCAAACCAGATGTTTTTGGTCTACAGGTAGCTACTGCATAGACTTCTTCATCTAACTCCTGTTGTTTACTTTGTGTACATTTTTCTGGCTTCTAGGCCAGTGTCAATGTCTCTATGGCAGAAATTTGCCCAAGGAAGGTGTCTTTAGGACTGCATTTCTGAGCTCGGGAGCCATGCTGCTCAGTGTTTTGTGTTCCCAGATAACACCAGGCTCTGCTGTGTTCTGTTTCACACTGGTGTAAATCCAGAGGAAATCTGTGGTCTGTCAGTTTACACTGAGGAGAGAAAGAGACCCACTGCGGCGAGCACATTGTACGAAATGAAGTAATAAGTCAGTTTGGGTCTCCACCTGGCCTTGTCAAAGGGCAGGCAGAAAGACATGCTGTGGGGAGGTGGGGTGAGGTGCAGGGCTCAGTTTGAATGTTTGCCCTTTGAATTAATTCTGGTTGACCTACTTCAGCAATGATTGAAGAATTTTTTATTCAGTTTGCCCTGATCTATCCCCTGGTGAGCATGTGCTTGTTATTTTTTAATGAAACCATTTTCACAGACTGTTGTTTTAGGTGTTGCGAATGGAGAAGAGTGAGGTTATTTTTTGGTTCATATTCTATTTTTTGTTTCTTCAGGGTTCCCAGCACCACACGGTTGCTTTTAACTGCATGAGCACAGTGCACTCCCAGTTCCTCACTCTCAGCTCAGCAGGTTTATTTTCACAGCAGATAAAAATAGTGTAAAGATATGATCATTGATTAAAAAAAGATCTCTCTTACAGGAGTCATAGCTGAGTATTTTTGTCTTTTCTTGTGAGTCTTGTGCAAGACTTGAGGAGCATCGAAAAGCTCTGCCTTTAAACTTCTCTGGAGCAGTAGTGTTCAAGCCTTTAGACAGAAAGTATGTAGGATGGGATGCGGTGAAGCAACTGTGAAATGTAGCTATTAATTTACAGTGTGCTTAGGTCAGACACAAAGGGCTTGCCATCTTGGATGAGATCACTGTTCCATCTTGTTCTCTGTCTGAGGCAAGTGCAGCTTCTCTCCCATCTCAACACGTACATGCACATTCTTCCACCAAGGCTGTTTCACTGCAGATGCTGTACCAAAGGGCGGGATCCTGAGGGCTCTGTGTATTTGGTAGCTTAAGTTTCCAAGAATTACACTAATTCTCCACCACTCTGGAGCTTTTGTTGTACAATGAGAGAGACTCCAGGGATAACTAATGACTTAGTAACTGCAGATCCGGGGCTGATTGCCTTTTGAAGGTGTTGCTTTAGCTCTGACGTGAAAGGTATGATAAACAGCAATTTTGGAGTTTGGTTAGCAATCAAAAGCCACCGAATTTTTATCAAATTAAAAGACATTGGGGTTTGGTTTTGTTAAGTGCTGCAAAGGAGGTTTCCTTGTGGCAGTCTGAGAAACAGTGTCATGATGCACAATTCACTATCAGCTGTTTTTTGGCAGTATCAGCTTTCATTTTGTGGGGCAGGAGTAAGGGCAGAAAGCATAGAGGTTTAAAGAATATCTTCATTCTTTTTGTGGTTTAGATTTTTTTTCTGTCCTTAAGAAAGTAATTTCCAGTTTTCTGGCAATGAAAGAAATACGAAAAATGTTCATTCTAAGCAACCAAATATTAAATAAAAATCCCTTCGGTGTGCTGAGTGAATACTTCTTAGGCAACTAGCATCGATCACAATTTTAAATACCGATTGCTGACTTAAGAGAAAAATTGACTAAATGCCAGTAACTATTTTTCAACAAAGAAATAAATAATGCTTCTAGAGAGGAATAGTATAGGATTGCTATTTGTTATATCATTTCACTGTCATTAGCTATGTGACATGTAAGTTGAAAGGCAAAAAAAACCCAAAGAAACTTTTATCTTAAAGACATACAGCTTTAGTCCTTCTTCTCAGTATAACTTGCCAGGAACAGGTTTCATAATGGGACACTATTATCATAACTTTAATCTTGTTTAAATTCAAAAGTCTTCCTGCAAGCCTCAAGGCCAAGAGGAAAAACCTTTAGTAAGATAACTTAATGTGAGAAAAATTTCTTTCGTTAAATTCAGAAAAATGGCAAATGTCTGAAACAAAAGGAATACGTCGAACAGGAAAATTTAATTACAACATGTGTTGGGTGCCCAGGTCACGCAGGATCCGCAGGTGCACACCTTCTGATTCAGAAACCCCACTTTTAAACATTCTGAACTTCTGCAAAACGCCTATGGGTTAGTAATAACCAAAACCAAAGATAAACCTTAGGTTAGTAACTCTCGTTCAGTTTATTTACTTGTAATAAAACCAGTTTTTCTATCTCTCATATTAAGAAAGCAGATTGCCTGTGAATCTCTTCTTATAGTCCATAAAATCCTTTGTAAATTACAGAACAGCTGTCCATAATAAAACACCAGAAAAGCTCTACTTTGAGTCCTGAAACTGAAATAAACATGACATAGAAAAATAGTTATGTGGAACACATTTAGAAAGGTGCACGTGCCAGGTATAAGCTTTTGACCTATTTACTGCTACAAAGTCCAAAGGTAATGGGTTAGAAAAGGATACTGGATGAAATAATAGCCAATAAAAATACAAGGAGGAGCATCAAAAAATCATCCACTGGAGCTTCTAGAAAAAAAAAAAAATACCTCTAATGAGTTTGAGAGGGAGAAAAATGTTTCTAAATGCAGATTTTGTTAAAACGTTGACCTTCAGATGTTGAAGTTATCCTTCTTTTTTGCTTCTTATAAACCAGTTCTAGGATCTTTTCAAGGTTAAGAGAGGAGTTACTGTAACATTTCATTGTAATAGGTGTTCACTTAGCATATGTTGGCCATGAAGAGGGCAAATGGAGCCTTTTCATCCCATGGCTGTTTAGAAAAATAGCGTTCATGATACTCATCCCATGTAAATGTCTTCATAACTTAGAGATATGCTTTTTTGAAATGAAATTTCCCATGAAGTAAGGTGCCAGTTAAAACAATATTGATGTCTGTTTCTCTACCGCCTTTGTTCTTTAAACACCTTAAACTTGCTTTGATATCACAGACCCTTCCATAATTTACTGACAGAGTCTAGGACATGGTAAGATGGGAAATACAGTAATGGACTGAAGACAGATTGGGTTTTAGAGAAGAGCTCTTACTTCCACTGGGAACAAAGTTGGTCCTTCTGATGCTCTTTCTGGGGTTCTCCAGAGTGTACTTTCATTTGGAATAATTTTCCTAGGTCCTCTAAGAAAACCAGCTCAAATTTATTGAGGAGATTTAAAGAACGACAACAACAAAAAAATATTGCTTCAACTGGAATAGCAGCTGTAGTAAAAAATCCCTTCCTGAAAAGCAAACTGGCAGTTAGCATTCAAGCACAGCAATGTGGGCTCTGCAGAAACCCTGTACCATGGTACGTGGGAAGGAAAAAATAGTGAACTAGATTTTGGTGGCAAAGCACTTCCAGCCCTCTTTTAATTTTTATACCATTTGAAGGCTTGTACTTCTTTTCTGACGTTAGTGACTGACTGTCTACTATCCTCACAGCAAGTATAGCATGGATCACATTAGGTTTGGATATCTGGTGTATGACATATATAATTTGCAACGTGCAGTGGTCTTTATATAAAACACAGGGTTACTTAAACTACCTTGTCTTGATTCTGTCTCATCAAATGTGAATGATGAGAGAAAATGATCATGGACTTATATAAGGAAGAGAGACATAGGTTTGTTTCTTCTGCCCAGTGTTAATAAAGAGCTGAGGCAGGATGGTAGAGTGGACTTTTTAAGGGTCCCTCAGTTTCCTCAGGACTTGTTAAGGTTTGTTGCTATAAAAAGGCATAGCTTTCTGCAAAGTAGGAGGTGAGTTTGCTTAACTAGTTGAGCAAATATGCTTAATTGTATCACAAACTATAGCAAGTGTTTTATATGTAAAGCAAGAAGATGATGATCTATTGAAGAGAGTTTTCAAACCAGTTTTTTGCATGTTTTCACATGTTCACATATTCAAGACCCAGTTAGCACTGTTATCCAAGTGGTGGTATTGAGAGTACAGTTGTGTTCAGACCAGCGGAACTATGGTAAGAGCAAATTGTGAATTCAGCAAATGGACTGTGGAGCAGAAAGCTTTTCATTAAAAGTTAAAAAAAAAAAAAAAAGAAAGAAAAAAAAGGGAAAAAGAAAAAAAGTTCAGCACATCATTTGTACCAGCTTCCTTCAACCACTTCCTTAGTCTGAGGCTCAGTTATATGTCCCATACTAGTGAGTGGAATGGGAGTAAGGAGAAATGTCACAACTCACAGGAGTTGAGATAAAAAAAAAAAGAGTAGGAATGTGAACAAAAGATAGCCTATGCAATAAACACCCCACATGTTTCTGCTTAGCCAACTAAATAACTTCAACAAGTAATTCTTCCAACTGCTTACCCCTTCTGTACTATCTGATCTTAAATTTTCACATTTTTAATAATCACATCTTAAGCTTTTACTTCCCTGAAAGAGTAATAAATTATATTGCATAGGGGCAGGAAACTAAAGGGAAAAAATAATGGGTGATGTGGGTTAAAAAAGAAGTTGGGAAAGGGTGCATAGAGTTTGTCCAGAGCTACTGACACATTTTGTGTCCTCGTGTGAAAGGATATCCCTAAAGATGGTTCTGCCAGGAAATACTAAGTCACACGCGAGAAGAGAGGCTCAACAGCGGATTTGGCTGTTGAGTAAGTGCAGCAACTCTCTTTGGCCATCAGGATGTTTTTAGCTAGCTATTCTTGATAAACACAGGCAGAAAGAGAAGATTGAAAAGGATATAGCTTCCAGTTGGGATTAGTCCTCCGTACTGATAAAGGGATTCAAAACTGTCAGCTTGAGGTTTTAACAATTTCATTGCTGTTTTCTAAAAAGCAGCATGTTTGGTCAATTTTTTCTCTTCCAAACTGGGCAGATTTTGGTGAACGCTACTCCTGCACCTGTTCTCTAGCATTATCCTGATAGTGAGCTGATGCAATGCTCATGGTTACAATTCTCCCTGTGGCATGAAAGAGGTGCTGCTAAGTGGTTGCTTTTTCTGGACTAGTAATATTCACAGTACCTTGTTTTTATTTTGTTGAATTCAAGCAACTAGTATATCCATCTGCCATTCTTCTGTCTTTCAGATTAGATATTTCAGATCTATAGTTCCTTTTTGTTCTCTTAGCAGCTCTAGCAGTTAAACTGAGTCTGCCACAAGCTACACTTAATAATATTGGTAGCAAAAGTTAGTGACAGCTTTGATGCAGAGGCCTTCAGAGCAGAGTGCCTTCAAGGGAAAGGGCAATGCTGGTTAAGGTAGGTAATCTCTCTTTTATGCTGGGTACTTGTGCAAAGTCTACCCAGCCTCGAGTTGGCCTGGACCTGTTAGCTTGGGGGCATGTTGGAGTGACACAAGGTGGATAATCTGAGATGGCCTCAAAAGGCTAGCCATAAACATGCACAGGGGTCTAGAGATGGTCAAAGGGAAGGAGGTAAATTACAGGAATGATAGTTGTCCCCCAAGCCTTGGCTGCAATGTTGTGCAACACAGGAGAAGGTCCGATGTTCCAGGGTGGGGTTTACACTCCCTTGGCCCAGTGAGAGCTTACAGTGTCAAAGTACCATGTATTTTTTGCTCCTACACACCCTAACACTCGGCTGTCACTTTGTCTTTGCTCAAGGGAAAGACAGCAGCCTTCCTCCCTTTTCAGGTTACGCATCTGTTTCAGTTTATTAGCTACTTTACGGCAAAACTGGAAGACTTCAGTTTGCTGAAAATGAAGCTTCTATTATCAACAACTGCCAGTGAAATGTGCTTTTCTGGAGCGTCCAGTGTCTTTGCATAGGAATTGCTCAACTTCGTAATTAAACCTCTCTGGTATGGAGAGCGTGCAGAAGGTGTGGAACAGAAACAGAGCTCGTATCAAAGATGTCATTCACAATTATTTGATATCCAAACTCTGATTTTCTCCTGTAGGACCAGTGACATTTTGTTTTTTTTCTTTTGTTGACTCCTGCCACCAACTCACAACCACATATTGTGGCGTTCTTCATCTTAAAAACTTGCTTTACCAAAGCCACTGCTCAAGCAGGACAAAGCCTTGCTCACAGGGTTGTTCTAGTAGCTGATACGCCAGCTGTGAGAGAACCATTTTCTTGGGGTGACCCTTGGTGGGATTGGTGATGGACCACTAAAGAGAAGTAAAGCCACTGTGCTACCCAGGAAGTGAGCTGGAAATACCAGCTCTGGCAGAATAAAATTCTCCTGGGATCATGGCATATCTACTTTGTATTTCTGTTTGTATATATTTCAATGGGATGAAGTGTTCTCCAACTCAGCAGCTTGAGGCACACAGCATTAAATTTCTCTGTTGCTGTTATTTTGAAATTTATCAACTCCTACATTGATGCATCCTAAAGTGACAGGTTTAAAATACAGCTTGTTCCTGTGTCCTCCTTTGCCAGATGCAAAATATCGCTCTTTTTGAACTCCATTAGGCGCATGGACCGAGTAAAATACTGTGCTCTCCTCACCCTCCCATCTGCAGATTGCTCCCCATATGTTGCATTTTAAGACGTAATTTAATAATAACTAAAGGGAATTAATAAATTAAAAAAATTGGGTATGAATTTTTAGTGCTTGTAGAAGCTGCCAGATGGACAAGCGGAGGAGAGGGAAGACTTTTCCTTGTCACTAAGGGCCCTAAAACAGAGTACCAGCAGCACAAAGCTCCTCATGTTGCCTGCTAGGGTTCCTTATCTTCCTTCCTAACCCATCACTGAGTTTTTTTCTTGGGATTTGCTCCAGTCCCAGGCCAGACTGATTTTTTTGTCTCTTCAACTGTCTATCTGTCCAACATCATGCCCCAGTCAGGGGGATCAGCTTAACACCAGGAGGAGAGGGAAACAGTGCGTTTGTGCAGGTGAAGTGTGTGCTATTCTTGGGCTGGGAAATGGTTTGCCGACTTGTTGGAAAGGACAGAGGTGGAAGCCAGGAATTGCCACAGCTTGGGTGGCTGGTGCTTCTAGCAAGGATGCAAAGGCAGCTGCAGATAAACAGAACCAGCACTTTAAGCATATCTAGTCTGCACTGATACAGTCTGTGGTTTGCTGAGATTGCCAGATGATTGTACAGCAGAAGTCTGTTTGAAACCTGGATTTATATAACTAATCCACTAAAATTCTATAATGAATAGTTTATTGAGCTTTTAATCAAGAAGTGGTTTTATAGCTACAAAATCATTGCACAATAGTATTATGTAATACAATTGCACATTTCTAAAAAGCCAAACCCAATGGTTCAGCACTGATGGCTTTTAATATCTTATTATTTTTCTCCTTCTGAATCTGATATTTATCAGGGTGATTGTTTCTCAGAGCATGCTTTTAGGTAACACCACGGGTAAGGCTTGCCATGTAGGTCACCGACGGTATGCAGTCTTCCTTGGAAAGTATTTGTGTTTGATTACTGAATAGTGGGTATTGGCACTGTTTCTGTACCCATGGTAGAGTGAAGTAGGACTCCAGTGAGTTTTGTTCAGCTGTTGAAATGCTTTGTCATCGCTAGCCGATTTCATCTATATTTGATTAATGTCAGCCATTGCTCTTAGAAATGCTGAAGTTTTACAAGAGATGTAGCTAGTCCAACTATCAAAAAAATGAAAACACAAATGAGCAAAATACAGTAGATCAACAGGTGGTCTGAGGGCATGCTAGAAAAGCTAACCCTCTTTGTCATCCTGGTGCCACTGCCATGCGTTCTGAGTCACATTTCACGTGGATTTCATTTACAGGGTAAGGCTTGGAGCTAGGTAAGCTATAGTTGAAGCCATTATGTCAGTGGCACACCTCGGGTTACTGTTTTTAAGTCTTCTTTGATGGAGCTTTTTACACCTATGTGACACAGTGAGAACTTTTGTAGCTGTCTTGCCAAGCTGTGCAAAGGTAACCGTGCCAAAGGAGGCAGAACAGTATGCTGAGAGACATTTTTTGCTGTCTAAATTTAGTATTTATTATGATTAAAAGTAATCAAAATTCAAACTGCTAACAAATATAGCAGTATTTTGTGTAAATATATCAAGCTAACAAATTAACAGAATGGTTAATGGAAGTTAATAGAATAATTTCAAATGGATATAATAAACCTAACCGTGTAGATATTAACTTCACACAGTTTTTGTATATAAGAAAATATGTGTTATATTTTGTCTATCAACTTCCTGTTGGCTCTGAAGGTGTTCTGCAAGTAGCTGAAATGAGATTGTAGACAGGTGGGGGACAGTCTTTTCTCCCAGGTAACAAGCAATAGGACAAGAGGACACCGCCATAAGTGAGAGGGAAGGTTTAAATTGGATATGAGGAAAAACTTCTTCACTGAAAGGTTATCAAGAATTGGAACAGATTGCCCAGAGAAGTAGTGGAGTCACCATTCCTGAAAGTGTTTAAAAGACATGTAGATGTGGCACCTGGGGATGTGGTTTACTGGTGGGTTGGCGGTTGGACTTGATGATCTTCGAGGTCCAGCCTGAACCCTTGTGTGATTCTAAGGTGGTCACTGAACACTGGCCAAGGCTGCAATTAGCTGCTGCTAAGCTCATCCTCTCTTGTATTGCCCCTGGACACGGGGCCAGGGCCCCATACCAGGGCCAATCTGTACCCTGCTTTGGTTGTTGCTTGTGATAAATAAATTTAGCAATTGAAAGGTGCTTCTTTTCTAAGTCATGACATTGTGTCTTCACCCTCTATCTCCAAAGGAAGAACCAGACAAAGTAGCAAGGTTTTTACATTAGATTTCTTTTTAGTGTCTAATATTCAAACTACCTGCAGCCCAGCTTGGATGCTACTCTGTGTTTTAGAGCGGCTCTTTCGTGCGCGTTACACTCAGTATTTATACCCCATTATCATGCCCTGCTGACAAGACAGTGAACAGAAATTGTGGAGGATATGTGACAAGCAATTCAAGGAAGCATTTGGACCCCTCTAGTAAGTTAATCAGTTTTTGATACCTGCAAACTGACTGTACTCGGGGCTGGAACACTGATGGTATGACACCACATTAAACTGTTTCTTCTTTGTAGAAAGTGTGCAGTGGCAGTGCAGTTTGTACAAGGGAGCATTTGACAGCTGACCTGTCATGTGCAGCACAGGAGCTGCTCACACTGGGGTTTGCATGCAGCCAAGTACTGATAAAGCAGGGGCTAAACAGGAGAATCATTCTCCAATCAACCAGCAGAGTGGCTATTTATCCCATTGCCAAAAGGATCTCTGTCAAAAACTGCTGCCAGGAGGACAATCACTTGGCATGTTTATTCAAGTAAACTTGTGCTTGCATGTTTTTTCTTTATACATTAAATCTTGTAGGGTTGGGTTTTTTTTTTTAAAAGAAAAAATGGCTGAGGAGGTAGGGAAAATGGTAAAATACTTTTCTGATGTATGGTCTCATCGTATTCATTAATAGAAGGTGGCAGGATGACAGATACTGGGAAAACTCTGCAGGATCTGTGCAGCCATGCAAAGGGGATCTTGCCAGTATTTAGTAAAAAGAAAGAGGAATGAGACAGAGTGTGTGTACATGGGCTGACCTGCTTAATCGGTGCTTGGCTTGTCCAGATGTTGGAGTATTTCAGTAGCTTAAAGGGAGACCTGTAAGCAGAGTAAACAGTGTTATGCATGTGCTGTTGAGGCATTAATCTGAACTTCCTGAAGGATTTAAAATACAAAGTAGAACTATGATTTTACAAGGGATGGGGATTGGGATTATCCAGGTCTTAATATATCTATTTCTTTTTTATAAAGCGCATGATCTCTGCTCAGTGCAGAAGCACTTATCTTCTAAAACTACTGGGAAAATCCTATAAGCAAAGACAAACTCAAACTTTATTGAGAAGGGGACAGGAGAGGGAGGAAATGCAGTTTTCATACAGCAATATTCCCTGAATTATTTTATATGTCTTTGTATGGATTACATAGCTTTTCCCTGTACCTTAAATTTAGTGCTCTACCATGGCAATACTGTGATTTTTAGCTATTGAGGTTTTTTGAAAAGTATTTCTTCAAAAATAGAGATAATTCATGCTTTGAAAATGGGTAGGTTAGGAACTTACAGAGGTCAGAGACAAATTCATCTTTCCCGGTTCATCAGCAACTTTTTGCAGACTTTTGAAATTTTACTCTAAGTCCCAAGGTCCTAAAGACAGGTATTTTCTTGCCTAATCCTGTATTTTCTTCACCAAGCACAAATCTTTTGGATTAATTGTGTTTTTAAAAAATCTTTAATTTGCAGTGATATAGGATCAGTGTATTTCTACAGAAGCTAATATGTCTGGTTTAGATTTATACCTGGTCAAATTGAAAGCAGAGTTTGGCTTGTTATGCCCGTACATATGCACACACTTATTTTTAAAATCTTGCATTATGAAGCTGTGTACTGATAACATTTCTGAGACAGTGAGCTCAGATGTCCTGATCCCTCAGATTTGCTGCTCCAATAACTTTGGTTATCCAGCTTTTCTTCTGGGTCTTGACTCTCTATGCCTTAATGCAGCACTGTAGGCAGAGCTGCAACTTTTAGGAAGGTGTCCAGGTTTCAGTATGCAAAGTGTTTTTTATTTAATTGTATACCCAAATGTAGTTCATTGTTTGTGTGCAGAATCAGCACATATCTTAAAATTCCATCTTAATTTCTGCCCATTCCTACTTGGATGTATATATCAGTGTATCAAAAGTTTAGTTAAAATTATGAAAGATCTTTCCAAGTAAAATTTGAAAATCTAAATCCTTTTCATTGAGTAAATTCTTGAATCAATTCCTGCATCTGAGAGATTGAGTACTTTGACTTCATGATGTTTGGCCCAATATTACACAGAGCTCAGATTTTACTAAAATAACTCTAGATTATCATAGATCATATGTGATCACATTGCATGCAGTATATGAGGTCTGTCAGACCTCATGGTGCTCGTTAAGATCCTTGAATTTGGTGCTTAAAATTTCAGTTCAGAGTATGTAGACACTGAAAATAATCCTTCCCCCTAAAATTAGATTGAAAAATGTAAACCCTAAATCCTGTCTTCCCACACAAACACAGAAATATGCCTACATGTTAACATAGACACTTGCTTCCTTTGCAGAGATGACCCATTTTTAAGCATATGTTTCACTAGTTCTGGTTCTGTGTTTTCTACAAGTGTTTTTTACAATTGAGACATAAAGATTGTGTTTGGTTTATGTTAAAGATCTAAGACCACAGATCAAGTGTGGGCTAAATAAAAATCTAACTTTGCCTATCCCAGTGCTGGAGAAAGAAAGCATTTTTTTGTTCTCTCGGTTTTGAATGTCTGTTTCCAAGTCAGTAAATTTGGGCACTGGACAGCTCGCAGCATCTGGATGGGAAGGTTGTTGCCCCATGACTTTGCACTGAAGAGCATCTAACCCTTCAATACCACTTTATTTCAAGGTTGGAAGCCAAGAAACACACAGGTGGGATAGGAGTAAGGAGCTGAGAGAGACAGACCTCCAGGTCCAAAGCACCACGGGTGTAAGAGAAGAGGGAGGAAGGGTCATTATGCAAACTGGTTGTGATTTTAGCAGCAGGTTTGCCAGAAAAAGACCAGACCATATCCTGCCTGCTGCCGCAGTGTCCTCACACTTAGCAGTCATCTGCACAGGTGACTGTACTTATACTTATACTTATACTTACAAGTACTTATATAGAAGACTCACAACAGAAACATTTGATCCCAAGCTCTTCCTAATGCGTCCCAGTATTTTCTATAAGAAATTTTTTTTAAATTTTTCTTAAATTTGCTTTGTACCAGAAGATAGAGGATTAATGGAAGATTAAGTTTGGTGATTAAATAGCCTTAACCTTTTCTCAACAGGGCTGGGTAAACCATAGTTGTGTAACATAGCAGAGGTTTATGCTGCATTGTACACTGTATGGGCCTTATAGGTAATGCTTTTGTTAGTGACAAGCACTAGAGAGCCAAATAAAATGGACCAGGGTGAATTCTCTTCTGCTAACACTTCTCTGTTAGAAGGATGTTAAGTGGCATAATGGAGCGTTACCATATGGCACACAGTTCCTTGTAGAATATAAAAAAAAGCTAAAAAAAGAGGTCAACTGCATCAAAATACCTAGTTGTACACCTTTTTAATACAGTTAAAGGGCAAGAGTTTATCAACCAGCAGTTCCAAATGGATGTGGTAGGAATTACATCTCACTGCCTTTGACTTTGTAGCTCAAATAAAAAACGGGACTTGTTTAAATTAGAGTCATCTGGCAGAACACCTTTGGAGGTTTTCAGAGTTCCACATTGACAGCCCTACCTCTTTAGGAAAGCACCTTCCCTGCTTTACTCCCTTAACTGCATAGCCTATGGCAATTCTTGGTTATGCTGAAGAAGCAGGTAGAGACTGGAAGGAAGAAAGTTAAATAGGAATTTTGCAATATTGTCCACTTGCCACATTTGCCACTCTCACCAAGGGCTCTTCAACACCTTTTTTGGCGGGTTAGATATGAAGGACAAAATGGAGGTATGGTATCTCTTAAGCTGCTCTCTGAGTTCATTAGTCCATCATTTAAGAAGCTAGCTAGTGTTTTCCACAGTAGCCAAGAATGTAAGTGATATAAACATACTGCTTTAAAACTAATGGTGCGCGGTTGACTCATAGCATTGCTTGAGTGAGGGTGTCTTGAAATACACAACGCGAATGTCTTGTTTAGTACAAAACAATATGGTAATTTTAAAGTGTAGAGCTACATGGTGATTTTTACAAATAATCAATTGAAATACATGTTTTCTGGCAACAGTGATTCACACAGGTCGTTTAGCAACCCCTAAATGAAATGCCAATGTCAGGCAGGGTCTGCACGTGCTTCTGGAATAATTTAATTTTTTGAACAATGTGACATGTAGGAGATTTCTTGGGAGAGTGGGTGTGGTTTTATAAAGGCACATCTAAACCAAGGCTGTATGCTTTTTGCTGTGTGTCATAACCTTATCTTCTTAGCAGATTTTCCAATGCTGCACACTGTGCATCTGTGACTGAGACAAAATCAATGCTTATAGATTTAGCTGTGTAATCCTATCACTTGTCCCCCTAGATATGATTTGAAATGTAAGTTCGTTAATGTTTAAATGAAGTTGAAGGCCCAGGGTCTCCAGAGGAGTTTCCAGTTTCTTGGAGAGTAATCCATTTCTTATCTTTTTTTTCCTGCTTGTCACTGTCTCCTTAATCGTTTAAAACTCTGAAACACTCAATCATGCCCAAAGTATATATTTCAAGAAAAAAGCAGGAATGTTGCTAATCATGTTACCAAAAGCTGCTTAAACACTGGGAACGCCTGAATTCCTCTATACGAATCAGGGTTTGGAAAAGTGAAACAGAGTGTGAGGAGTGAGTAAGAGGCTTTTTCTGCTTTTGTCATAAAATCAGCTAAAATTCATCTCCCCACACTATAGACAACTGCTCTTACCTTTCAAATAAAAGCTATGTACTTTTCTACAATCCTCTATCGTACCTGTTTTGGCAATCAATATTTTATGAAATGTAGAAAAAATGTTTTATTTTATTTTTCTCATTTTCCGTTTTACTGGAGTATACATAACAATGCAAAGGTGGAGAGTTACTGGAGGTTACTTTGAGGCAAAAATTTGCAGAAAAAGGGAGGCAAAATGATTTTATAAATTGTTGCAAATTTTGCGGATCCTACATTTAACCATATGTTACTTATTTGGATTGCACTGGTGAGAAGCCAGCCTTGTTCACCTAGGTAAGGAACTAGGCTACTTGGAGGAGGTGTGTCAGTTTTTTAAGAGTTTGCCTCACATAAGTGCTTGAATGCTTGAAGCAGTGATTAATTACCTTCAGTCTCTTAAAGCTCTGTCTGGGACAAAATGCTGTTCCACTGGGCTGATGTTCTGCACTTTAATGGATTAAACTGCTGGACTGGGCTCTGATTCCTAATGTTTTCCCTACATATTCAGTGTCTTTCTACACCTGTGCATCTGAGCCTTTTTTTTATGAGAGCTGCTCAGAAGCTTGGAAATGGGGTTCACGTAGGAGAGCTGCATTCACTGCTGTCAGTGTAGACTGCCAAGCCGAATTGCCTCAAACACATCAAACTCAGCATAGGGTTTGTGTTCTTCAAGTTTATGGCCTTTGGCAGTTCTGGGGGAGAACTTGGCTCTGGATTTAGTTTATTCCCAACCCAGCTCACCTTCCTTCATTTCTCACCAATGAAAGCCCTTCTGTGAAGGCACCTCTGAAAGTGCCTGGGGCACGTTGGGAGGGATGCCTGCCTCCTCGAACACATCCCGGTGTAACTCCCAGGTGGGACCAAAGCTGCAGTTAGGTTACTCAAAAAGTGGAGTTTGCCTTTCAGACAGCGTGTCCTGATAACAGAAAAATCTTGCTTTGAAAATCATTATCTATGTGGGCTGATCCCTACTTACACATACACAGCCTGCGGGCTCAGCTTTGATGTGAGGTTTTACACATTGGCACAAATACTCCCCCAGACTTGACCTTCAGCCCTGCTTAAGTGACTGAAGCTCAGGGCCGGTGGGCTCTCTGCTCTCAAGGGCTCATCCTCTCCCAGAACAGTCAGAGGACCTGCTGCTGCAGGAGGGAAATTCAGCCAGATAGGAGGGTGGTTGCAGCGTAATTAATGGGTGTAAACTTGAATTGATGGCAATCACTGGTGAAGCTGAAGGATGGGGCATTGTTATCTGTCAGGAAGATTCTCTCTGGTTTGCAGCCTGCACTGACTGAGAAACAATGAGTTTGGAATCAAATGGTGAGATTCAAAGAGTATTGTTTTGACCAAATGAATTCTAGTCTAATGACAGAAAGCAGTGCAAAGCAGTGCAAGCAGTAAAACTTGCATTTTAACTTATCCTGTCAGTGTGTTGATAAGGATAGAGGGATTTGGGGGACTTTGCAGACAGGAAAATTAAGGAACATCGGTGTTACAGTTACTTGAACTATGCCAAGTGGCATCTGGGGGCAAAGGCAAGACCAGGGAGCTGAAACAGTACAAGGAGGTACAAGAGTACAACAGTACAAGGAGGATGGCATTAATGAAAACCAGGGCCTATTGAGTTTCTTGAGGGAGTATAAATTGGAGGAGAGACTCTCTCAGATCATGCAGGTGTCTGTATGCAGTGCTGTTTTTGACTGTGAAAATAATCTATGTTAATAATTGATTGTTCAATTAGTAAAACAAATGTGACAAAGCTAGGCAGCTTTGTGTGCCAGTGATGACAAGAATATATTTGAGTGCAGCCCATTATCAGTCCAAGGCTGGGAAACATTATTCCAAGAAAATCCTGTTTGTTATTCGTCTTGCTTACTGTTTTCTTCCTCCACCACTTATAATGGCATAATACAGGCAGACACCAAGTACATGCAGTGAATAGCATTAGATGAAGATGTAGCTATGCTTATTGTATTGCTGATAATAACACTAGACAGCATAAAAGGCCCAGAGCTGCCTAGGCAAGGTGACATCAGAGACCCAACTTCTTCTGCAGATTTCTAGGAGGAAAAGCAAGCTGGCAGGAATTCTTGCAGAGGGGCACAGAAACAACATCTGCTGCTGTTTTATCGTATTTGCCCTTGTAGTGTCATTATGTCCAGAGTGGCACTTAGTTCTGCAGAAGAATGCTGAAACTCCGGAGTAAGCAAATGTAACTTTTTGACAAGCCTTGGAAATGTGTAAATGCAGGTACAGATTACTTGCTTTACAGTGTGAGGCTTTTTTTCAAGATGCTTGAAAACCTGAAAGTAAATCCTTTTTCTTGGTGTCTTATCTTACAAAGCAATGAACACAGAGTACACTATGAAGGTTTTCTAAATCAGTTGCCAGGAGCTTGGAAATCCCTTATCAGAAGTTACACAAGAACTGGACTTCTTCTGGTTAGTCTGCTCAGTCTGTATGGGTTTTGTGCAAAGCAGTGCTGTAAGTGACACACCAGTAATCTTTCTTCTGATTACCGCTGCTAGCTTCCCTAGAAGGGTCTCAAAGAAACATATAACCATTCATTGCTTAATCCTCATGCATTCCTGCCAGCACAGTCTGATGGGTGTGAAAATGTATTATGACCATTTTTCAAGGGGAGGTTGCAAGGGAAAGGAGGCAGATTAATAAATGGATGGAGCAACCTTAATAAATGGCTGTGCCCTGTGTTCATCCCTCTCCTTTTGGAAAGTGTGATCCAGTCCCACAGCCCCACTAGCTTGGTCAGCACTTTTCAGGCCTGACCATTTGGGAATTTGAACTTCACATGTTTTTGTCCCTTTGAGTTTTGGGAAAGCAGTTAGTAAGCTAGTCTGCTTATTCCTTATTTCTGCAGTGCTTAGGCTTTGTGGAGGTGCCATATGCACACACAGAGGGATGCACACTTCCATCAGCAAGTGCCCATGACCTGCCATGCAAGCAGTGTGTTGGCACAGAGGGCTGTAGTTGGGGACATTTGGGGGTGAGTCCAAACCTGCAGCACTGGGTCTTTATTGACTTTAGGACTGAGGAGGCAGAACTAAGGGCATTTATGTGATGAATGTTGGGAAGAGAGATGTGATTAATATAGATCATAGCAAAGCTAAATTGGCACACAGATCACTAATGCTTATCTTCATAATCCCAGAAGGCTTTGTACCATTAAATAATGGCAGTGATGAGAAAGAATCAAGAATAATGATGCAATAGTGAAAGACAGTGGTTTATTTTATTGTAAGAAGTGTTGTACTTAAACATTCAAAGATTTCATGCCAAGGGAAATAGTACAACAGTTTGGAAGGAAGAAAAGGCAGCAATCACTACTTTTTCACTGTACTGATCTGTTTTTCTCCCATCTTCCTTTGTGTTTTTCTAGGCCCTATGCTTGACAGTGCAGTAACATTTAATAGGTGTTTGTACAGCATGTTTGGGCTTTGTTCTAATTGTAGTATTCGAATGCTACCAGAACAGTACTAATAAACAATAATTATATCAATAATAGAGCCACACAGACACATATAAAACTTTGGAATACTAAAATAAATCTCAGTGAGGTTGATTTGTGGGTAAGGTGTACAATCAGGCTTATAGTAACTTTCACTGTTTTTTTTAAAATGTGCCTCTACTGATCACATGAACTTTTCTGTTACATGACCAGCACATAAAATAGCTTTGCTGTGTTCATGTTTCTATACATATGCCTACATCGGTGCAGTGAAAATGGACTGTTATGTGTTACAAATCGCTATAACTTTGACAAAACAATTTCACAATTCCAAATGAATTAATAAAACCCAGAGTTGACTATTTTCAACTCTTTGCATATTTTGTAATATTAGAAGTCTTAAGGGGATGGGTGTAGTAATAGACTCAAACGAAGTTTGTCAGAAGTGTGATAATTTCTCCTGTGTCTTTCAGGTTTTAGGGCATGGCTTTGTACTCCACACATAGTGTTCTCCTACTCCCCTTTTTTATATTTGTTTAAAAGGGGAATAAATTAACTTATCAGAGCAGCTGGTGGAAGTGGCTCAGCATTTTAGAGTGGACATTCTTGGCTTCTGCCCTGGCTTGTGTTCAAGGGGATAAACCAGTGAGCAGAAAGCAGGTTAATGGTCGAAATTATAAAAAAAAAAAACAACTTGTAACACAGTTCTGAAAGTTACATTTGTGTTTGGTTATGAGGGTTTAGCAGATATCATCTGCCATTGGTATTTATTACTGAATTTGATGTTGTATCCACCATTATTGGCTAGAAGGACTCCTTGTCTTGGAGGGGGTTTGTAGACCTGTACAAGTTGTTGATGGCAGCAATGCAAATGAAGCCAGTGGTTTTTGTGTTGCTAGGTCCTGATTTTCTGAAGTGGTACTGTACATTAGCCAAAATGAACTACCATATAAAGTCCATAATTGTCACTTTCTGTCAGTGCCCTTCAGCGATTGAAGTGGTCTCCCAGTCAGTAACATTTATGTTCCATTAAATAAAGGGCCTGGGCAGGGCTTTTCCTTACATGTTTGGCTCACAGCACACCTGCCAAGTTGCTCTGTGCACAAGGAGGACAATGTCATGTACAAAGAGAAATCTGGCTGGACTGCCTCAGTATGTTCAAATGGTTCTGCATGGGCAATATCTATTTGTCTGGGAAGCATGAATAAATGCACTGATGTTCGGTTCAACCTCCAAAATCTTTAGGGCATGCTGGATCTCTGTACTTTGTTGATTTTCTATATAATTTCTGGCAAGTAGCAAATGTGAATACAACTAAGTCATTACACTTCTCTTTACAGTTCATGAGTATGTAAACATATATTATGGAAGTTATTACTAAAGGAAAATTAAATTCAGAAGGCTGTGGTAGTCTTATGCTGTTTTAAAGGAATGCATTGAAAATCACTGCTTTGTGGGATCTAAATTCTGCCTTTAAAATGTAGGGATAGTGTATCTCCACTCCTGGAAGTCTGCAGGGCTAGTGGTGATGTTCTGTTGTTTAGCTTAATTTAGGCTTTGAAAACAAGGAAGCCAAACACTTAGAAAGCAAGTGTTCATCTCAATGTATTAAGCAATTTACTCTAGATAACATAGCCTACAAAATTTTAATTTTGGATTAAATAAACCGTATCCTTCAGCATGGCTCTCCTACCTTGATGTTCAGAGAATGAAATATGGGCACATTTAGTGAATTTCTTCTCCAGGATGCACCCGTGGATAAGGGTCAATAGTTTCCTAATGAAAGCAGTCAATAGCAATTTCTCTTAGCAAGCACAAAGAAATTAGCATTAAACAACAGGCATGAAGTGGCGAAAGTTTTATGTGATTGTGTGGTTGGACTGCCACAGGCTTTAGGAAATACCTGTAGGAGGTAGCATACTACTGCTCAATAGATAGGAAGCAGCAGTTGGCAGAAGATGGATCAATTTAAAAACTGTCTAAACAAGTTGGCAACAAAGGTATAAATATTTGTGTCTGTGTGTTCAAATGTGGGCATGTTTTCTACAGCATTTATTTCATGCATTTTGTTTCTCAGGATGTGGAACTAAGTAGATGTTTAACTAGAGAAGAAAGGTGGAAATGATTTCTTGTCACATTTCCTTCACAAATATCATTCTTACCCTAAAAGTATGGGATTTCTTGCCTCAGTTACCATGGCAAGATTGCATGAGTTTTGCCCATACTCCTCTCAAGACAAGACCTGCAGCTGGTATTGAGAAGTGTTGCTCTCCTGATGGTGATTGAAATGTCCCTTGGAACTGCTGAAGATACGGCCCTTTCTTTAGTCTTGAAATAGCAGACCATTAAAATGATGATACCTAGATCATTAACTGAGGCTGTTTTCCTATATGAAAAGAGTAGCATGCTGAAAGTTTCAGATCAAAACCCTGCAGATGTGTCTCTCCATTGACTAGAGTTGCTGGGATCTAACCATGAGAGGATGCAGTCAGGGATGTTGGTGTTGGTACAAGTAATGAGAGAGGCTCTGATGGAAAATAGCCAACTGTCTCAAACATATCCTATTTTTAATCAAGGAAAAATCTAAAAGGTAAAGCAAGTATATCAATTTTCTAAGTAGAAAAAGGCTGACTTTTTCTGACTAACACATTTCATAAACATATGCAAAAATAACTAGCCCTGAGAATCAATGAACACCTCTAGCCTTCACTTACTTCTGTTTGTTCTTAATATCAAATTGTCAGATATCAAATTTTGACTTATGACTCAGTCACATGTGTGCTCTGAGATGTAAGAGAAGGGAACTCAGCAGATTCCATTAATATATGTAGAAAATGTTTATAGCCTGAGAGGCTTGGTTCGTCAGCTGTTTGTTTTTAACTCCCCTTTGTTTTTTTTTGTTTTTACAAAATATCTTTCTAAAACTCTGCTCAATTTTTTCACAGTAAAATAGAAGTTTCACACAGTCGATAGCTAGGTTTGTACAATCTATAATATAGTATTGATTTGGGACATGTGAGGAACTCAACTATTGGCAGTCTAAGGAATGAAAGAGCATTTTTAATATGGCTGAGACAAGGTTGTGCCAAGGGCCCTTTATTCATCCCAATTCCAAAACAATACCTCATTGCATCTAAATAACATCAAGAGAGGCAGAGAGACTGAGTAAAATGGGGAGAATAGCAAGATCTTAGAAACCAGTCTCTTCCAAATGTTGTCCACTGCTGTAAGCTCTAAGGGACTGTGAGGGTATTGCCTGTTTAATGTGTTGCTTTTAAACACTAGTGTTTCATCTCTTAACATTTTGATAAAATCTAACTCTTAGAATAAAATTAATATAATAAGCAAAAATAATTTTTGAATGGCAGGAGAAAAAACTCAAGTATTTTTGTATGGTGGCACAGTGAGCAGTCACTTTTTATTAGTTTTGAAGACTCGTGCTTTCATGTACTTGTTTCTTTGAAGAGAAAAGTGGCTTAGTGCTTGTATTATATACTTTCAGAGGTGTTGTTTGATAGAGAAATTTCAGGCATGGATAATTTATTGAAGTCCTGATTTTATTCTTCATAGACTGCTGATTTGCCCAGCAAAGGAAATTGTTAGGATAAATTTTTCTTCTGGCTGATTCATTTCACAGTTCTTTTTCCAGAGAACGCAACTTTATTATATATTCAATCTCATTCTCTGCTGTTACACAAAGATTACGCTGCAGAAATGCACACTGCCCATCGGGAAAAAAACTGCCTTCATGGATAACCATGCAGAGAATTACTCTTCCTGTTTCTCCAGGCTGTGTTGCAATAACTCAGGTAGAAATGAAACAGTGCTCTGTGCTGCCTGGGCCACACGGGCAAAAAGTGCTGTTTTCAGTCCCAGGTTTTCATGCTTCCACACAACCCTGTGGTCAACATCTTCTATAGCAAACACTGTCCAGTTGCTATTTAATCTAGAGCACAGACACATCTAGAACAGAGAGAAAATGGGCATTTATTTCTTTGTAAGTGCAGGCTCCTTCAACAACAGAATTTGTAAAACCAGTATTATTTATTATTATTATTTAAATGACCGTTTCAGTGGAAACACCAACTGGTTGTATCAGGTCTACATAATATGTTGCACAGGCAAAGGACATGAAAGCTGCATTCTACTGGGCAGACTAATTGTGTACCTGAGTGCCTAAGTGCAGAATGCCCTCATGTGCATGCACATTCAGTGTGTTGGCCCAAATCCTTCACTCCCAAGTGACTGAAGGACATAGTATTCTGACACACAGGAACAGCTCGTGAGTTTGTACAAGGAAGTGACTTACAGAAGCCAACAGTTGTGTTGTTTGCCTATTTCTGTTGAAGGAATAGAAGATGAACCACCTGAGAACAGCAGAGGAAGTCAGTGAAGGTACTCCATATTGTGTAACTTTATTTTGGAAGAGGATTTATACTATTTTTCATGGAATGCCACTTTTAGCAGGAAAAGGCTGTTTCAAAATTGGACAATGGCAATAGCATATGTGGATGCCTATAGTTTGAATTGAAAATAGTGCAATTATCCTTAGTCAAGGATTATAAATGCAGGATATTTAGATTTAAGTTCAGACATCCATGCTTGTCAAGGTAGAGAAGTGCTCACTATCCAAACAAGCTTAACACCACCACTTCCAGTCAACAACCCTATAATTACAAGTGAAACATTTAATCTTTCTGATTCTGGATTAAGCTCATCTTGAAGGGCAGTTCTCGGTTTTTCTCTTCTGTGACTGTGTCATTATTCCTTTGCCTTTAGTGTTCCCTTGGGAACACACAAGTTCCCATGTGCACCTACACTCCCTGTCTCTGCAGTATCCCCTTCTTCTGCCAGAGTCTCCCACCTCACAGCTGTAAACACCTGCTCTTCTTTTTTCAAGACTTCTGCCATTCTCTCTTGGTATCTAGAGACCAGTGACAGAACTGTGCTGTGGTGCCCTTCTTCTACATAATCATTTCCTTCATTATTTCGAAAAATTTGTGAATTTGTGTTTTTCGGGAACTAGTTGTAGTCTTAGTTCCCTTGCCAATAATGGGAGATAAAAACTCTCAAAATCGCCACTAACAGTAAGAATTGTTAGGAGTTTTGCCCCTTTCAGAGCAATTACGGCCATTTGGAAAGATGGCACATCTACATTAAATTACCACGTGCTCATGCTGGGAAAAAGTGCTTAAAGTTAAAAAGAATCACTAGAAAAATGCTAAAAGGTTTCCTCCTTTTCTACATGCCCAGCTTGTGTGTGCTATTTCAGTGAGTTCTCTGGCTGTTTCTGACTGCAGAGTATCTAGGCATTCCACAGCTTGTATTTGTCTTGGGCAGCACAGGTAGGAATGCTTTTGTAGATCCAGTATTGCAGATTGCAATAGAAACTATATATCCAGGGTCCCAGGTGGACTGGCACACAATGTGCTGAAGACACACTGTCACTTTTTCATCACTTTTATTATCCAAGCCATAAAGATCGAAGTGGCTCAGTGCCTGCAAATACAATTCAAATTGTGATGTAGACCCAGATTTAACTCAAAGGGAAGCACAATGCATCCATTTTATTCAATTATGAGAAAGAAATGGTCTAACACCCACAGGCCAGACTTCTTGAAGGGTTCATTTTAATCAGTTTATTTGTATTGTCTCAGTGAGAAACAGTTCTTTGATCAACAATGCAAACTCATAATCAGTGAAATGTCAAGGATCTTCCTGCTAGAAGGATAAAGACTTTGTTGCATCTGTGCCTAAATTCTGTGGTTTTGGGAAGGCTACTGTAGGCGTGTAGCTGTCTTTAGCTTTAACTTCAAGGCTGAGGTGGCTCCATTCTAGATGGACCATGAATGCAGTGAAAGGTCATCTTTGTCACTTCAGGACTTCAAAATATTGAAAGGTAAAATAAGGGTGGAAAGAATAAAGATTATTGGTAGGATCATAGGGACTGAATGGCTTTCCCATAATTGCTCAAGTTGACTGTAGCAGAGCTGGGATTGACTTTGTAAGTCTTGTGTACACATCTGTCATGTAACTCATCTTCCTTCTGCTCAGGACTTTGCAACTGGTTTTATTTTGTATTGGGCTAGACTTGTTTCTCTTGTGAGGTGTTAAATGTTCCTTTCCATGCCTGGCAAGAGCATGCTTCATGTTGTCCTTGCTTAGGATGTTGAGAGCACAGGGAAAGCCAAGTCAGAACGTAAATCAGGCACAAAGTCTTGCTCCCACCTAACTGGCACAACTTGCACAGAGAATTGAGTTATCACTGCAGTGTGGGACACAGCTGTTGGTATCTGTAGTACAGCATGCTTGCAAATTTCCTGGCAAAATTGGTACAGTCAGCACACAGTATGCTCTACAGCAATGATAATCAAATGTTCCATAGTGATGTATGATTGACAAAATAGCACTGGCACTCCTGACCCTGCTCCTACAGGTTCTTCATATTAATAGACAGCTTTACCAATTTTCCCTCATTACCAGGGGGAAAATTCATGCAGGCAGCTGGGCTGCATTCAGTTTTGCAAACCTCAGGGCATACTCAGCTTGCTCTGGAGTGACAGGACCAGCAGTGCCATATATTTATGGGAATATGCCTGAATCACTTCTGAATCAAACCTCGTACTGGTCAGGGCTACAATGGGGGTTGCTGAGGGCTCAGCGCCAGTCACGGTGGGCACCTGCTTCTAAGGATACATGAAATAGCAGTGTCTGCAGCTAGCACGTGATTCAGGGAGCACATGAAGACCATCCTCCATCTCCTCTGCTTCTGTCAAAATCCTGCAGGAACTGTTCTCAAGACAGCCACTGGAAAGAAAAATAATAGGCAGCTCACAGGCTGTGTTGTTATTATTCAGCTGGTATTGACTGGCAGTACCAGGACACTGCAGAACTGCCTTTCTCTAGCTGTCAGCTGATCAGCTGTGACAGCCCTAATAATGGTTATGTCAGGAGGCAAGTAAAGATGTGCCACAAATGGATTGCACGTGTATAATTGCTTCAAAAACAAATCTGTTAATAAAAGGAGACGAGAAAATTGTCAGGAAGAAATGGCTTATTGCATGCTAATTTTCTCCAGCTTTCCTGTTCTCTCTCTTTTTGTTTTTTTTTGTTTGTTTTGTGGGTTCTTTTTGGGTTTTTTGTTGGTTTTTTGTTTCTGTTTTAGGGGGTTTTTAAATTAAATTGGTCTCTTCTTCTGGGGAGAATCGTGGTCAGAAAATTAAATGTGGAGAGGAATTCTATACAAAAAATAGTTACAATGATGTGTTTTTCCCAAGAAGGATCAAGTTCAGGCAGATGGATTTAGCAGAAGAGCTGTTAGCCATCTGATGGTTCTTTTGGATTATATTGACTCTGTTGCAGTCCTTTGACTTTATAGGCAAAGGGGAATATGAATGGAGTAGCCCAGAGAGCATAAAAATTCTTGGCCCATGCCTTCAGATGTCTGATGATGTTGTTGGACCTGTGTTATCCCTTTAGAGGAAACAGTTCTTGTTCACAGAAAAACCTACAACAGGTGAAAGTATTTTATTTTCTCAAGCCATAACCTATCAAGAGCTATATGGGTGTTTCTGAATTAAAATGCTTTACCTTCTGCACCATGTCAGTCAGATTGCTAGTGTATCTAAACAGGGGTATTTAGAGAAGTGTGTAACACTTACCATTATGATAGTAAGTATCTGATCATTTGAAACCTGAGTCATCCTAGAAATAAGATAAGGGAGCCCTGTAGCGGAGGAAGAAGATAAATGAATGGATATAGTTGATGAGACAATGAGGCTAGACATAAATAATTTGAGAAAATTAGACCAAATAATGGGATCAATGCTATTCTTGATGAAGGCAATAGTTTTCCTGTGACATTAGTAGAAGTAGGTGCAAGACTGATAAATACAAGCTCAAGAATATCCATTTTGGTGCACGTTTTGTTTTTTTTTAGAAGAAAACAGTTATTCTTTCTAAAGAAAAGCATCTCTTTATCTATATATCAATAAATATATCTATACTCCCCATACATGTTTAATCCCACAAAGTCTCAGCTTTGTCGGCTCTAATGTGAGTCGTTCTGACTGTAGGAACAGATGGAACCCCTTCTGAACAGGGGCACAATAATGATGCTGATGTGCATCAAAATTCTATGTACTTTGCAGTAGTTTAATGATAGAGAAGGTTAGTGTAGAGGCACCAGGATCTAGGTATTCAGGTAGTTTTACAAACTTTGTTGACAGATATTTTTTTAAATTCAGGGTTACAGTCTAAGGTGTAATCTGACTTGAAGAGTATAGGTGATGTGTGTAGGTGGAAACAACCAACTGGAAAGGGTCTGTCTGGAAGAGGTAGGAACAGCAGTATGGTTCACTTTTTGTTTGGTTTGTTGGTTTTTTCTTTTTCTTTTCTTGTCTGAGGTTGAAGATGACAGTTCTTATTGTAGTAACTGATACAAGAGAGTTTTGAAGTTAATTTGTGCTCATGCTGGCTTTCTAATGAACACTTTTCTGTTGCATGAATCTTGGTGTCTAGGTTGGTCACAGTTTGCAACCTCAGTAGAGAGCTCAGGATTTAAATTGCTTCAGATATAAGGTTTTGTCTGTTAAAGCAGTCTAGTAAAGCTAGACAAACTGCTTCAAAGGAATATAACTCTAAAGTCTCTAGGCTATGAGAAAAATCTCAACTTGAAATGACAACCCTGTCCCTAGAAAATTTTGTCTAAATGACGACTAGAGATAATTTAGAAGAGTGAAGACAAGACTGAGATTTCAGAAAGATGGGTTTGACTCCTCATTCAATCAGTTTTCAGCCTGACAGCATCTCCATTCTGGAAACAAAAGAGAAAAGAAAAAAACCTGTCTCCAAGATGCATGACTACTGCTGACAGGGAAATTTAGATTGTTGGCCAGGTGGCCTGGTTGACTATGCACTCGCAGAAACATCTTCATATGTCCATTTTTGGGTCTTGGAGCAACCAGCCTAGCAACTTTTCTAGTACTTAATTCATGCTACACATTCAAGTTTCAAAAAATATAACTGGGGAACAGGTATTTTTAACTTTGTAGGAGGTATTAGCAATGGCAAATGATAAAAGCGGTAATACAGCCAGGGAAAATCTGATAAATACAAAGAAAGATTTCAACAATATTCTTTGATATTATTCATTTAACAGAGAGAATACTCATTTCATAGCTGACTGATGTGACCTGTGCTAAGAGAGTTCACAGCTGCATCAGTTTTTACACTTTTCTTCAAGTTGTTTGGGGATGTAGCATTTACAGTACATTATTTCAATACAATGCATGGTTTGTATTTATGCTTTCCTTAATTAAACATTCTGCACTGTGGTTTGAGGATCAGGAGAGCAGTCACTGCATGAGCTCTCTCCGCTTGAGCAATGAAGAGCAAGTTGCTGTACATGACAGCATTTCATCTCTGTACGGCGGGGAACAGTAATGCATGAGCAGCAGGCAAAGGCATTAATCTCCTCAGCTATCGAGAAATGAACTGTCATGTGCAGCAACTTGTTCTCTGCTCTTGCTGCTACCTAGTCCCCTCTCCTTCTGCGCTCAAGATTACCTTTGCATACATTAAGCATATTCTTGGAGTAATGGCATTTTTCCCCCTGGGAGTAGCAGACCAGGGGAATGTGAAGGCAGGAGATGCCGCAGTTCATGGGGCCAGGCAGTAGTGGTGGCTGTAGCAAGTATGGGGACAGTGGGGATGCTACAGGACATCTGCTTTCCAAGCCTGCAGGTCACAGGGTTTGAGGGGTGCTATGGGGGTGATCCTCAGGACTGGAAAGAAGTTGCCATGTGTGGGGCGATGTCAAAACAGGCTGGTAATTTGTTATCTCTGAAGTGTGTGCGACATGTTAGAGTGCATCCCCAGTGTCTTGGTCCGTTTGCTCCCTGACTTATGTGCAAAATAGTCTTTTCCAAACTGTTTGGGTTTCTGCTTACCTGGCCAGAGCATACCCTGTCCTACATGGGCAGGAGGATCCTGTAAGAGAATAAATTGTGCAGAGCACTTTAACTTCAGCATATTGGCAGAGATTAATATAATAGTTGGGCATTTTTTGAACGTGGGGGAGGCAAATTCAGGTTCTTTTACAGTGGTGGGAAGTGCTGTGCACTGTTTAGTATTAGGCACGGGGAAAGAAGCAGCTCAGCTAATAGAGATTTTGCTCATTAACATAAAACTACAGCCTGGATTCCTGAGGCAAAATGCTGACAGTCTTGCTCGTATAATACCTGTTTTCAGCTGTGCTATAATGTGTTTTGGCATCGGTGCTGAGTACAGTGGGAATCCAACCAAAATACACCCCTCGCTTTAAGTATTACTAACGAGCTTCTGAGATTTCTTGCATACAATTTCTACCCAAATGCACAGCTGCTGTTTTATTTTAGATATTAATTTGTCTAAAAGCTGTGATTTTGCCACTTAAAAGGAAATGTGGCTTAGAGAGTCAAGTGGAACCACTGCAAATGACTTTCTTGGTGTAAAACCACCATATACTATAGCTAACAATTAATGGTATATATTTTCTACCCCAAGCTTTGTACAATCACAGAATGTGATCTTCTACCATGTATTTAAATATGTTTGATTTAATACTAATGTCCTCTCCTGGTCACAAATTAGTAACCTGCTGAATGAAGCTACCTAACTACAAAATGAACTTGTGCTAGTCAAGACAATTTTGCCAAATGAAGACCAGAAAGAGCTGTTCAAACTAACTGGAGAACCACCTCAAACTGTAGTCTCTGGTTGGACACTAAAATAAAGCAGGATCACCTCTTGTCTTATAGTAGGATTTTACTACTATTACATGGATGAATGGATTTTGCTTGAATGTGTATAAGGTAGATGTGTTGTTAATTATTCTGAGAATTTAAAAGTAGCTACAACTGTTTAGGTTTGATGCTGGCTTTTGTGAGATCTCTGTTCCCAGTCATTCTGTCTGCTGATTGGCCATTAATCTTTATCCATTTTTAACAACATAGGGAGATTCCTGACCTATGTTTGCTGTCCTTGAGGGGGAAAAAAAAACAACAGAAAAAAAACAAACGAAAAAAAAGGAGGGATGTGGAATTAAAAAGGAATAGAGAGCCTAGAGTCAAGATAGAAGAAGATAAGAAAGGGGGTAAAAGATAGGACAGAAAATGTTAGAAAAGGGATGAAGAAAGTCAGAGATGAGAAGGCAAAAGTGGAATTGAAGTACATACGTTTTATGCTCAAATCAGCCAGATAGCTTAGTTCTGTGTTTCTCTAGTGATGGCATTTATGACCAGAACTCGACAGATTCATCTGGGGCTGGATATCAGTTTCCTCACAAAGGCTGGGGATGATGGGGAGGTTGATTAGAGCACTGATTCATTGCTCCCTAGCTTTGAGCTGACTTGCTGAGGAGTGCTGAATAAATAAATACCATACAGCAATACAAAACATGCTCAGCAAAGCCTTACAGCTTCATTGCATTTCCATTATTCTTCTACATTTTTTTTTTCCTTTATGTTTTGGATTCATTCATTAACATTGCTGCTGTGTCTTTTTGGGTGCAGATCTGTATTTTAAAAATCAAAACCAAAGGATTCTTTGGTTTCTTGTTAGGGTCAAGGCTCTAATACCGACAGCAAGCTTACTTGTACAGAGAGTTGAGACCTCAAAGATTTATGGTCTTTGGTCTAGACTGAGATACAGACAA
Source organism: Dendrocincla tyrannina (assembly GCA_035047865.1). NCBI lineage: Eukaryota > Metazoa > Chordata > Aves > Passeriformes > Dendrocolaptidae > Dendrocincla > Dendrocincla tyrannina. The sequence continues at coordinate 21,695,158 of JAWWMP010000132.1, read as the reverse complement.
ATGCAATTTCCTGGAATAATCTGCACCATTATTGAACGATACCACTTTTTTTAAACACAAGGGAGTCAAGGACAGGTATAAATGCCCATGTGTCCCCATACAGGCAGTGCACATTTAAGGGCCAGTTTGGCTAAATGCTATTGTCCTGTGTGCTGTGCAGTGTGTTAGCTCCTGTGGCATCTGCAAGACAGAGGCAGATATCTCTCTCAGTGTTTCTTATCCCTGCTGCTAGAGGCGATCAGGCTAGAGACACTCCAAGCCACTCTTTCCCTCTGTTTCTGCCTGTGTACTTTCAATTACTGAAACACAATACTGTTATTATCTGACCTAGAGTTTTAGCTTCAAGGTGCTTCAAATTTTGTCCAAACCAATTCATAGCACTGTTGAGAAATAACAATATAACTTGGCGGCAAGGCTTTTGGTTTGCAGGATCTGAAGCCCCAATTCCAGTGGCATTTTCTGTTGACATATCAGGAGGTATCAATCCTTGTGGGAACCTTACATTAAAAATGGATGTGACACAGAAAAAACTAAACACAGATAAGAGAGGCAAGCAAGTTTGAGAGATAGATTCATGTGTTAAACTTCAGCCGGTGGTCTCTGAACATATGCACTGTCTTTCAACAAAACTTCAGTGCTGGATCTGTTCTCTGTTGGGGATTTGTCTAGCTACCACTGCCAGTCATAACTGTGATTATTGACTATTCAGATTTCCTTTTCTTTCTCTTCCCTTGTTTTTCTTGTTAGTGTCCGTAAAGTGATCTTGAAACTACTTGGAGGCAAGGGGTAGAGTAGTGGTTGGGAGGGGTGACAATGAACTTTTCTGGTACTGGAGTTTCACCTGCTGCGATCTAGAAGTCTGATGGCACATGTCAGAGCGTCTCACAGGGATTGCACATTTGCTCTGCAGTAACAACTTCTGTTTGAGCTACCTTGGGTGCTCCTGATGGTGAAAAGGGTAATAATTCACAGATGTTTAAGCCAAAGGTTGAGTTGGAGGTAAAGCACAATCAGGAGACTGCTGTTTCAGGCTTCTCTTGGAATGTTATGATTTTATTGGTTTTTAATAGTTAGAGAGTTTGTGAGTAAGAAATCAGCAAGACTTAAGAAATGAGTGCGAATGAAATTAATCAATGCAGGGGAAAATTTCCAGTCTCTGACTGAACACTTCAGACCCTTTGTGGACTTCTAAAATAACTGTGTGCACGCAGACTGCTTCTGTAACTTCTATGATAGGGACTGTATTGCAGTTTCCCTCTGTGGACCCTGGGACCTGTCCATCATAGTTTCCAGCTTTAGAAAACGATAGGATGGGTGTTCATACCAATGAACTGCCACGTTCTCCTTCCGTAATCCTTCCTTTGCAGAGTCTACTAATGGTGAGGGTAGAGTGGCAAGAGGAGAGGATGTGCTCACCTGTAAATAAACGTGTGTTCAATGACATATATTGTCCATATGGCTCCTCAAATAAACAGGCTCTGCATGGAGGATGATAGCTGATAAAATAATCCTGTATGTTTCCAAAGTAAATAACCCTTTTTCACTTTCATTTTCCCTCAGAGGAAGGAATGCATTTGATTATTTTGTATTAAGATTTGGTTGAACAGCTCATTATTAGCTTTATTAGTATATATAGTACACACAATCTGTTGGTATTTTCATGACTGCAACTATAATATTCAAGTGAACCAGAATTTTTCATCTGCTTACAAAGTCTTATGTGTTTACAGAACCAATTGCTAGTCAAAATAAATAAATAAATGCCCGAGTCATATTTCTGATCCTAGGCAATAATCTGTTTTTCCATCTGGCTCCATAAATACCTGGATGCTTAATTCAATAAGAAGACATCTATTCTGCTCCTTTTCTACTTCTTTTAAGAACTTTTTTCCCCTTTTACACATCTGGTGTTCAGATTCCCAAGTTCCCCCCCTCCTTTTCTCCTTCTCTCTAGAAGCTCATGGTTAAAATTTAGCTAATGTATTTCTAATTCATTTTCAACTTCTGCTGGGATAAATCAGGCTCATACAAAATAATTTATGGTTCTTGAAAAAATTGCTGTGGATGAAATTAGGTAACTAACACCAGGCAAATAATAATCTCATTGAGATCCGTGGAAAAGAGTAGTGAGTATGTAGATATTCATGAGGACTAATGTTACTCTCAGGACAGCAGTGTCACCCTGAGTCCCCTAGCCCGTGGAGAGCCCTTCAAAGCACCCAAGGCCAGGCTGCTCCATTGATACAAGGGGATACCAGTGGCGAACCTTGCTTCAGCTCCAGGATAGACACACTTTGTTCCCTAATCATTTCATAAACATAGACTTGTTTGTGATCCTTTGTATAAATGTTGGCTGTTTGGTAAATGATGCTGGCAGGTATTTCAGAGTTTTGAAGGAAGAAGGTGAGTACTGAGTTGTTTGCTCAGTTTGAATGAAGTGAATGAAGAGTGCTACCTATTAAGCTACTATGTCCACATCCACTTTGCAGATGGGATCCTGAACCTGACAGATTAGATTTCTCCAAGGTCGCACAAGAATATCTATCCCCTGGGTCTCAGCTCAATGCCTTAACCAGGTGGCCATGCAACTGAGCTATTATTTTAGGTATAGTCAAGTGTCCTGTGTTTTTCTGGGATGGAGCAATCTCACTAACTAGATTAACTGTACACTTCAGGTAGCTCATGAAATCAGGATCCATGACTTCCCACTAGATCTCAGTTTAATTAATCATGAGATGTTGGATTTTCACTCTTTGATGACACAAAAATGCTTTCATTGAAAATGTTAGAAAACTGGCAGTAAAGCTCTGTTGCAGTTTGAATAATAGGAAAAGTAAGGATAAAAATAGCCACTCTTGCTAGAACCAAAGGGTTGACATTTTAACTCTAACATAATGATGCAAGAAGGAAGCTTAATTACTAATATGAAACAACATTAAAAGCAAAGAAAGTATTTGCAGTGCCACGTTCAGTTACAGGTCTTTCTTAAGCTAGCAGAATGGAGCTCCTTTCATTGTGCCATAGCCATCAACAATATATTGCACACAAATTTATCTATATTAAACCAACTTGTGCTATGCAATATGATTTACCACTGACCCTAAAATCCATCTGCCTATGGCTGATGACTCTAGCCTGAGCTTTGTCATTGTTTCTGTTACATAATAGAGCCTTCAGAGCATGAGAAAAGGTAGGATCAATTTTTCATTTGGTCATTGTATTCAGGACACCATGTTTGGACTGTTAATATAGCAGTCAGATAAAGGACCTGAGTCTGAACTTCCAATTCTAAAAATGCGTACAGAGTTAATTATCCTTGGATTTTTTTCTGAGGTGTATGCTTTGGACTATGCCCAGGAAACTTGTTTCCAGTATGTGTTGAGAATATATTTCATGTGCTGTAAAATGCATCCCTACCATCTAACCACAAAGGTTAAGTTAGGTCTTGTAAAAAGAGATTTTTCATGTTATTATAACAGGCACCTACTTTCACATTCATGTAAATATGGCAGGCTCTGTCCTGTGTGACAAAGAGTGCCTGAAGGGAACTTGAGAATGAATAGGTTTAACAAAAAGCATTTTAGCCTAAGCCTTGTCCATCTTTAATTAGTTATCAGGGTTAAAGGAGGGGTCAAGAGCCTGGAGCTGCTTCAGGACTAATGTGTCAAAAGGAAGTGAAGCCTAACACTTGAAGAGGAAATGATGCTCCTAAGAGGTTTCATAATTTTTGACCCTGTGTCAACCATTATGACCACTAATGGCAGCTGGGGCAGAAATGTTTCAAATTAGACTTCACTTTGCAGGTGGTTAGGAGGGGATCTCATGCCGTTGTGCAGAACCTAAAAGGGAAAACGCGTTAGAGGAAAGACACAAAATATGATGGTCTGACACTGAAGTTTGTCTGCTGTTCATATGTTGTATCTGCATCTGAGAAAACTAGGGATAATATGCTTGAACACTACCAGCACAACCATATCTAACAGGAAGTGTGTTAATTTTCCGATTAAACGCCTGTAGCTCACACAGAATATGGTGTATGCACTCAGCAAAGTAACACTTACATGTTATTCTCTGTGTGTTTGTTACATGACAGAGTCAGGAGATAAAGTTTCAGAGACAGTCTGCAACCCACCTTTTTCTTGTTTTGTTTTTTAAGGATGAGTATTTTATTAGTTTCAAACAAATCGTACAGTCACAGAATTGTTTGGGTTGGACAGGATGTCTAGGATCATCGAGTACAAATGTTAACCCAGCACTGCCAAATCCACCTGTAAACCACGTCACTGAGCACCACATCTATACATCTTCTAAATACCTCCAGGGGTGGTGACTCAACCAGCTCCCTGAGCAGTCTGTTTCAGCCCTTGACAACCCTGGAAGTGGAAGGAGAGAGCAATCTTCCACAGGATAATTAGCACAAAATGTCACTGATGTCTTCTGTTGTTTGTCAAGCATTTCATTTTCTGGTGCTGTACTTTTGAGAACCGTAACACAGTAACTGAGCCAACCTTATCCAGTAGCTCTGTACAAGCACAGCAACAGAGCTTCCATCAGAAGTAATGAAAGTTTTGCAAAGAGGGATGTGATGCTGGTATGCAGGGCAGGTCAGTGAAGAAACAGGGCTTTTGCCTTTTCATTTGGTATTTCACACTCTCAGTGCTCACGTCAGCGTCACCCCTTGATGATCTGCCTCCTTCCCTTTTTATCTATATTTCTGGTTAGGCAGCCTCACAATAAGTAGCACTTGCGGATTGCCACATTAAATGTCTTATTGACAACAATTCTCAGAAACCTTGTTGCTCAAAGAACAGCTTGGTACTCTTCATATGAGACAGAAGGTATTTTCATTGCCTTGCGTGAAATCATACCATGTTCTGGCATTTTCCTACACTGAGTACAATGCTAACAAATACCTCTATCATCTCTTGCATGTTTAGGCAGCAGCTGGTAGTCTGACAGAATTTGTCTCAGGACAATGATAAAGTTCTGGATACAGAACCTTAAATGTCATGTCTGCATATATACCTGCACTTTTTGTCTTGGATTAGCAGTGGAATGTACAAAGACATCTCTCTGTTACAGAGAGCTGTGGGAGTTGTCTTGAGAACACATTTTGTCTCAGTTTGACTCTCATATGATTGATGTTAAAATTGCCATTAGCCTCATGAGAAGCAGAAACTTATAATTAAATTATGAATTAAACAGACTGGGGGAAGATGCCCTTTTCCTAGACAGCAATATATAACTTGCAAAATTCTTCATAAAGCTGGTACAGTGTTTTCCTCATCTAGATTCTCCTTTTCCTTATTCTGACACAAATCAGACCTGACTCCACTGGAATTAATTGTTGGTTAACAGCAGTGCAGTTTACCAGAGCAAGCTAGGCAAAATGTACTCCAAGCACTGAACTGAGAGAAGGACGTGACACTATCAAAGCAGAGAAGATGGAGCACACACTGATTGCTGTAGGGAACATGGTTGCACAGTGTCCACGCTGGCTGTGGCTGCATGATAACCATATTCTTTCATCTTCTTCTGATGTTGTCTTTATATCTGACCGTACAGCATTCACATAACATAGGAGCACAGAGAGAAGTGCACAAGAGGAGAGGGCTTGACTCCACACGGTGCTGCTGGGGGGAAGCACCAGCAGCCACTCATTTGGCTGCTTTTGAACTACAGCTCCAGCCTTAGCAGTCTCCAGGTCTACAGCCAGACTGTGCATTGCTGTTGAAAGTGCAATCATGGTGCTTTCTGCTCCCCTTCAGCTCTTCACAGTTGTCTAAGAAAGGGTAGTCAGGGTATGGTGGGTGTAAAAAGCACAGGTAGGCTACTTATTTATTTGGGATATTAGTAGCCTTATTGGTAGGCTGCTTACTTATTTGGGATACTCTGTATAGTAGGCCTGTCCCCAGTAATAGAAATCACCTTCCTGGACTCTTTATTTGAACCAATAATCCAGTATTTCAGATGTCTTTAGATGCCCATTTTCTGGGTTTTTGAAAGGGCTCCCGGTTGGTGCCTGTGGCTGACCATGGATCGAGCATTGATTCCTGTGCCTCTGTGAAAGTCTTTTTGGGTTTTTTTGGGTCTTTTTGGTAGAGGTGCAGAAGGTTTTTGTTTGTTGTTCTTGTGTTTAAGGGGGAGACTTTTGCTCAGCAGCCTTCTGACCCATACGCAGCCCCTCACTGGATCTGTTCTTCATTCTTTAAGTGCATGCAAAGCTTGGGTTTGACCTCCTGGGGATTTTTTGTTAAGCTGAGATGTGTGAGGAGGGTCTTCACTGAGCTGTTGCAGGTGCAGGGAAAGTTCATTCCTCTCTGTGGTCTTTATTTATTCTGTTTCTGGACTGAAGTCACCCAAAAAAGATGAACATTGCATGCCCTATTGATTTCTCTATCATTCTTTTCAGACTGTGCCTGCGCTATGCCTTCCCTGACTAAAAGAACATTTAATTTTGTGGGTGCTCAGTAAATTTGAGTCAGAAATTCCCTCGACCTTGCTCCCAGGAGGGCTCAGCAAGGTTCAGCATGGGTCTGGTTTGTGGGCTGCCACAAAACCAAGCCCCATCTTTAGGCACATGAAGGCCTGCAGCGAATTCAGCTACAAGCAAGTGGGTGCCAGCCTTTCAAGATGGCCAAATATTTTGCTGTTGTAAAATTGCAGTCTTCCTGGGCTATTTGAGGATATCTTCCACTTTTAAGATGATGAAGAATAACATGCCTTATTGCATACCCACATTATAATCAGCTGGAGATAGGGCTGACAGAGGGTAAGTGCTGAGAAAGCCACTCTCCTCCTCCTCTCCAGAGCACAGCAGGAAAATGTGTTTTCTCTTTCAGGGCATGGGATACTCTTTGTTGTACCCATTCTCTGTCCCTGTGTGGTCTCCAGGGCTGAGTCAGGGTTGAGAGACCTTTTCGGTATGGAAACTGCTCAGAAGCAATTTTTAGAAAAAGTTCTGTTTTCTCCCAATTCTCATTTAGCTTGGCCTAATGTTGGATTCATAGCTCTGCTGGTGTTATGAGCCTCTAAGGCAGAGGCAGACTATATGGCATACAGTATTTTTTGCTTCCTTGCTTCCCATTTGCCGGCACTGTGTGCCCTTCCTAGGAGAACAGAAAATCCTGCAACCAAAGGACTTCCAGTCGAGTAATTTCCCTTTCCTGAAAATGTGTACACTGTGATCCAAACTCTTGCCTTCATCCTGATAAGCTGTTTTACTGAGATAGCACCTGCTGTTAATTTCACAGTAAACAGTACTTGTTGCTCTAGGAACCTTTTTAATCACGACGTTAAAAACTGAACAGAAATCCCATCCATACAGTGAACTCCAGCTGCCTTTCTTGCAACGCATGGGAAATGATCTTGCCGAGTGATGGGCATCCAAATGCAAATGGAATTAACTTTGCAGCCATTCATTTTAAATTGCTCTTGAATCATTCTGAAGTAAATTCCATTTGAGAAGAATTTGCTTCAGGTCTCGCACAAAGAGATAATGGTTCAATATATTATCATCTAAGCAATAATAGTTCGAGTCTCACAGTTCAGATATATACTGAGTTATATACTGGGTTGATGAGAATTAAAGCTTGATGTATAGTAATAAAACTAGTGATCTAGAGATGAATAGATTGGTGTATGGAGCACAATATTTTCCTGCCACAGATTAGAACAGGGATACTAGTCCATAAAAAGGGAAATATACCATTAAATCTCCTTTTCACTTGTTACGCATGGAGAGGTATAATATATATAGTTTGCAAACAAATGCAGGAAAACAAGAAAGACCTTTCCTAGCATCCGAAGGTTCCTGACTTACACAAAGATTTATTTTACCTTAAAAGAAAGCAAAAACTACCCAAAACTAAGCAAAAATTCCTATATTCCAGATTCGACCAATGCCGATTTCAGTAGCGTTTCATCTGTTCCTACAGATTTTGCATTTGACTTTGTTTTTAAAATAATATAGTTGTCAGATACTACAGAAGGCAAATAAAAAAGTGTATCTGTATTTGAGCCAGCAACTAAAATAAAAATTCCAAATGAAGTTTATAGGTTAAAGTGGCTTTTTAAAATTTATTTTCTTAATATGAATGAATTGCGTGAGTGAAACCAGTTTAGCAGTACCATTAATCAGATCTTTTGTCTTGCTAATATAAATCAGTCAATAACAACAGATGGGCTGTACGCTTTATTATGTGAAAATAAAGATGAATGTGACATACTGCAGAAGTAAACTTGCAGCTCAAAGTTACTGAGCACAGAAGGGGATTTGTTACAACAGGGGAGAACAATGTGTGCCTTGTACTTGTGTTTGATCAAGGTTGTAAGGGGAAGTTGCTGCACATGACATTGACATAATGATTGGAAGTCAAGTATGTGAATTTTTAGTGTTTGTTTGTATCTACACTGCCAGATCACTCCCAAATGGTTTAATTAGCTTTTTTCCTCCAGATAAAAGAAAAAAAAATGTCTAACTACTTAGGAGAGTTAAATAAGAGAGTTATAAAGTTTGCCACTTTGTTGCATCATTGGAAGATGAACATTTTAAATAAGCAGCTATAACTGTCAGGGAGACGCAGATCAAAGTCTCAGGCAAGATTTATCCCTTCGTAAAGCAGTGAAGCATGCAGTGAAAGACAAGCCCCTCCCAAATTATAGAAACGGGCCCAGCAGGCCACACTGTTATAACAAAATCATCCCTGAAGAAACTAAGTTGGTCTTTGTATGGAGACAGGAATGACCTGTGTTTAACTAGAGCTGGTTAACTAGGAGAAACTTTGATGGAAGAATTTATTAGGTTTTTAGAAACTCTGTTAGATTGCATCAGTGTTACCAGTGTCTCATTCTTCAAAATGTCTCGACATGGTCAAATCGCGTATATTGATGTTCTCTATGTTGGATTTTTAGGCATATTTTGCTATATAATTACACTGTCATTATAATTATTGCATGTTGTTGTGAGCATTACAATGAAAGCACAACAGCCTATTAGTGTAATTCAAAAAATGAAATGCGAGACCTGTATCCAAGACATGTTAAGGTTGATGGTTCAAAACCATGTCCCAAATCAGCAGCTGAATCATCTGACTCTCCTAAGCTGTGCCTGATGTGCTGCACAAGCTACCATGAGGGGATTTAAGGTTCTTCCTCCTCAAAAAATCCTCACCCCAAGAGGCAAGTACCACAGCCTGGAACAGGGGAACTCGGGCTGCACACCCTCTCTGTCTGTAAGCCACCATCCTGACACTTCAGTAGGTGGCGACTGGTGTGCCTGAGTGGGAGAGGAGGGGTGCTTTGCCTCCCCACAGCAGCTGACTCCATCTCTTTGGGGGAAGCAAGGAACAGGAAGGGACTTCCCACTGTGATAGACAGGCTGATTAAGCCACCAGTTATCTTTGCACAGTGAAAAGCAGGAGCAAGAGTCCCTCAGTGGTAATGGAGGTAGGACTAGCTTTGCAGTGGGAGTGGGATTTTTTCTGCCAAACCCAGTCTTGGTCATATTCTGTATGCTCCTCTTAAGAAACTGCTCTATAAAAAAGAACAGCATTGTTACTCCTAATAGCAACAGTAAGAGGGCAGGGTTTGAGTGAACATTTCCAGTTTGAAAAGCCCAAAAAATCTTTCCTAGCTGCTATCTTAAATTTTTTCTGAAGGTGATGATTTTAAATGCCAGTTTCCAAGGTTGTGGCAGTCTCTGCACACTATTTGTGTGACAGTTTGTGAATGGTTTCCATCTATATCCCTAGCATTTAAGTGCAGTTCAGATGCCTCTTGATAGCAGTGAGAAAGAGTGTGGAAAAATAAAACTGAGCTTTATTATTGCTGAAAAAGAGTAAGGAGGAATCAGAGCAAGAAGACAATAAGAAAACATTCTTGTACCTGTCTGTGGGATGACAGGCTGGTGGAGAGAAGCAGCTATCACCCCAGTCAAAATGCAGAACTGGGCTGTCATGTACTGGGCAGTACTGTGGGTCCACTTTAACATACAAATATTTAACCTTTAGAAACAGTTACCTTCAAGAGGAAAAGCCAAAGCCACCCCCCCTATATTTCGATTAAAGAAAATTTTTTTAAAAAATCTTTTTTGATTAAAGAAATAATTTTTTAAAACACTTTTTTTCTTTTTTTTGCACCTTGCTGATTGGTCCTTTTAGACTTTCTAGTTATCTTTGATAAGCTGCCATTAGTTGGTCAGGCAGCGTAAGTATTGCCTTTGATAATGTGCAGAAATTTAGTGGTGAAAATAAATACATTTGTTCTTCCAGTCACCAGAAATTAGTGAAGCAATACTTGTTTAATTATAAAACATATGTGTGCTTTGTTAGTTTCCATCTGTCTGCTTGCTGATTTGCAATTAAATGACCAGAAGAAAAGATACGTCCTGTGGCAATTCAGGGGAAATGATTCAACTCTAATGTTTCTGTGTTGTGGATATCTATGTAGCAGCGTGTGCGAGAGGGAGAAGGAAAAGAGGGAAGAGGGGGACATATTCATAGAAGGGGATGAGGAATGCCAAAATGCCTCTTGATTCAGTTCAGACATGTTTCATTGTCATGAAACCAAATGAGGACTCCCATTAACTTAGTGTAACTCATCTTTCTCTTTGAAAAAAAATGGGGAGCAAAATGGAGCAAGGAAGAAATACCTAATGAGGAGAGTTAATGTGATTGAAGAAGATGGAGGCTGGTGTGGTCCGAGTCAAAAAGGAAACTGCAGGAAAAAAAAGAAAAAGAAGGTTGGGAAAGTGATAAAAAATTAAATTTAATTTGACTATATGGAAATGATTAATTGGAGATGGAAATGGAATTGTTATAGGGTGTCACAGATTTTCCCTTTGCTAGAAAAATGTCAGGCTTTATTTATTGGCCCTTTCTTCTATCTTTGAACCAGTTCACTTCTATTAACTCTCAGGGAATGATGCAATAGTGAGTCAGGCCTGATACTCCCTGTAAAATGAGACACCTAGAAGGACTGGAGTGTTTTTAAATTATTATGAAGGGGGAAAAAAACATGAAAAAAAAATTAGTGAACATACATTCTACAATAGTTCAGGAGGTTCACAAAATCATTTGCTTTGTAAGATATTCCCATCACTGATAAAGACATACAGTCTACCTCCATATAGCAGCATGGATGGGTATCATATTACTTTCTTCCTCTCTCTTTGTCATCTCTTCCTGTTCTTTCTTATTCTTCTGAAAAGCACTATCTGGAAGGAGAGTCATGCCCCTTGTAATTCTGGACACAGTCTGTGCAAGCATGTCTCAGGTTCAGGGAGGTAGCTGTCTGACATTGAATCGTCATGAAGACTGGCAGGAAGAAGAGAGCCAGCCTTCCACAGTGTTTTTAGTTTGATGTTCTGTGGTGTTTTATCGATCAGTATCAGCGTCCATCACTGTGTCTAATGATAACTGCTTCAGAGGCAGAAAGGGGAGATTGAATAAGGCCTTCAGGACTGTCAGCTTGCTGGTGGTAGATCTGTCAGTAGTCGGTGCCCCACACTGCTTTGCTTCTGTAAGTCTCTTCAATGTTCTTGTGTCTGACAGCAGGTGGGGAGGTGGACAGGAAGAGGGTTATTCTCCACTGAATTTGGTGCTTTCTGATGTGGAAGACTTTGCAGAAAGAGGAAGAGGGGTTGTAAAAGAGGATTTGTGAAGAGGTAGGAGACAGAAAGGGAAGTGTGCATGTTAGGTGTGTTCAGTGTTGCCTCCTGTGTGATAGACTTTTTTCCTCCTTCTCCCAACTTCTTACATTGACTTTATTCATTACCAGCAGCACGAGAGAGGTGCTGTCCAGAGCATGTGTCCGCGTTGGCCCAAAATGTCACCATTTCACAGCTGTCCTGCCCCACGTCCCAGCTCCCAAGTCCTCTCTGTAGTGAGAACTGCACAGACCAACATACTACAGCATAGCTTGGCACCTTCATTAGCAGTTTTAGCAGGAGACTCAGCGTATGAACAAAGAGGTGCAGACTGGACTTGCATTTATTCTTTTGCCCTTAGAGGAGATTCCAAATTGCTCATCTGAAACGAAAGGTGCTATTTTCTATTTGTACCAGCCTCAGCTGGCACTAGCTATTGCATGTACCTGATTAAGCGCTGTGATAAGTCACTATTGAAAAGTGTGACCTTGAAGCCTCCAAAAGTTTCTATTATTTCTTTTTACGGTTTTGCAGGCAACTCTCCCAAGCGCTAACATAATGCTTTATTGCTAGTATTGCTGCTGATGATAACAAAGGACTGATCTCAGACGTGTGAATGTGCACATCCCTGTCACATCACATAGACGAAAGAAAGCTCAGGATGTAAAGAACAATTTCTTCTAGTCTGAAAACTGCAGTGCATTTTAAGCCTAGGAGCGCTCCTAAGATAACGTTTTATTCAAAAAGTAGGCACCTTTTGAAATTTTCAGGAAGAGTTTGCAAGTGTTTGACAGGTGAATTTTGGTTGTTTCATTTGTCCTTTTCGTCCCTTCTCTACAGATGATGATTTTTTTCATGAACTTCCGGAAACTTTTCCATCTGATCCTCCAGAGCCATTGCCCCATTTCCTCATTGAACCTGAGGAAGCTTACATTGTGAAGAACAAGCCTGTGAATCTGTACTGCAAAGCAAGTCCAGCCACGCAGATCTATTTTAAGTGCAACAGCGAGTGGGTTCATCAGAAGGACCATGTGGTGGACGAGAGAGTAGATGAAACCTCTGGTGAGTTTGTGTTATGTCATGAAAGGATGAAAATTAAAAAACATTAATATCAGGCCCACTGTTGTAATCTAGCAGCTGTTTCATATGGCAGATGCTTTTCTTTACTCCTGATACATCTGTGAATTCTGTACGTGGCACTACAGAACATTACTGTCACAGCGCAGAGGTGGTGTCTGCAGCCAGGTCAGTTAGTAAAACAGGATTGTAGCGTACCCTAACCAAGTTTGAAAGCAAAAAAAACCAGAAGAACCATGCACAAACCAAAAAAAATGGAATTGCTTTCTCAGACAGGTCTAGTCCCTGGTCACTTCCCCGGTGCCACAAATTCACAATGCTTGCACTGTGGTGTTGTCACAGACCACATTCTCCCCAAAGTGTCAAAGAGCAATTGGGTTGTTGCTAGAATGATGTTTTCTTGGGGAGATATGAGAAAAAAAGGAGAAATTTAATCAGCTTCCAGCAAGAAAGAAGGAGAAAGCACACCTGGGCACACTTTAAAGCAGTGTATTGATCCAGAGCAAGCTCCTGGCCGTTTTTCATTACACTTTTCTGCCTGCTCTATAGAACCTGCATGAAGGAGAACTACAGCAGGTTAACGTCCTTCCTCAGTTAATACCAAAAATACCACTGACATTCATAGTACCAAAAAAAGGGGAAAAAAAAAAAGGTTTAAAAACTTGAGTAATAAACCAGTGTTTGGGAAGACTGGTAATCAATAGAGTTTGAGACACATGCAAGGAGAGAAGCAGGACTTAGTGCTGTTTTGATGGCCCTGAGAAATAACTGGATACCAAGCGAGAAGGTACCTTTCATTTGGGAATTACACCACCACTTGGTCTAATTACTTTGAAAAATAACTCCACCAGATGTCTTGGAAGTCTCTTGTGAACCAGGTTTTATTTGTTTCAGCTCATTTATTTGCACAGAGATCAAAAGCATAAGCTTTTCTCCATGCTCCCACTTGAAAAAGAGAAGGTGGGTGTAGGAAGAAAGGCTGTAGAAAAAAGTCTGTATTAAACTTTGGGCCTCTTTATTTGTTTGTAAGAATTGGCTTTCCCACAAGTTGACTGTAGCAGAAAAACTGGAAAAAAAATTTGTATATATTCAATGTTTTTTACTCCTTGGGAGGCCAAGTGAATGAGAAAGGACAAACAGGAGGACAGCTATAACTGGGCTAATTTTTTAAGCTTTTATTAACATCACCACTACAGATAAAAAATTCATTCTTTTCTCTCAAAGAGAAAACCCCAAACAATGTGGAGGAATTTTGTAATGCCGAAGAACCAAATTGCATTCTACAAGTTGTAGAAGGCCAGTCTTGAAAATTTGAGGTGCATCAGAATATATTAGAGGACAAATGTTTTGCATAAAAACCAGCAGCAACTATGTGTAGATTAAAACTATATCCAGTTAAAAATTAACATAATCCACTGAAGTTGGGTGGGGGGAAGAGGGTGTCAAAGCTGTGCACATCAGATTATTAGCACAAGAGCCCAGTCACACTAATAGCTTGTTAAAATGAAACTGTCATCAAAACCTAAATTTGTCAGTCAGCCTGGTTGTTGCCAGAATATTGGTTAACACATGTCACAGCTGCAGTGTTTGTGCACCTTCCTGTAAGCAGATTCGGAATCTAGGGCTCCTGACACATAATTGGTATGGAAATAGGTAAACAATTTATTTAAGGTAGTTGTAAAATACTATCTTTTTCAAAGCAATGGAAGCTCAGGAAAATATATTCACTGCAGATGAAGCTGGAGAAGAAATTGCAGGAGACAATTAGAATTCATTCTGGTGCCCAAAGAAGGAGGCATCGGCTTGGCAGCTTGACCTGCAAAGCTCTTTGACTCTATCACTTTTGAGACAATTTGGGTTTCTTTGGCTATTTTTGACCACCTAGTGCAGTTGTAACCGAGGGCACAGCAGTAATGGCTGAGCAGCTCAAGGAGTGATGTAAGGATGGCACTCCAAGCCTACAGTGCTGCTGCTGTTACTGCCTTCAGGCTTGTGGTTAGATAGGCAGGCAGAATTGCCCACAAACCAGATTAGATCTGGCCTTTACATGGGTAACCCAGGGCTCAAAGGGATCTCAGTTACACAGTATTTCTGCTGGGTCTGTTGTGTGATCCCAGCAACTGAGAACTACATGCTTTCTTTTTTTCCAGTATTTTACTGTTCTTAAGCTCTCTTCTGCCTCTTTATGAAGAAGAGGAACATGCTGAGGAGGTATTCTGCTGCTGTTTTTGAATCAGGCTTTCTCTGTGAGTTCTTTACATAGACAAGCAAAGCAAAGGAAAACAAGGCAAACAGACGATAAAATATGAGAGGTAAAAAGTAAAGGTCACTTGTGCTTTCTTTTCTAAAGGGCGGGTAATCAGGAAGAAAGTGAACTAAAATACAGGTGTGATGCTAACAGTACATCATCTTGGGATTGTAAATGATGCATGAAAGAGAGAAATAGGTTTTGATTTGCAAAAGATTATGTGTTCATGGACTTTGAGCCTGTGCCCAGGAATGAAATCTATGTAGAGATGATTAACTTCTTATAAGGCAAATTCGTTCCTGTCATTGATAAGGCCAGAGAAAACAGCACAGCAATAGCAATAGCACAAGAGATGAAATTAGAGTGAAGAGAGCTGCTAGATAGAAATGTTGAATAGATTAAGAAGGTTAACTTTTAAGAGGGAAACATAAATATTTATATAATTTTCTCATGTATTTTTTTCTTTGTAACAGCGAGAAGGTACAAAATAAGAGTAATAGCTATATTCACTTTGCACTGTGGGATATTTTTAATCAGTAGGTAAACCATTGCTCTAAAGAACATGCACAGGGACTCTGTAGGAGTTGCCTTCTGGTTGGAAAGGATGAGAACTGTAATAGTGACAGGGTGTTCTAGTATCACTTTATTTAATTAAATTAGCCTGAAAAGAGAGCCTCACAAAATATTTTACACTGGTTGAGTCTAAGAAATCAGAGACTTTACACAGAAGATTGTTACATTCTGTTTTTTAATCCTCAGACTCTCTGGAATTTTTCTTTATAGAAAAAACTAAGCATTTTCATAAAGAAGTCAGATGTGTGCTTTCGAAATGTCTAGTGCACATCTTTGACTCATTTCCTATGTACGTGAAATACAAGGCAGGGCATGGTCTTTTTCATGTCTTTACTGGAATATTTTCCCATTAATTTGGAAAAGAATAAGAAGACTGGTTTTGAAAAACAAAGATGAGAGTTGTTTTGAGGGAGCACTTTTGATTTTATGGCTGTCATAAAAGATAACAGCAATGAAAATAAAAGGAACTCTGCAGAACTGATGCTTTTGGGGGGGGGGGCAAGATAATTCCATTGTCAGAGGCCAGAAAGTTCAGCAGCATCAACAATAGTTAGAGCAATTTGTGCACATTTTCCAGTTACAGTACCTCTGAAAATTACTATGGTGGAAGATTTTTTTACATTGAGGAAGCAAAACACTGAAATAGGTTGCCCAGAGAGGTGGTAGAGGCCCCATCCTTGGAAACATTCATAGCAGGGCTGAAGGAGGCTGTGAGAAACCTGATCTAGTTAAAGATGTCCCTGCTCATTGCAGGGGCTTTGGACTAGAAGACTTTAAAGGTTTCTTCTAACACACACTGTTCTGTGATTTTATGATTTTGTTTTGCATGTGTGCTTTTTATGGATAAATATTTCCTGAGACACACACCCCAATTCTGCAGTGGTGGAAGAATTGTGAATGTACAGAAAATCAGTGTCTTGCACCCCTTTCATTTGTCCAGAGGGATTAAATGCTGCTAAATCAAACCCCACTTCCCAGTGATGTACCAAAGAAAAACAGAAAAAAAATATTTTCTTTGTCTTTTCAATTTGGATATGCATTATAATCTTTCCTCCATGACTGTTAAGGTGAAATGATCTATAAACCCCCTCTTGCCCTCTGCAAGGCCAGGGATATGTTCTTTTTCTCTCTCCTTCAAGTAAGGAGAAAACATTTGTGACTCTTCTAAGTGCTAATTAAATAGACATACTGGGCAATTCAGTTAGCATTATTGTTTGCCTACACTTTCTGTCTTCTTTTGCTGCATACATAGGGAGAGGAGGGCTTGGGGAGTTTGCTGATGAGCTCCTCCATGTTCCCAAATAGCAGCAAGGGTTCATGAATAAGGACTCAAGCCTGGCCTGAGGCTCCAGCTAATGCAAAACAAACAGGCTCATCTGTCTAATCTCAGAGAAAAGGCATGCTGAGGGAGGCTCTGTGATGGAGAAGGTGAAGTTGACAGTCCTTTTTCCCATGCTCAATGAGCTGATGTCCTCCAGGAGCATCCCCAGTGCCCCACAGCCTTCAGCAAGGAGAGTAGGTTGTTCCAAGGACTTCCCCTTCATCAGCCCCTTCAACTCTCTGCCTCCCCACAAAAATGATAAACTTAGAATCTGTCTCAGAATAGGATTTTTTTTTAATTCAAGCTGTACTGAAATTGACAAATATGCACTTCTTTTCAGGCAGAAATCTCAGACTTCTTTGTTTCAGTTTCTTTACACAACCACCACTGTGATTTCAGTGCTTACCTCCCACCACTAACTTGCTCTATTAATAAAGTATTTTTGGATGACTTGCAGATTTGACAAAGGGAGACCAAGCTTTTGACGTGGGGTCAGCATTGATCTGGCAAATAGGAGTTTGTTACCTTAAGCAATGGGTTTGGCAGCCTGTCGAGGGAGTAGGTACCCAGCTAGCTAAGTCTTTAATAGATCACCTTCTCAACAGAAAGATCAAAGATTGACATCTGCCCTTTTGCCTTTCAAACATCCCTTACAAGATGCAGCAGCCAAGACAGCAGGGAAACCTTCACAGTGACTATCTCTGCTCTTCTGGCACCATGTATAGAGGCAGGAAAATCACTTCCAGCACAAAATGCTCTGTCACTTTATCTTCCTCTCTGTGTGTGCAACTCATGAAAGCTATTTATTTTGGTGGTTGTGACACCACATTTTAGAAAGCTTCATTGCCCTAATGACAAAAGTCGCAGACGTTTAAGCTGATTTTACAGCAAAGGTCATCATACAGTCTCTCTTTTTCAGAAGTTGTGATCATTTGTCTTAGTAATTGTTATAAATAAGAGAAGCCATTATTTATTAGTATAGCACTTCTTTGAATAGCAGTATTGAATAACTTAATTTAGCAGCCCAAATACAAAATTCAAGTACCCCAAATCCCCAGATAAGCACAGCTCAGGGAGAGAAATGTGGAGGGATATTGTTTTACCTGTTTTCTCTGACCTGTAGGTCTTCCTTTCCTTACTGCTGTTTTCCTTCTCTGCACATCTTTCTTCCTTAATCTCTTTTTGCTTCTTGACCTGCTGTAGGCTCCTAATTCTCTGTATTATTTTTGAAGAATCCAAAAGAGCTATTTTTCTGAACAAATATGGCCAGTGTCCCTATTAACTTCACTAAGTACATGGCATGTGATGCTAAATGCGGCAGTTATACTTAGCCTGCAATATTTTGACACTCTGGGGTAGAATACCTTGAAGTTATGCTTGTAAGGGTAACCACACATCATAAATAAGGGTTGTTTTCATTCCACTGTTGTCACAAGTCATTTTATTTTGGATTTATCATTGGATCAAATCCATTACAAACATCAAGCACTCGTATACAAAATAATTATTTCTCAGCAATGTATTGCCAATTTTTAGCTCTACTCTTTCAATACTCTGCCGTAATCCAGCTCATTTCAAGGAAATTTAAAAATGTGTCTGAGCATCTCTTCTCAAATGTTTCTATTAATAGTTTTGAGAGTGGGTTAGAATCGATACTACAGTCAATTTTCTTTAGTAATTTAAAGTTTGTCCCTCTTTGGAAGGATGTTGGGAATGAAACATACTTACATGTATGGTCTGAAAGGCTGCATCTGGTGCAGAAAGAAGCAAACATCTCTATTTCTTCAAAGAACTGGGACTTTATGGGGAAATGCAGGCTGTTTACTTACATAAAATATATGAAGAAACCCATGCTTTTTTTCCTATTTGAAATTTAAGTTGCAGCCATTCTTTCACTGTCACTTGGGCCATCTTTTTTCTGCCTGTCATTACCTGGGGCCTGACGGAGAGCTCTCCTAGGGAAGAGGAGCTCTGTGCCCATCACTGCTGCAAGAGAAATTCTCTCTTCTCAGAGTTTGCATTTTCAAAATCAGCTGCTGGGAACATGGTTTCCAGCACACCCAGATCTAGGGAATACCCAGCAACAAAGATGCTGCAATCAATTTTTTCAGGCAAAGTTTGAATTTTTGTTTTGAGTAATCAGTATATTTGGATAGGAAAACTAGCCATTTTAGAAACATTGGAAGAAACACACAGAAAGGCAGAGAATCACCATTTTCTAGAATATGCCTGTAAAATAGTAGGGAGTTTTGTTGAAGTGAGTGGAGAAATTGCTAAGGTCAGGACTTACCTAAAGAAGGGAAATAACCTTTCTTGTAGAGAATAAGACCATTTGACCAAATACTTGATTCTAGAGGCAAATCTTGTAGGCAATACCAAACCCACCCCCAACCCCAGGGAGATTATGTTTTTATATAGAGGCCTGAAAAGTATTGCCTTTTTGAAAATGAAAATGAAAAGTATTTGGGGGCTTTTCAGTGTAGATATTACTGAGTATAGTATTCACTTACGTGCATTAACATATCATTGAGTTCTTATTTAATCAAACTGGTTATGTGGAGCTTTTACCCATCTAAGTCTATATGGAAGGCAACTTCCAGCTCTTAGACCTAGACACCTTCTTTTTGTGTCCACAGCCCCTGAGACCTGCCTGTCTTTCTGCTAATGCTGCCTTTGCCTGTGGGGGTGTGTGCCCAGTGACCTTCGCAGGCAGTAGCTGTGGGCCTCACAAACCCTCTGCCCTCCTGCTGCTAAGCTGACTAAGGCAGTCTCTCCCAGTCTTGGCACTTGCTGTATCCTTCAGGATACTCAGGAGGTGCAGAGGGAGCTCCTATTCCAGAAAATTAATCCCTCTCATGCTCTTCCTCTTAGTAATGATGGGCCCGTGGGAGGGGTCATTTGCCTATTCCAAATTTTCTTTGTATTCACCATCTATCTGTGCAAATCACTCAATGTCTCTTCTATTTACCTCTGCAAAGTGCTTTGGGACCAAAAGATAAAAGCTTTAGGATATTTATTCATTTCTTATTGCAGCATTAACTTCCTATCTGCAGCTGTTCGCCTAATTGTCCTGGAGGTTTCCTGTGGGCTTCTAGAAAAACTAATCTGACAGGAAATAAAGTTATTTAAAATAATTAGAAGAGGACTATGGATACTTAATGCATTCATCTGAAGCATTTGAGGATAGCCCCCTTAACATTTCCAGCCTGCATCTTATCTCCTGCAAATTTTCCCTCCATTAAACCCTTTGTTGCACACTCGTAATCCCATTAATTCCCCCAAAGACATCTACTGACATCAGTCCACCCACCACAGCTTCAGACTAGCCACAGCTTTGCACAGCAATGCTGCCTTTTTCCATCCGTGTCCTCTGGCTCCTTTGGAGCCAAACGACCTTTGTGTGGGATCTGGAGCCCCCGCCGCAAGGGTGGTCCGATTCCGGAAAGGCTAATAAATATGATGTTGACTTGGTAGTGAGTCCCAAAGCTAAGTCTCCATCCTGCGCCCACTGGCCTAAATGGGAAACAACTGTTTTTTGGATAACAGAATGGCAGAAAAGAAGAGCTTGTCAGAAAAGAAGAGCACAGCCAAGTTCTTGCGTGCTATCAAAAAAAGGTGCTGCAGCCAGTAATACCCTGACAGGAATACTTGCATGTAGCTTTTTCAGTTAATTAAATGCGAGAATGAGCAGGACTAGTAGATCTATAGTCTCTTAGCAAAAATACCTGAAAATATGCAGAGAAATGAAAAGTTAAAATTATGCCTTACCTTTTCTTCTACGTAAACAAGTTACAGTCTGATGCAGCCAGATGGCCTGTCTGTAGTCTAACACTATTTAGACGCATTGGAGTCTTGGTGCGATGCAAGACATTTAAGTGTTGTTGTCCAGATTCCCTTGATATCTATCTAAGCTTGTATCTCAGTTACCTGAGTGGCATCTTATAGATTGTCCTCTATTAGCTCATTAGGTGGTGAAATCATTATCTGAGGAAGAATTCCTGTTGTTTAAAATTACACTGGAGAAATACTTTCCTTCCACCCCCCTCCCCCCAAAAAACAACCAAAAAACCAAACACCCAAAACCAAAAACAAGATGAAAACAAACAAAACCCCAAGAAAATCCAACCAAAAAAAAAGTTTTTATGTAGCAAGCTTTTCACATAGATCAGATTTAGTGAGGCTTTTTTCATCATGTTGGTAGGGTACCAAATCATCACTAATGGGTAAGGAAAGGAGAGGTGGCTGTCACATGCAGCTCTGACCTGTACAGGATCTAATTTTGTGCTGCCTTCACAGGTTCATTGCTTGTATTCCTTTTGTCATTCCTGTGCTTTCCTGATTTGTTCATAAATTGAGCAGCATGATATGGTAGGTACCAGCAGGACTGCCATTCACCTGCAAGGCTATGTACAGCTCTTTCTCTGCAGGTTTTGATGGGATGCCTTTCAGAGTTCCTCATAAGTTCTCATCCCTCTTCATATTTTGATAAATAGAAAGGGAGTCTTTTGTCAGACTGTTCTGCGTCTCTTCTACCCCCTGAATATTGATCTTCAGGCCATTGCAGCCCCTTCTGTTACTTGCTCCCAGGTTTTGATTTCAGAGAGGATCTTGGCCAGTTGATTGCAGCTTTTGGCTTCCCAATGTAATGGATAATGATGTTTCTGTATTGAGTGCTGATGCTGCACCTGGGTCAGTTGCCATGCCCTCCTCTGAAGAGGCGAAGGACTGCCACTCCTGAAGAATAGTGATGCCTAGAAGTGTATCAGGCTCGCCTTGGGGTTTAGTTTTACTGCTTTTGTTTTTCAGCTAAGGTGGAAACCTGTATTGGAATATGGAGCAGTGGGTACCTAAAAAAAATTTACCAAAGGAAGTAGCAATGATTACATGGATACTATTGACAACATTTATTTACATAATTGAAAAGGTCGTTTTTTCAAGTCAAAGGCACATGGATCTTGCTTGCAAAGGAACTTGCTTGAATCCCTGGTGCCTCACTCTAGCTGACAAGTATCATGAACTGTGCTGTATCCAGAAACATGTACGCACAAAATGACTTCTGTGACCACCAGGCTGCCTTTTTGCCCACTTTCCTGTGATGATTCTTTTGTTCACTACAAATTAAGAAAAACCTCCTGGTGTTTAGGAGCTGGTGTTTTGGCTGCTGCCCTGGCACAGCCCTGAAAACATGCCGGATGGGGGAGCAGACAGGAAATTCCCAGAGCTTCAGCTCTATCTGGAGAAAGTCACTCCATTTGACAAGTGCACTGGACAAGGCTGCCTTTAAATCTTGCCTTTTGCCTTTTATCTTTTGTTTTTTTGGTTTGGTTTGGTTTGGTTTTTTTTTTTCCCCCTCAAAATGTGTAAGTCGGCTGTGAAATGCCATCCCCAGCATGCAGAACAATGGCAAAAGACAGTGGGACTTTTAAACTTCTCCCCCAACCTGCTGTTTCTGCAGTCCACGTGGTGGACAAAAATGAAAACAACTGCTTAGGAAGGCTCCCGAGTGACCCCTTGTGTCACACTGACACTGTCCTTGTGCCCACTATAGCTCCACCAGCCACTGAACTGTGTTATCACATCAAGTTCCCAGAAATAAGGCATTTTCTAGTTGTCTCTGCTTCTCAAAACCATGCAGAGTGGATGTGGTACATAAGTACATGTGCAGATACATATTTCATATATATATTACATATATATGTCAGTAAGCCAGTAGTATAAACAACTTGGTGTATATTTTTCTATCTAAATTTACTCACAAATCCATTTATTGTTCATTTCCCTGCCCCCTCCACTATACAAAGGGAATGTGAACATGCTGTTCAAAATTCAGATGCTCATGGTTGGATTCCCAGATGTTTGAAGTTCAATAGATTTCTTTTTTTTTTTCATAATTTTCTCTGCTTCTTCTTGTGAAGTGCTAAACAACCATTATTTCTTTCTGCACATTGAGATTCATCTGTAGGCTCTAACTGCCTCAAAAGTGCTTCAATTTTGCATGAGCACTAATCTGGGGACTGGGAAGCAATACCCACTGCTGAAAGCCCCGATCATTAGAAAGAGCATGTAAATCCTTTGAACCAGAAAAAAAAAATGCACAGAGTTTCTTTGTGATGTCTCAACTGCAGCTTTAAGTAAAACATGAACCATGTGCATGGTTTTTTTTCCTGGCCCTTGAAAAAAACCAAAACAACATCTTTTCTCAGCTGCACATGCCTCAGTCAAAAGAAAGGAAGACTGGGATTTGACCCAAAAGAGCTCATATTCATGCTTTTCTATGTGTCTGACCTCTCTACTTCTCACCTTCTGTAAGCAACACCAGCCAGGCAGCGAATTACATGGGTATTGCCACCTGGGGTTTCTTAGTGTAAGGATGGCTTGGGTCAAGATGCACTGACTTGTGTTTGTTTCTGCTCTGGGACTTCAGCCTGTGTGACTTCAGAGATTATGATGCCCACAGTTGAGAGTAAATATATGTTTATAGGCAGGTTTTCTTTGGAGTCCTGCTACACTGGAGCTTATTACTTTTGAACCAGGAAAAAGGGAAAAGAATACGGCAGCTATAGGCACACACTGTTACATGTGGAAGGGAATAATACCTTCTGGAACAATTTGTACATTTTTGCAAAAACCGCTGTC
Organism: Dendrocincla tyrannina; assembly: GCA_035047865.1. Lineage (NCBI taxonomy): Eukaryota > Metazoa > Chordata > Aves > Passeriformes > Dendrocolaptidae > Dendrocincla > Dendrocincla tyrannina. Next base: position 21,671,656 of record JAWWMP010000132.1, on the reverse strand, counting down.
AACCAGAAAATAGCCTTCATTAAAAAACAAAGGGGGAGGTGTTTTCCTTTGTCTCTGAACTGTTTGTAGGTGGAGAACAAGCTATCCAATGCTGTTCTATGCTATTAAACAACAGTAGTTCAAGGGTGATGTAAAGCAATGAACTATAAGGTTGGCTGGGGGAGGAGATAGCAGAGGAGCTATTTTACCTCCCCTAAGGGGACAAACCCGCAGGGCTGTAGTGCCCACCTTCACCATGCTGGCACGGACCAGGGCACAGGGTTTGTTTCCCACCAGCATTCAAATACTCCCTTTTGAAATCTTCCCTGCATCTTACAAGTCTTGATGCTTCAGATGTTAACAGGCAAAGAACAAAAAAGCCTTGTTTTCACTAACAGAAAACAAACCCCAAACAGAATGCATGTTCTTTAATTCTAGTTCAAAGTAAAATCCCTCTGAAGATAGTCCTTTGTAATTTTTTTGTAAATCAGTCAGTTAAAAAATATTAGGGGAGCTGGGATTTTAGCTTGACTTGGTAACTTTAGCTGGTTACCATATGGTTAGATGCCATAGATAACTGATGCAAACAGTGCGAACTCAGCATCCATTTTAAGGCAGTTTGAGTCTATTAGGCTGTTGCCTTCACCTGTATTAGTTTAAATTAAGAATGTATCTGTTTCCTAAAGAGAGCAAAAATAACTGGATGCCTTTAATTTAAATATTTAAGCTAATATTTGAGGAAAATTGTTTGTGGTCTTCATGCCCTCATTTCATATTGCCAGCCAACCTCAAAAGCAGTATTGACACAAAACCAGGTTCATGCAGTCACAGTGTGAAAGATTACAGGGTGTTAAAGCTGTTTACTCTTTTAAACTCTCTCTGAGTATCTATCTGTCTATCTTTTGTTAAGATTACAGGTACACTATATAGAAAATAAGGTATAGGCAAAGTGTGCAGTTATGCAATCATCTCTGTCCCATTACAGTGCACAGAGTACATTTTTCTCAGCATGAACTCTAATATTTGAAGCTGTTCTTCTTGTGCATAGGCTATTTATTCATTTTTAAACATCAAATTCTATAGCTTAAGTACTCTGATATATTTGAGTGGAATAACTCTCTGACTGTAAGGGATCCATTTCTACAAGAGAGTAAATAAATTTAAATTCTGGCATAGCACTGGGGGGGTTTTTGTTGTTGTTGTTGGTTGTGGTGTGTTTTTTGGGGTTTTTGGGGGGTTTTTTACCCCTGTAAAAAGGTTATTTTACCAAGTAAAATAATCAGATTTCTGCTAGAGAAGCAGGTTGTTTATAGCACCTCTGATGAGCAATTAAATAAATTGGACAGGCCATTCTGGTCTATCAGTGAATAAAAAGATCATAATTCTTGGTTTTGGTCACTTAAATTTTACCATTAAAGGTAAAAGGACAAAGGAGTGAATAATAAAAAACCCCAATCTGTTTACCTTTTATTCAATCTGTTTACAGTCATACTGCTTTGGCATACGGTCTTGGCCACTTTCAAGAAGCAAAAATATGATGCTGTTTTAAGCATTTTTGGGTGAGGCTTTCTATGAAAGACAGATGAGGACTATGAGAACTGAAAATGCTTTCATTCTTTTTGCCAAATATTATGGAGACAATCGAGCTTCTCATGAACTGATTGCAAAAGTCTGAATTTCTGTTTTGGTATCAGAATTCTTCTTCCACCCTCATCTTACAGGGTATGTATACAGTAATGTATACTTAAGTCATTCATATCTGTCCTGAGCAACATATCTGTCCTGAGCAACATTCATAAAATATTCCATCATACCCTCTCCTACTGCTAATAGCTAGAAAAAGGCACTGTGAATAAGAAAACATGGCCTGTTTCAGACTGGCACTGATTTATCCCAAGACTGCACAAGCCAGCACAGCTTTCACTATTTCGAAGTTAGGAACCTGAACGGGGTCTGACCATGGTTTTCTAAGTTACATGCTGTATAATTTTATTCTATAGCACCACGTGTTTCATGGACATGCAGAGGAATCCCCCTACCCCAGAACTGTTTTGCTGCTGACTCCCCAAAGTCTCTTCTACACCATCTAGAAACTCTGGCCCTGCCCCCGGTGTCCCCACGACACAGCAGGAAGGAAGATTCGGAATCCCATGCAGTTGGGGGAACCTGTGCCTGTCTGAGCAGAGAGGGAACCAACAGCACTGAATATCAAGTTTGGGAGGGTGCTCCGAGTACTGACTTCACAAAACTGAATGTGTAAAGGGTTGCAAGTTACCTTTGTGAAAATGGGCTATATTTCCATATTACAGTGTCTGCAGTATACCTGCAATCTATATGCAGGTATTGCTTTAATGTTTCTTTCCAGACCAGTAGGTCCTAAAGTTCCATCTCCTTGAGAAATGTGTTCTGTGGCATATGTGATTCGTAATTGATGAGTTACCTTTTGGGCAAATGAAAGCACAGAAATTGTTTGAACTTCAGAGAAAATAAGCAAATTATCCATGCAGTTTCTTAGAGTTTGTAAATGAAGTTTAGTCTTGCAACTAAGTAGTTCCTGTTTACTGTTGTGCCAGAGGGTTCAAACACATGCCAATGTAACACTTTCACCAAAATTGCTCTATCAGTCCTGAGAAATATTTTCACACATCCTGGGCATTAATATCAAAGGCCTAACAGTTGTGGCAGCCAAAATATATCAAAACAATTTCTTGGTACAACAGTTCCCAGTGAAGTGTAGATATTGACTCTGTGACCTAGACTGACTCCAGGCTGGATAATAACATTTGATTAATTGATAATAATTTTATGGTTTATGATGTTTATGGGGATCGTTTATTGTCTTGTGCAGTCATATACGGTCGTAGAACCTTGTGAGACATTTTCGTTTCCCTAGAAGGTAATGAATCTGATTGGCAAATCTGTTTCTATTAAAATCATTGGGAAATTTGCCAATTACTTCAATGAGTGCAATATGGAACTCATGAGTTATTGTTGCAGTTACTAAATAATCTGCCATAATATCTACAATTACATTACATTTGCATACATTAAAAAAGATAACATTTGTGCCTCTGAAGACCAGATAATCTACCTCACAATTTGTATAGCCAACTAAGTTAAGCACTTGGGAACTGTGTTTGTGAAGTGTGTTTTTGCTTCATTGTGTTTCCAGGATACAGCTTATAATAAAAGACCATATATATAAGGCACATCTCCCTCTTCATGCTTCCTTTTGCTCCACAAGGGGTAGTAATTTTGATTTTGATATATACCATCAGCTAGTGCCTCTCCTCCTGCTTATTCGGCTGCACACATTAGCAGTAGACAGACTGGAGAAGGCTCCCTCCATCCTCTGCCTCTCTCTGCCCATTAATCCCTCATTAATGTACAAATACAGAAATAAGTAAAGTTCTGGTTCCTTCCTGCTTCTTTTCAGAGCCCAAGTTGTATTAGTCCCAGAGATACATTTATTTTATTGAAATGAATGATTGAATAAGCTGTGCTACTAAACAGGCAAAAAATTTGACATATGGAGAACCTGTTTAATTCACTGGACTGAGATTGCAGACCAATTCTGACAAACATCATGAGCCTTCTTGTGAACAATCTTCCTTCCTGACCTGGACAGAAAACTGTGAGTGCAAAAGTATATCTTTGACTGGTTGTCAAAGCTGCTTTTACCTGCAGCTGACAACTGAGCCCCATGTGGCTGCTCGCTCGCTCCCTGTGTTGGGATGGAGTGTGAGGATTGGACAGGTGAAAGTGAGGGAACTCATGGGTTGAGACGAAGGCAGTTTAGTAGGTAAATGAGAAACTATACAAGCAAGCAAAGTAAAAGAAAGAATTTATTCACTGCTTCCCATGGGCAGGCAGGTGTTCCCAGGAAAGCAGGGCTCCATCACGTGTAGCAGTGATTTGGGAGGACAAATGCCATTGCTCCAAATGTTCCCCCTCTTCCTTCTTTTTCTTCTGGCTTTATATGCTGAGCATGTTATGTGGCCGGAGATATCCCTTTGTTCAGCTCTTTATGGATTTATAGAAATTAGAAGGAACCTGTTGAGCTTTCTGGCTGCCCACATTACTTTTATTTCCCTTCAGCTGTGTTTGTTATTGCATTGTTTTAAAATAGGAAGATCCTGACTTCTTGTGGATTATTCTACTATCTATTGTAATTATTGCAATTCTGGAAATGTGCAGCTTACTCAAGTGTTACAAAAGAAAAAAATAAAATGCTGCGTATCTTCACCTGCTGTATACCTTGGCCATATGAGGAATTAGACTGAAAAATTCAATATATTTCTAATAAAGAAGGTAAGGTAGGGGAGATACTCTGTGAGAAGGTGATATTTCATTACTTAGCACAGTGGCAAAGTAGAATTGGCCAGTACCAGGTATACTATATGCTGCATAAATTACTGCTTATCTCTTAATATGTCCTGTCCTAAATATATTTGGGCAAAATATAGGGACTCATTTTATAAAGTGATTTCTAATTTTGCTCACAGAGGTTGTGCACTCACCTATAATCAAGCAATTTGATAAGAGTTGCCTGAATAACAGTTGCAGTATGTCACATTGTCCAGAAATGTTGCAACATGTTTTGGTTTTTGGGTTTTTTTGTTCATTCGTTTTTTGTGGTTTTGGTTTCGTTTTTGGTTTTTTTTTTTTCATTACTACAGCTAGTGTTCTTTGACATAGAGGCAGAAGCAGGTTCAACGGAGATAAGAATAAGGTCTCCGAAGTCATCATACCGGGGTTTCCCTGCACTTGGTGCCCACATGAGATGGATAAGCAATACACTCCTGAATGAAAGCAGAGTGTGCCAGCTCCTCTGTGAAATCTGATGTACAGCACTACGTCACCTGGTAACAAGGCAGTTGCTATCTGAAGTATCTCAGCAAATAAGGTTGTGAGTTGGTACAACAAGGGGAACTCGTCCCTTTGTGCTTGCCCCAGAGTCTGAAGCTGAGTGCATTTCAGCTGGTGAGAGGTTTCTCCTAAATCAGTGTGGCTGTGCATTGAGCTGCCAATGGGCAATGCTGGAAGGAGTGGTGGAATCAGCTTCATGTTCTGGCCGTGGTTCCTTACATCCCAGATGATCTTGTGGCACCACCAACTGGTTTGATACATTTTGAACTCTAGGAAAAGTAGTTTACCTTGGAGATTAAGAACAATGATACTTTTTGCTTGTAAGCAGAAGGAGGTGGAATCTATTTGTGAGGTAAAGAAGGTGTGCATCTCTTTGGTCAGGACACAACTGTTGATATTACTCAAAGACCAAATTACTTCAAATAATCTGAAACCTGTCAGTACTTCACAGCTGTCCCAAAATAGGTTATCTGGAGTAGCATGCTATTTTGAATTAGAAAGCATCTCAGGAAGTCAGAGATAAAAAGTTCTGCTGATGCATTCAGAGGGAGCTATATATTGTATAGTTTTATATCTTCCACAGACTATCAGAAAACAGCATTTGTATCCTGAATGTTAAGACTATATCATAATCATTATTAACCAGTACGGTCATTATGAGCCTGCTTGTTTTAGCCCTCGGGTAACAAAGTTCACAGCTCCATCAAGCTCTGTCATAATCAGCCTTATTATAAAAACATAATATTGTAACCTTCAAAGGCTCCCTGTGCTAGTGCAATAAAAAGAGGGAATGAACTGAAATAATCTTTAGGCTAACAGCAGTTGCAGTGGGAAAATATAATAATTTTTATGCATGTAATGTACATGCTCCATCCCCACCCTCTTCATGCTCTTCTCACCAGGACAAAAGCTATCCCTCAGACCCCTTTTGGAGCCAAATTAGCTCATCAAAGCAGAACAAGTTTGTAACACAGTGTTCACTGCATATCAAATGCCCATGCACTACTTTGATTTCCATTCTTTGGAGTGCTGTTGCCATATTTTAAGTATTTCATTTCAAGGAGAAGAGCTATTAAGTGTTTCCCCCAAAGTAGCTGATTATTCAATGGCTAAAGATGTCAAGGATAATGAAATAAAAAGGGAACTGGGCTGTGATAGTCTCGAACAGGAAAATGCATCTCATTAGAAGGCATTCCCACCAGAGAAGTCTATGGTATTACATGCATTAATTCCTTTCTGCTGTTAAGTTGTTAACCAAGTTTGGGATGAAAACAGCATGCAGCCTCAATGACAGTGCACAACTGTGTGCAAACAGTAATTAATCGTTGGCTCCCTGAATGGAGCCTCTGTGAGGCTGGAGGCAAATCAAAGGGCTGGCCTGGTTTCCAGCGCTTGAGGAACACGCCATGCAGTACAATTGGGAACATTCACGTTATGAATATCCCCTTGTAAGCTGTGTGGCAGGAGGCTGAGGGTAGCTGGCCTCCACAGGCTCAAGTCTGTGCTCAGCAGAAGGACCTGCCCTTTGGTGTTTGGTGATGGGGACAAACTGTTCATGCTCTGATCCAAGGATATTTCAGTTGAATTTCCTGGCAATTCTGGAAGGAAAAAGAAAATCAGACCCACTACACAAAACATTTGTATGTGAATTTATATATTTGAGGCTGTTTGCAAGAGTTTATTTTTGAAATGGGGATAGTGTTCTCTACAGGGAGACACACACTAGAAGTTTATTGATAGCTTGTCATGGTCAGCAAAGTCCAGATATACTGACAAGAGGTGTAAGCACTTCCTCCCTCCCCAACCCAGCAGCCTGGCTGAGCCTTTTGAGCAGGCAGTGCATTCTGAGGTAGAGAAACGTATTGTGTCAGTATGAAACCCAGTGGTTGTCATTAGAGAATCAACACATTTTGCCAGCAATCCTTCCAGTGGTGTCTGAGACACCACAAAATTTCCTTGCACTTGGAAGAAGCAAAACAGCTTCCTGAGAAAGAGCACTGTGCGGGAAATGTGGGCAAATGTGGTCTGCTTGGAAGGATAGCAAGTGGGTCACTGTCATTGTGGGTGCAGCTGTGGGTTTGGGGGAGGGTTGTGCTGAGATGAATTGTGGACACCAGGACCAAGGAGACTGTCAGGCACTGAAGTGGGTTTCATTGTGTTATAAAATCCCTTAAAAATATTGCAGTATCTGTAGCATATATGACAGTAGTAGTGTCCATCCTGCAGCTTGCAATAACCTCACTGCAGCACATGTGCTCATAGTTACAAAGTTATCTTTGTACGTGTCATGACATTTTCTGCTACGGTGAAATCCATTTTCAGTGTCAGCATGAACAGGACTTCTCCCTGTGCTGTGTCTGCCTGCCAAAAGGAGGTGAAATACAGAAGGGCTAAGGAAATCATATAAGTAGAATGCTCTGTGGTTTTATGATATTCATATCAAAATAAAGTTGGTTTGCATTGTCGCTTGGTGTTAATTGTCCTAGGGACATGGTGCAATTTATATTAGTTGAGGTGCTGTTCCTCTTATCTGTCTAACATACATGCTGTATATGATAAAAGTCAAAATCTCAGCAATTAGTTTTTCATTCACCCACATCCTTTATGATGCAGATAAAGTGGTTTTTCTTCCTTCACATCCTTATGACAGTCTGTGTTGCTGAATAGCTATTTGTAGACAGCTGTAAGGTCTCCCAAGAACTTTGCAACCAGACTTCTGTACCTATGCTTCTTTCTCTGTCAGCCTAACACTGACCAGTGTTGCTTTACCCTGCCAGGTCTGATTGTCCGGGAGGTAAGCATCGAGATTTCCCGCCAGCAAGTCGAGGAGCTCTTCGGGCCCGAGGATTACTGGTGCCAGTGTGTTGCCTGGAGCTCTGCAGGCACCACCAAGAGCCGGAAAGCCTACGTCCGCATTGCATGTGAGTGTTCTGCTGTGCATGTTGAGTTGATGATGTTTAGGGGAGGTGGAATCTCTGCTGTTTGGGAGCGATTTTATTTCCAGCCAGTTAAGCTTTGTATTTTCTGCAGTTATAGATGCATACTAAAATTAAGGCCTTCAGAAATATTCATAAGAATTTCAGTTTATTCTCTTATTAAAAGCAAAATCTCATTCTTCTCCTCTGTGTAGGGGGAAAGCATCAAAACCACTATTTCTTGAGTACAGTAATTTTATATCTCAGGAAAAGCATCTGAAGCTAATGAGTAGCAATATTAAAAAAGCAAGCTATGATATGAGGTTCTTTCACAGAACCACAGAATGGCTGAGGCTGGAAGGCACCTCAGGAGGTCATCTGATCCAACCCTTGGCTCAGGCAGAGCCCCGGGCCCATGTCCAGATGGCTTTTGAGCATTTCCAACAAAGGAGACACCACCACCTCTCTGGGCAACCTGTGTCACTGCTCTGTCACCCTCACAATGAAAAAATATTCTCTGACGTTCAGAATGAACTTTGTGTGTTTCATCTTAGTTCTGTTGCCTCTGGTCCCATCATTGGGCCCCACAGAAAAGAGCCTGAATATGCCCTCCTTGCACTCTCCCATATGGTGTTTGTACACGGGGATGGGAACCCCCTTGAGCCTTCTCCAGACTGCGCAGTCTCAGCTTTCTCAGCTCTTTCTTGTAGGAGAGATGCTAGTCATCTTTGTGGCCCTTTGCTGGACTGTCTCCAGTGTGTCCATGTCTCTCTTGTACTGGGGAGCCCAGAACTGGACCCAGAACTCCAGGTGTGATCTCACCAGTGCTTCACAGAGGGGAAGGGTCACCTCCCTTGACCTGTTGGCTATACTTTTTCTCTAATGCAGCCCAGGATATCAATAGCCTTATTTGCCATAAAAATACATTGCTGACTCATCATCTACTTGGTGTCCACCAGAATACCCAGGTTCTTTGTTTAAAGCTGAAGGTGTCTATCACTGCAGCCATATAATAAGACTACTGTTCCTTAACAAAGAAAATAATGTGTATTTAGCATGTCATGTGATGAGATTGGTAATATGAGTTTGAAAGTGGTCATCTTGACCCTAATATTTCATCATTGTTATTCATGGCTACTAACCTCAGTATTTATTTGGAGCCAGTCCCAGCTTAGACCCCAAGAACACAGGGCAACCAGTTCCCTGAAAGCAGATCTTCATTTGACTGTACAAATATTTAATGTTCATTAATTTTCAAAGAGGTGATTTTCTTTGTAATAGAGTAGTCACACTGGGGACTCCCATTTCTCTTTCACATAATGAAATGCCGCTCTGCATAATAGGAACAAAATATATCATCTGAAATAGTCTCACTTCCACTGTTTTCACCCCAGCAAAAACACTTTTTGTGAGAAAAGGTCATTAGAAACTGGTTTTGCAGCATACTTATATTTCCTGCACTGTGCCTAACAATTTACAAAGGGATAAGAGAATTCTTCCAGCTTTTCAGAGACACGTTAGGAGAAGGACTCTGTCATTTAAAACTCTCCATTTAGAGCTTGATTCTCCTTTTGTTCTTGAGAAAGTACTACGTGGTTAAATCCTCAAAAAGGAGGTACCCTCTGTGTAAACACCCTGATACAAATCTCGGAGGTTCCATTTAAATACATATTTTTGAATGCTTTTAGTCCAAGTAACTGACTGGAAACAGGGACATGTACTTTTGAGTAGAGGACTACACCTCAGAGAAGAATTTCCTCAGGGCTAAGGGGAATTAAAATTATTGTCTTCCTGCAAATGTAGAAATGCCATTATATGGGTGCATAGTGCTGTCCCGTGGCAGGAAACTTTTCAGGACTTTGCAGATTTTTTTTTTTTTTTTTTTTTTTTTTTTTTTTTTGGTACTGAAACAAATAACAAATGGGAGTGATTTCAGTTTTGGTTGGGTTGTTTGGTTTTTTTTCCTTCTTCAGAGAGGCTCAGCAATGTTTAAACAGATTTTTTAGATTATGAATTCTAACTTAATTTTGTTTAGTAGATTTTCATGTCCTGCTGGGCAGCCCTTGACAGATGACCATTAAATTAACACAATTTGGAAGTATCTTATATATATTTGAGTGTATTTTGCTTGGTATTTAGGTTACTTTTGTGTGCTGTCATGGGTATGCATCTAATTTCTATATAGAACATAATATTTATGTGTGTATGCTATTTTATATCAATTGGTATTTCTTCCGAGGTGTCCACATTTCTATTGAAGGTGCTCATAATACAGAGTTTACTTATTTACTCCTTAGGATAAAGGGTTGAAGTATTAGGCCTTCGATCTGTAGATTTTAAACCAGCTGCAAAAGCACATTCTCTACAAAATTGTCCATTTACAATTACACAGATTTCTGTAAATTTCTCAGATAACTCATGACTGTTTTTAGAAACTCGGACAGTTGATGTGGGGAATATGCCTTACTTTGTGATGTCATTTGGTCTACAAGATCACTGCTTTAAACTCTGGAGTCAGAGACACCACTACTTACCTGTATTCACAACTTTGACTTCTTAGGACAGAATCTTTACTGGCAATATAATAGCTGTTTTATAATAAACTTTCAACAGCTGGCAAGTGTTCTGATGGTTACAAAATGTGCTGTGAGGCTGGGATGCAACATAGAGTCCATGCAGTATTTATTAATCCAGGAAATCAAGAGTGTCCAAAACTTAAGATGGACAGAGGAGTCCATCTTTCTAGAGCAGTTTGCAGCTATAGCTGCTTGTTTGTCACCCATGCGGTCTTCCCTTTTAATTGACACAAAAGTGAGCACTAACACCTTTAGGAAAGCTGAGGGGTAAATGGAGCATGTAAAGTGCTCTGTTTAAGTGGTATTATTTATCTTAATATCTGAACCTGGTGATTTCATCTTGACAGGTACAGCTGTAGCATAACTAGCCATACTTAGCACATTTAGAAAAGCTTGCTTCCTCCCTCTCTCTTTCCCTTTCCCTTTCTCTCTCCTTCTCTCTCTCCCTTTCCCTATTCATCTCCTTCTCCTCCTCTTTCTGTCTTTTCTCTCTCATGCCCTTACATCTTATTCTGGAATTATTGTGCCCTCTCAAGGGCTCCATTAAAACAAACAAACAAAAAAATAGCATCCAGCACCACTGTTCACTGAGCGTGTAATAGAATTAACTGAAAAGTAATTTGAAAGTGTGAAAAATGTGCATCCTGGAAAAGTGGCTTGTGTTTGTTTAATGCAGGGTCAGGCATGTGTCAGAAAATACATAACAACCTAGTCAATGAAAGTTCTCAGTGAAAATCAATTGCAACATTCTCTGACCAAGAGCTTCAGTTATTCAGGAAAGAAGTAATCTATAAATATGGAGTAAAGATGCTGATGGTTTTCAAAGGCTGCCCATGCTAGCAATATAAACAGGAAAAGAGTCTGAGTCTAAAGGCAACATCTCAGCTTCCCTAAGTCTTCAGGGCATTTAACGGCAAATCACTGTTCACTCCTGCATCACCAGTGTGCTAGGAAATGACTCCCTTCTGTGCAGGCTGTTTCTGAATAGGAACGTTTTTCCTATTTCATGGAATTCATCTTCCTGGGGTGTTGGTCCCCCCCTGAGAGCAGAGCTAAGCATTTCATCCTCTTAGACTAGCAGATTTGCTGAGATTAATTTTCACTTTGCCATTTTAGGTATCTCAGTACCCAACCAAGTAGGGACATCTAATGTATATATCTTGGTGGAGCTGGAAAGATATAATAAATTTTCTGAGATATTGGCCAAGGAAAGTGCTAAAACACATTTCCTATTTATTCACACATTTCTTATTTATTCTAGGTACATCCTATCAGGAGCACTAGGAGTTTTGATACAGTTTTTATGTTCAATTAAAAAAATCTTACTGTTGTGGAGGGATTGAGGAAGGAGGGTGATTGGGCAGCTTTACCTTTGGTTGTAAAATCCCAAGCTGAATATAAAGTTTTAATGTGAATTTTCTGTAACAGGACTGATGTCATTGAGCACATAAAACCTAACAGGGCAAAATTCCTGTTAAAACAATGAATGATATCTGAGCCTGTGTAACCAAAAGCAGAGTTAAACCCACTGGAAAAAACATCTGATAAAGACTAAACAATAGCTGCAGGATTTGGCCTAATTTTTAGATCAGATAATAAAGGGGTGGCTGAGACAAATTGCTTTGAGCCCATGTGCATAGAGCAATCTCACTTTTCATTTGCACCACTTTGGTGTTGCTGTAGCCTCACTAACCTCATGATGTTAACCTATGCTGTCCTTGAGAACATATAGTAAGAATATAAGCCCTAAATCTGCTGTCAGGTTTTGGATTTGTTGAACACTTGTGAGAAAATAGAAGCTTTTTCTGTAATTTCTATTACCTGATCTTTTTTGGTGTAATGAATGTGAATAGTTTTTTCTTTTCCTTTATTCATTATCGTAAAATCTGAAATTAAAAACCAGAAAACATTTTAAAAAGCCCTGATGCTGTAAGGAACTGTGCTACAGTTAATCTTTTTTATAATTTTGTACTAGTTTCCTATGTACTTGTCTAAAAGCCTTTATTTCCCCTGACATTTTTTCAAAGGAATGTAGTTAATATATGCATGTCAGATACTGTATACTGATAAGATAAATGGAGTACAGAAAAGTAGATTGGTTCTTCTGATGGTTTATCTCCGCCTGCAAGGGATATGCAGTTATACAAAGAAATAGATAGGAAAAAAAAATAAAAAAAAATCACAATTTCTTTACTGACACTTGTTATCTCAGCTTTTAGTCCTGAGGCCCATGCTCCATGTTACATTGATGCCGTGCCTTTCTTCCCTCCCTTCACATACCTAATCCAAGCAATGCTGTGAGGGCACATTCTGTAGCCACCAAAGCATTAGAGCTCATTGCAATAGATTCAAAATTGAGTGGATGCTGAGATAAGGAGAGTGAGCTAGGAAGGACAGCACTTGAAAGTTCTAATAGGAAGGTGTTTCCAGGATATCCAGTATCAAAAAATACCCTAAAATGTGTTTTGTATGCTTTTATAAGCGTGTATGGGAGTTAACAGAGACAGGACCTTAATTCCTTCCTTGTGTACCATTTAAGTTGCTACTAATCAATAGCTGCTGCTTGTAGTTAATAAAGGGATAACTGATGCACGTGGTCTTGAGCTGAGATTACTGAAGAACAGCAGATTACAGAAAGGGCAGCAGAGAAGTTAACTGCACATTTAGCATACTTGATCCTAGCACTCTGCTTTTCCTCCTGAGAGGCATGTTTCTGTACTGCTTCCCAAGTTAACAGGCATGACCACTCCCAAATTTAACGATGCAGTTACAACGGTATTAAATACAAATTACATTGCACTGTATTAAAGAGCCAAGACTCTATAAATTAAAGTGGACTTGATGTCACTGTTGGTATTGCTTAAAAAACAAAAAGGGACCCTTTTACTGAATTTATATGAATTTATTCCCTCTGTAGTAGCTTTGAGAACATCCTACCTACACTGTCATGCCTAAAAAATTATCGTCTTTCAGGAGAATCTGCTTAGTGCTTGGTGGTGCAGGTTGGTTCCTGCTTCCGGGCAGGAAGTTAACAGAATTTTTTATATATTTTGGTAGTGTATCAGAAGAGCAACAACAACAAAATACCAGATTTATATAAATAGTTTTCTTTTTCAGTTTCAGTGTTGTGTAAATTCAATTCTACATATGAATTGCAATGTATACCTGATGTTTCTAATGTCTGTTTTTAGTCCCTGTAGTATATCTGTCACGTAAAAAGGCACCAGTTGAGGTTAAGTCATTTGAACATTACATTTAGATCTATTTGAAAACCAAGAACTTTGGATTTCATCTTCAATCTCCAAATAAAATAATGAGTAGAATTAAATTCATAAGTTAGTTTTCAGGTTAAGCTTACAAAGAAATACCGAGTTATCAAGTGAAAATGTAAGAGGAAGAGAACTGTGCAACTGATGTACAGCTGGGAACCCATCTGCTCAGTGCACTCTTGATAAAGTTTGCTTGCTTGTATTTTTTAGAGTTGTATCCATACCAAATGTGTTGAGTGGGTCGTTCTTCATTGCAAGCACAGCACACATGGAAGCTGCATTGCAAAAGAACGTTTAGCCTTGGGTGCACCTGGCTGAACTAGCTTAGGGCTTAAGAGAGGAGAGGGAAAATGGTTTTTCTGCAGATATGTAGACAGTGAGTCTCCAGAGAGTTATGAAGAGTGTAGTATTATCCCCAGCTGGCTCAAGATACCATTGGCAGAATGAGGGTCTGGCTGGTTTGCATGACTCATTTGCTTAGGCTGAAAATACAGAGGAAATAAAGGAGGAAAGAAGGTCCTGGGCAGAGCATCTTATACGTTGTAGTAAGAAAACGGTGTTCCTCACTCATTCTGTACTTCAGGTCCATGGATATAGTAGGCTGCATTTCTAAAACATGATGCAGGCTTCCAAGAAGCCTGCTTCAGTCCTCATCAGCTGCTCACCTGTGATGCTTCTTGGCCCTGTAGGATGTCAGCCCAGCTTCTTACTGTCTGTGCCACCAGAGGGCTAGAGAAAAGCTCAGCCAGACTGAGTCACAAGCTCAGTCAAAAGCTGCCAGGCATCTTTGGAGAGGTGGAAGCTCCACTGTCCCTGATGGTGCTTTCCAAGGCTGAGAATGTGGCAGGGTCAGCCTCATGGAGCTGCGATATTTGTCTTTAGGACTGTCCAGATATGAAGCAGAGAAGGAAAGAGTGGCATAGAGTTGTGCATTGAGCGTTAAGATGGAGTTTTGAGGTGTTGCCTTACTTCCTCAGTCCTCAGCTCCAGCCCCTGATGCTTGGGCCAGCTGAGAGCACAGGCCTGTCCAGCCACAGTCTCATTCCCTGAGCAGCCATGCACTGAAGGAGCGCAGCAGGCTTTGATCAACACCCAGCATGTGGCTGATGCAGCAGGGACTCTGCAGGGTGAGACATCACACTTAAGCCATTGATAGAGCTTTCAGGGGGAACCTCTGGCTTACAGGCTGATGACACTCCTGTGACTGTCTCAGTGGAAATCTGGTTTGATCTAATTAATAAGAGACAGCTGGAACCATACAAGAATAAGATGGGAAAAAATGAGGTTTTTGCACCTAACCTTTCTGTTACTTATCCACCAGTGTGATTGATCCCTGTGCAAAGGTCATAGACTCAGCTGTGAACAGAAAAGCAAGGCCAAAGTATGCCTGGCAGATCATGGTTTCTTACATTTAGATTTGCTATTCAGTCTCTTATGCTTTTTTCCCAGGGAAAAAAGAAAAAAAAAGTGTCTCTTGACTCTATCCACATTTTGGAAGGTGATGGAAGAGGAACAGACCAGTTTTGCATTATTAGCCATATTTCTCGAACTCAGCATCAGTCATTCGAGTTCGGGAAAAAATGCAGTGAAATGTGTTTTTGTAGGCATGTGGATCCTTTTTCATTTTGTAGAACATTAGTGGCATTTTACCACTCTTTTTCCATAATTATTTTTCTGTTTGTGTGTTCTTATTAAGCTAGGTAAAATTAAAACCTTGCCTCTTGAGAACACTCTCAAGGGTAGGAGGTAGACTTGAAGTAGAGTTACTAAAAGGAGGAGAGAGTCTTAAAGGTCTACCAAGGGCAGAAATCCATCTTTCCCTGACAGTAATGCTGTATTATTCTGTTCATCTGGTTTGCATCTAATTCCTGGCTGACAAATGTCTATTTTTCATGCTCATTCATTAGTCACCCTTACATTAGCACTGCATTGAACCGTCTGGTCTGCCTCTTATCACATTTCTCAGAAATTATAAAAGATATCCTTATAGTTTTACCCACCTACCCATCGCAGTAAAACCTAGAAAAACAAAGAGATAAAATACATTTGATTTAAAAAAAGAAAGATAAGATTCTTTGCTCTTTCGTAGTAGTCGACAGGTGGAAAAGGAAGACAGGAAATTACATGACTTCCTGTATAAGCTATTACCTTTAGCAGGCAAAAATGCAACTTCTGAGTGTTTTGTAAGAAAAAAAGTGCATTAAACAATGAAATCATTTAGCAGTGCATCGAAATGTAGATCTAATGCCCTTTTACCCCAAAAAAGCGTAGAAATTCAGGAGTAAAGCTGACAATATTATGTACACTGATATTCTTATTTCTCATTATTTTAGTTTTATACCTGTGAATGTTCTCTCATTTTGGTGCAGCTCTGAATGCAGCCATATGTCCTTACCAGAGAAGATTGTGCAGGAGTCTTTCAGGAGTCTTGGAGGAAAGTCTCATCTTAAGTATGCTGTAAACATGCTGCAATATATGCCACAAAAGCTCCCTTCAAGTTTACTAGGACCCTGCATTAGTAAGGAAAATAGAGTTTGGCTCAAGATGGCAGACGAGAATTTTAATTATTCCCTTTGGTTTCTTTCTAGGAAGACAGCTTTGAAGGGAAGCTAGAGGTGGGGTAAAGTGCCTGATGGCGGTACAGGTTGTTACCTGAGCCTGGCAGTGATATCTGTACCTGCAGCTGGGTGAGATATGTGAGAGAGACAAGACGGACCCTTCAGCATCACTGTTCACCCCGGCCCACTCTGCTCTGGAGAGATGAGCTGTGGCAGCAATATTACTTGTATAAGGGGAGGAAGAGTATTGCTAACACAGATAATACAAGATTATTCTACATTACCAAAATAATAATGGAAAGAAAGTGCAACTGCCTTTCTCTTGTCTCTCCCCCTAAGAAGGTGAGGGTAGAGAAGGCACTCTCTTGGTGTCTCAGTAACTGGGCTGCTGCCGACCTGAGGCTTTAGTGATGCACACACTGCCTCTTCACAGATGGAGAGGTCTTGATCCTGAATGGATCAAATGTTTTATTGATTTGCTGTTTCATGCATATTACCTGAAGATTGTTAAAACTTCCTCCCCCCACACTTTTTTTTAACTGGGTTGTCTTTTTTTAGTCTCTTAGGAAAATGTATCCCTTCTATCCTTGCTCACAAACAATTGTAACTTATATGACACGGCGAGAAAGTGAAAAATATTATTGAAAATGCCCTGTTTGGGAAATATCTGAAGTCCTTCAGTACATTAGCAAGCTCACCCATTCATGATTGACATAGTGAAGTTTCCATTACTACTATAATTGTTAAATGGCAAAGGAAGCTGAGGACTGAAGAATTATAAGGATGTCACTGTTATCTACAGAAATCATAGCATGTGCCATAGAAAAAATCAGTCACTTCAAAACCCAGTGCTGTCCCAGTAGATTGTTTCATGATACTTACAGCAGGTGACAAAGATGTTTGTCCAGGGCCTCTGCTTCCTCATCGCTCAAAAACCTATCTTATTAAGTTGTGCATGTCACAATCACCCAACCTTATGCTTGGTTAGGTCAAACCTGCCCTGCACTGCTGCCATCTGTAGCTATTTGTAGGTCACATGGCTGCAGTGGGAATTGGTGAGAAAAAGTTTTAAACACGTGGGAGAGAACCAACAGAATATCATATAAGAGTCTTGAAAATACACAATTATACACCTTTTTTCCCCCCACCCACAAATTAGTATAATTTACTCAATAGTATCTAATGGCTCCTTTGAGAACATTACTGCCTATTATATCTAGGCTTCTATTTAGTGTATTTTTAGTTTGTGGATCATTGACCAGCTTGAATCCAACAGCATTAAAGCAACCTCACACAGCAAGGCACTGGGGATGGGGGCAGCCAGGAGAGCCAGGGTCCTTGAGGGTTCATCTCACCTGCGACAGCCTCACTGCAACTATTCCAGCTATTCCCACTGCAGAAACTCCACCTGATGATAATAAAGAGGTGCATATGGGATTTTTTACTTTTATTACACATTTCTAGATTAATGCTATTTACTTTTGTATACACTAAAATTTCTCGGTTTGTTTAAAGGCAAGTGCCTTATAGGAGAGGTGATTTTTGTGCACATGAGGCAATGTAGAACATCAAAGCCCTCTTAAATGTTCCAGGAAGGTAGGCAGAATAGTAAATCAATATGTCAAGGAAAAAATTCAGATTATTTTCTACTTACTCTATCTCTACTGTCTTCATCCCTCCATATCTGAACACCTGAAAGCTATTATTGATATGCTATTTATTACTGTGCTTATATGCTTCCATTACTGTCACGGTACTTTTCTCATTTGCATTCAGCCATGATATTAGAGCACAATTATTGTCTGCATTGTGCAGTGTGTGTATCTGCTAAATGCACTAAGGTGTACCTGATATGGAGGTAATTCTTTTCTTTTGAAAATACCTGTGGAACTAGCAGTAGTGTGATCATATGGGTACTGCTGTCAATATAACCCCAGCTGTTTGCCAACTTGAAGCAAACTGCATTAACCTGGCATTATGTGTGCCCAGGATACCTATCGAGCCCACAGGATGGGTGAGGAGCCTGGGCCAAAGGAATAATGTAACTTCCCAAGAAACCCACCACCTCCTGAAAGTGCTGCTCATTTCCATGTTTAATGTGTGGAAGTTCAGCAAGCCAAAACCCAGTGTTTTGTCCTTGGAATGACTCCTGCCCCCAGTGCACCTGGAAGGCTTGGGTTTACTCAGATTGAGCCATACAACCCAAATTTTCCCTGGTTAGCCTGTCAGAGAGAATGGCATGAATCTGGAGGGCTGATGATGCTGGAGCTGGCAGTGTGCTGGGAGCTATGTACAGACATCTGACCTAAACTGGCCGGTTGCTTCACTGTGGTTGCTCTCACATGAATGAGCATCACTGGACTGGAATAACTCCAGTGTGACCAAGGTGCTGACAGGCATAGCTTGGTAAAACTTGACATGACATCCTAAGAAATGTTCGACCCGACTTTTGTTTCTCCTCTTTGCCCTAAGTTATCTGGTGTTATAGGGTAAAGCCTCCTTCAGCAAAAACTTCAGGTTAAAATGTTGTAGTGAGGTTGCTGTGACATTGGTATGTGCTTCCTTTTAGCAGAGGGTAACCCCCAAACAAGTAGACAGCTGGAGACAATAATTTCTTGTATTGACACAGGGGGATCTGTCAAAGCTTATCCTTCCGTGCCTTAAACTATGACCATAAAACTTGTCCCATCAGAGGGGCTCTCAGTATCCCTGCCCTGTGTGCTAGAGGGAGCAGGAATGCCAGTGGTGGGAAAGCACTGAGGTGTGGAGTTACTTCTTTCATGCCTGTGGTGCAGGGGAAGGACTGAGATGCCTCAGTTTCACTGTGGAAAATTCTTGGGTTTAAAGATGTTAGATGTTTGCTACTGTACTAGCTTAAGTTAACATTAACATCTCCAGCTGTAACAGCTTTTCCATGGTACAATTAGATTGACATTTAATTCCAGGTAGTTGAACAGCCACACTTTCCCAATACAGGCTAAGAGATAGGGGTCTCATGCTATCCAAAGGTGAGTTTCAGAGGATCTGATTTTAGTGGCAGCCACCTCATGTCCTTTTCCATCTATGCATTCACCTGCCCCAGGTTTTGCCTTTTGGTAGTTCTGATGCAGTTCCTTGTGGGGTCAGGTCTAAATTAGGTATTGGAGGTAATCTAGATGAAAAATAACTCTTTGGATGGTTTATTTGTAAACCGTTGCAGTTTAGTGATCTGTTTTCCAATGCAGTCATAAGTTATGGCTTCTCAAAATAAATATTTGACTTTTAAATTGTTCCCATATGACTATGACTTGTTTCCAATACGACACAAGTATTTGTGCAACCTCACTGTAAGCTGATGTAAGGAACTGGTGTGACTTCAGAATAAAAAGTAAAATAAAAATAAGTGGTTTGCAAAGTTTTTGAAGTCCGGCCAGCTCTCTGATGTGGCTTTGAACATGTCCTCGTGTCCATTTGGAACAGGAACCAGGAGCAGGGAGAAATATCAACAATAGCTACTGGGGCTGAATGCTCAGCTCTCCAAGGCCGTGTCTTCCCTGGCACAGTGGAGAGGGTGCCAGTCCACGGCAGAAATATGGAGACAGTGGTAAGGAGGGAACTTCTGCAGCCCATTTTGCCATCTGCACAGAGGTATTACAGAAGAACACAAAAAAGCCAGAGTTCACAGCTTTCAACTGTAATGAACTGGTCTGATCTCTGGAGGTGCTTTCGATGCCCTCTCAGCCTGCTGCATTTCTGTGCTGCTGTGGAGGGATCCAAGCATGGTTCAGTTCCACATTGCTATGTTTTTATTATCATTAATATTATTGTGGTTATTATTACATTATTATTAATAATAATAATAACTTAGAACTACAGAGATAATGATAAGGGGCAGACAAATTCACTAAAGCTATAAAGTTAATGCTTCTAAGCTAATAGTACATTAGATCACAGCAGGAGCACTTTCACCTATGAGTTTAAGGCAACTCAATTTATATGCTATAGTTTTACAGATTTATTTCATTTTCCATAACTTTCTTTAGTACTTCACCAGTGTAGTTTACCAAACATAAATTATCTGAAGAAGGGACTGGTTTCACTTTTTGTTCTGTTCGGACATGACCTTTCACAGTGAAGCCTTAGATCCTCACTGGGTTCATGTGCTGAACCACAGCATAAATAATAAATCCGCTCTGAAATCTTTGCTTAATGTTGGAATGAAGTGATAACATGACCCAGCCTTTTTAAAGTGCTTTATTTTCCTGGGAGCAGAACTGCTGTTTTCTCTGTCTCTTGCATTTATTCAGTATGGCAGTCAAATATAATTTAAATGACCAGCTATTAATAGTGCTAATATTTTTTTTCTCTCTTGCCAGATCTTCGGAAAACTTTTGAGCAGGAGCCCTTGGGGAAGGAAGTGTCCCTGGAGCAAGAGGTCCTGCTCCAATGCCGCCCCCCTGAAGGCATCCCAGTAGCTGAGGTGAGCATCAACAGCAGTGTCCTGGCACTTGGACATCCTAACTAAGGCCTGATGGGTGGCTAACAGTGCAGTGACTTAGAGCATGGCATGATGAATGGGTGGTAATGGAGAGCTGACTGACTGCTACTCTCAGAGAGGGTTGACTGGGAACTGATTAATGGCTTTGGGTTACGGTACCTTGCTGGGCAGAACTGCAGAGGGTTTGGTTGAAGTTTTTTCTTCCTTTTGAAAAATCACAATTATACCTGGCATCCAAAGGATACTTAGCTGGTGGAACATATTAATACCAGCCTACTCTCTTTCTGTTTCCTTTTAAAGAAACAATATATTTCACTTACTCTGGGAGGAACTTTTCAAGCATGATATAAAGAAGTTTTAATTTTTAGTTTACCAGATTATATTTCTCTCACATGTGCATGCATCAGCCTGCCAACTTGGCAAGAGCGAGGATGTACCATGGTCCAAGACGGGCTCCCAGGTGAAGTGGCATGAGGTTTGGGCCAGTAGGAGATGTGTCTGCCTCATAATCTATCTTTAGGAACTTATCAGTAGGTTTTACTACTGGCATTTAAGTAAACCCAGAGTGGGTAGCCTACCCTCCACCTGCAGAAGCCAGCCTGTCCTTCAGCAAAATCTGTGCCTGACTACAGCAGTGAGTGTCCCATTGAACAGAAGCCTTCCTAAGTGCAGTGGTGGCTCCAGCTTCAGACTCACAGCTCACAGAAGAGGGATTTCTGAGTCACAGGGGGCCTCTGAAATCCTAAATCCGCTGCGGCTGTTAAGAGAAAAATTGATTGCTAATGACGGTAATTCCCCTATCTGAATTCTCTTCGGTTTTCTTCTACCACGCACAGAAGAAACTGTTGCAAATTTGCATTAGGATAAGTCAGATTGTCATGGCTAAGTAGCAGAGTGGTTGTCACTCAGCACTGATGGCTGATTTCTCAGGAGATGAAGCTTAAACTGTTACCTTCCCATCTAACCCAAGTTTAGATTTAATCAGAATTGCAGACATGTCCACAAACATCAGAAAGAATAATTAGAAGATTTTTCCCATTTTCTTGTACCATAGGCTGTTTTCTTTCCCCTTTAAGATTTCCAAAACTGTAAGGAGTGTTTAGGTCTGCTGAGCCAGCTTGATGATGACTATAATATTAATCTGTTTGCTTTCCTCAGTAATTTAGCAGCAGGTTTATATTTTCCCTTCTGATGCTTTTTTGCATCAAATCAACTTGTTGTTGTGCCGTGACAGGAGTTTTTGCAATGGGATTTGTTATTCAGGCAATACAGGACTGTACTGGGGAACTTCATTGCTAGAAACAGAGATTAATGATGATGGGTAGTTTGTTTTTATGCAGTATTAGAAGCATCTCTGAAATTTCAGCAGCCAGTCTGGTTGCTCTCTTGGAAAGGTCTGTTTTACCCAGTCGTGTGGCTGGGACCCAAACAACACAATTTCACATGATTCGTGGAAAGTGATCTCTGAAAAATCCTCTGTGAGCTGCTGTCGTAACCGTTGTGCTTTTTCTTGCCTTCCGGTATCCTGCTCACTCTGTCAATAGCTCTTCATGACAGTACTTTGACTGGCTCTGAATCTTATTTGTACCATGGTCAGGGCAGACACCAATTAACACTTGGCAGGCTCAGAAATCATATCCTCCCCGTCTGACATTCAAAAGAACTGTTCTCAGTGTTGGTTTTTTCCCTCTTCTGACTTTTGAAGTCAGAAGGAGATCAAACACCCAGATTGGACAGCCGCCTAATACAGCCTCTTTGTAGATTCTTTCCAACACTATTAAAAGAACAAAGACCTGAACACTAATGAATATGAATACCTTAATGTGACATTTTATTACAGCCACTTGCTGAAGCTGGTAAGATAAATTTAAAAAAGCAGAAAGATGAAAGATAACTTGGTAGGTTGGAGGATTACATGATTATTTTAATTTAAAGATGAATGAGTTCTTTGTTTAAGACTTCATTTATTTGTTTGGAGAAGTTTCTGATATGATGGTACAGGTAACTCTAAGAAAGGACTTGGAAGAAGGCAGGCAGCAGACTGAGACTATTTTGCATCGTGTTGAAAGACTGCTTTCATTCCAATTAGAGTAGGTTAATGCGTATGCTGCAGCTGTGAGCAGCATTTCCAAATGCTTTGGTGAGCATGTGCCTCAGACTCTTCACACTCTGGGCACTGTGTTTTGTTTAGGTTTCTTTTTCACATACTGGCTTCTGAAGTAGTCACTGGATTTAACACTAAGAAAAGGTTACACTGTGAAACTGTACAAAATATAGCTCCAGTGTAATGTAATGCAGTGCATGGAGTTCAAAGTCCCAGCATCTTTCCCTTGCCTTTTCTCCACCTTCATTTTTTGTTTGCTTTTTTCCCGCTGGTATTTCAAAGTGGTGGGAATAAGCACACTCAGGGATAAATTCTGTCCTCTTTTCAGTATCTGGGGAATTCAGTCTTATCATTCCCAGCATATTTAATTAACCATGTCAAGCTCTTAGGGATCAATACTAGAGCAGATCATAGTATTACTGAAAAGCTGAACCACATAGCAGCATACAGCTTCTCCAAAGGGCAAGAAGAACAAAACCAGAAATGAGCAGATAAAGCTTTTAAGGCAACACTTACCAGTCCCTCAGATTCAGTAGTACATGACAAATATTAGAGTAGTCTCTGGTCATGGACACTGGGAAAAAAAAAAAAAAGCCAAGATCCAAAAGGAAGTAGATGTGTTAAAATACAATCAGCCTCATGGCCTGAGGTCAAATCAAAGGACATCTTGCTTGTTCAGTTGGGACCAAGTAAGGAAATAAGGTCTCTGGGAAAAGCAGATCAGCTTCTCTGCCGTCATATACCTCTGCCCACCAGCCCCAACCAGCATGGGTGCGAGCTGCACTGCGGCATGCCTCCCCACTCTCAGTTTTATAGCCAACATCAAGCCAAACCAAACTACAGGTTCTGAAAGACCTAGGTGAATGTTTTGGCTTTTCCAATGCATGGCCCAGGAAAGCAGGAGAAGGACCAGCACAGGTGCTGTTGCGGTGAGGTTTTCACACGTAGCCAAGGGGTGAAGAGGCAGACTCTTATTCCTGCTGTGACAAAAATAAATTAAAAAAAAAAAAAAAAAGAACATAAAAACAACTAGCACCCTGCCCTAGTTCCATGCTTTTCTGCCTTCTGCTTTTCCTCAATGGGGAGAAATAGGATAAGGTGGTGAGATGAGCAGTCTGACTCACCAGCCTCAAGCTCAGTGGAAATCAGACAGTTGCAGCTCGCCAGCAGCAGCAGAAGCACCCATTTTAATTCCACTCTTTTCTATGTGTGCATTTTACAAACCTAACCTAAGAAGGCAGAAAGGATCCCATTCTGTGATGCTCCAACAGTAATGACAGAGTTATTAGCAATTAACCCCTTAGCTCATTTAACTTGTTATTTGAAAGATGCTGGCATCATATTGCACATGATTAAATATAGTTAGAGACACTGAGTCACATCAAATTAGCTAACTGGGATAGGTTATAGACCAAAACACAAATGAGATGTAAGATTGGTTAATATGCCATAAGCTGCCAGATGAACTTTTGCATTGAACTCTATGATTTGTGGGGCCTTTAACAGGGAGATAATTGCTTCTTTAATTATAGTTGAGGTGTTTCACAGAGTAGTTTAATTGCAGAACAGAGTGTAGCGCAGTTTGGTGACATGGTTGGGTTTAAAGCTGGGTGTGATATTTATCTATGTTCATGGCTTTAGGAACTAGAGCAAGGGGAAAAGCGTTGCTGAGTCAAGAGGCAGAAGAGGGTGTTTTGCTGAGTCAAGGTGACTGTGACACAAACTTTACTCAGCTGCTCTTGTACCAGCAAAGCTGGTTGAAGCTGGGGACTTCTCCAATAGGCAGCATCCATTGGTTGCTCCATCTAATTGATTATTAGGTGACTGCTGTTTGCTTTGTTTCATGAGAGCCACTTATGTTCTGTAGAAGTTATCCCTTAACTGGGAGTTCATATGTATGCATTTCCATGCAGGTGTGTGTCACTGAGACAGTGTTTTGTATTCACGGCAGGAAAGTGAGCACTAAGAGAGACAAGTAGAGGAGTTTGTGGCCACAAAAGCTAATTAACTGAAAGTGACACTGTCCTTTGCAGTGCCTTGTGACATACAGCAGAACTGCTTCCAGGTGCAGGTGGAAGGAAGAGTGGGGAGGGGAAGGCAGGTTTGCATGCAGAAGGAGTACAGCCCAAAATTAATGAGGACTGCTCATCTGTTTTGCCATGGAGAGCCATTGGGTAAGGTCTAGAAATGCAGGCCTATTCTTCAAAATCACAGGATAAAGCTCCCTGTAGTAATCCCTGTCCCCCCTCCTTTCTGTTGCTTTTTACATACTTTTTTTCCCCCCAATCTACTGGTGTTTGGTCAGGACACACTTTTGTGAAGCAAAAAAAGCCAACTTGCTTGAAGGACAAGTTTGCATTTGGGTTTTGTGCTTTCCTGGAAGTACACTTACTACTAGCATATTAGCTGTCCTTATTTTTACATGTCCCACCAGTTCATTCCCAAGGTGCAGAAATGCACGCCAAGGTGCACAAATCTTCTTGCAGGACTGAGTTTTTTGAGACCTGAATTTTCTGTGGGATCTACCTTTATACTTTTCCTTTCTAATGCAGTTCCATTGATGCCGATGTAGATGAGGGCAGAACATGCTCCGAAGTGAATCAAGTTGCTGTGTGATTGAATTCAGGCAAGGATGATCTGTAGGACTGCAGAACAATCAGAATACTAGTTTTGACATGAATACTAGAATGCTAGAATACTAGCATTGACATGAACCCTGCTGGCTTTTCCTGTTCTCTACACCTTCTTTTTTATACCATTCATAGCTCTGGTGTGCTGGATCAGCTAACACAACCTACCCCTTCTCTTCAGGCTGTACTCAGAAAGAGCAGTGTTTAATTTATTTTTTTTAGTTTTGGAAGGTACACAGTGTGGAACACAGCTTTTAGCTGCATTTTTTGATGACGTAGATGAGCGTACCTCCCAATTCTCCCCTTAGAGATAGCTCCTCACCCTGGAGATACTATTCTGTGTGCCTACAATACTAGTCCATCAGAATCTACCTCGCCACAGAGTGAGTCTTGCTCACTATAGATAACAGGCCTCATACTGCCTGAAGTGTGAGAGTTACTTCTGTAAGGACTTTGTAGAGGTCCTGGTTCTTAACAGCACCCTCAGCCACCTGGTGAATGTGTCTGCCTTGGTCAGTTCCTCTGACAGTATCTTCTTCAAAAGCAGTGCTCACCTTGGGCATAAAGAATTACGATGCTTCCATATTTTCATGGAGGTACTTCCAAAATACAGTCTGCTGTCACTCAAGAGTTGTTTGATCAGTTTTTGTTGGGTTTTGCTGAGGAATTTACGTGTTCTTCTAGATCTGTGGCTTTTCTTTTACTAAAACGTGTAACCTGGACAAAATCCATACCAGATTTACAGCATGCAGCCTTTTGAAACTGGTAGCAAGAGTTGTCTGTATGACAACAGGCACTATACAATTTTGAGGTAGAGCGGAAAAGGGGCTGTCCTTGGGGACTTCAGCCAACTCCACAAATCCTGTTTTCTTATAGAATTTAATGATCCTGCAAAGAATATAGCTCTGTGCTTTAAATAATAAGGTCCATCCATCTATCCATCCAACCAAAGAACCATAGACGTCACTTTGGGAACTCATTTAATGCTGCTTCCAAGCAGCCCACCCTGCAATTGTCTCAGGGACTGGGGAGTCCATGTGCTCACATGGTGCCAAAAGTGCCAGTCAACATGTGAGCTATGGGACCTCCGTTCAAGCCCTTCTTTCAGGTGGGAAAGGAAGTCCAGCAACTTCTCATGGCCACATAGCAGATGTCTGTGGTTTTCATTAATGATCTATGTTTCCATCTGAGGCTCTACGGAGTAAACTTCTCTATCTGCTGCTACCAGTCTACCTTGGTCTTTGAAGTTTATTCTGTGAGGCTTCACTTCCCAGTTGTGCAAAAGGCAAAGCTGTAATGAGGCCAGAGACATCCAGCAGCTGTACCTATACCATGTGTAGATTTTAGTACTCAAGCAGAAAGCTGGATATATGTGTAATTAAGGAAGGCTTTTCACAGCAGGAACAGCAATTCCCCTTATTGTCAGCAGAAGCACAATAGCAAAAACTGAACAAAACATCGTGGTGTTCTACATTTGCTGTCTCATTCTCAGTATGTGTTTTGCAGTCTCTCATAGCTGTAATTTCAGTGTCTTTGGAGATCACCTTTTTTTTTCCTCTTTTTTTTTTCTTCTTTAATTTTGAATCTCTTTCCAATAAATAGTACATAGAGGACAGCATCGTCTTCAGCAGGCAGTTGCTGGGATGAAAGTATGCATTTGAAACCAAACCCCCAAATCAAATAAGTCTTCAAATAGGCATTCAAGTCTCAAGGTACCTGAAATAGCTGCTGGTTCAATAGCCTGTATGAAAACTGTTAAAGTTTTCTTGGTCTCACTTGGACACCTTGTACTGTGTCCAAATCAGTAGCTAGTTTCACAAATGCTTTATTCTTACTGGAATGTGTATGTGTGCCTTTGCTATCAATATGGCATAGGATGCGTGTCTGTTGTTAAAATTCAGGTGAAGCAGGGGAGCTGTGATTTCCCTGTGGTGTTGGAGGCTGTGAGAGCCCAGCAGGAACTGCTGCAAGGCAAGCAATGCCGCTGTGACCAGTTGGCACAGCTGTGGAGAATGCCAACTGCAATGCCAATGTGGAAGGGGGACCAGATGGAAAGCAATCCTGCTGCATCAGCCAGGCATGGGGAAGGCAGGGGTGCAATGTTCTTGCTTCCCAGAATTACAAATTTTCTTTTATCAAGGCAAGTCTCTTGCTGCTTCCAGCTGTTTGCATCTCCTTTCTTCTGGATAATTGTACTGGAGGGCTTTGCCTGTGTGTGGAGGGTAGAAGACTGCTGTTTTCGGCAGGTGCTCCTCACTCTGAAGATAACTCTAGGGGCAGGTTGGTGCAGAGGAGGCAATGGCAACCAGAATCTAGAATTCATACCCTGCTGACTGTGCTCTTGAAATTATGAGAGGTATAAGGAAGAACTGGTATCATCAGGAGGGCAGGATCTAGATGAACTAATATTCCTTTTCCATCCTTGGGTTTCTTTTGGAACAGATGTACTTCTGCTCTACCAGTTTCTAAAACAGTCACGCATAAGCAGTGTGCCAAGAGACTTAAGTGCCTTGTAATGCTAGTAACTTAGTATGGCTAAATTTGTGTCAGCAATTAGCTTCTGTAATAGGTTTTCCTGCATCCGTAATCGCTTGTGTGATTTATGTTCCCTGTGTTCATTTAGTCTGCACAGAAGCCTGTCCCAGCTTTCCAAGTCAGTCTCCGTGTACGCTTCCTAATTTCATGCTGCTGCTGGAAACATCCTGTGGCAGCACAGGTCTGGCTGCAGCTCCCAGGTATAGCTGAGGTGGTGATTGCAGATTTTCTCTTCTTGCTGATGATCTTGGTTCTCATTTTAGGTGGCATGTGGCAGCTTCCTTCTGTTAATTAGAACAAATGTGCCAATTATGTTAATGTATCTCCCGATACCAATCAGAGAATGATTAGAGATAACACATCTGTCCCTCATTGGGGAGTGGGATGACAAAAAGAAGCTACAAGGTATGTTGCTGTAAATTCAAGCCGCCTTGGACCTTGCTCTTCCTCGGCCAGTTACAGGGATGGCTCAGTCTCTTGCAGGCTTGCTTGCCAGCCCATTAGCAGCACTGGACATGCAGATCCAGCATAGCTGGCAGGAGCCCTGTGTCTCACTGCTCTGCAAGGAGAGTGCTAAACCAAAAGGTAACTGACCAAAAGGTAACTGGCTTCAGGTGTGCTCCAGCTTCTCAACATCTGCAGTTTCTGTGAGTCAGGATTTCACTCACTGCTCTCACATCACAACTGAGTGGGCTTCTTTTGCTAGTCAGTTTGCAAACATATAACAAAAATACTTTTTTGAGTAGAGAACTAACAAAAAGAAATGGGGGGGTTGTGTCTGCTTTGTTCCAGGGGTTTGTATATGAGAAAAAAAACATTTGCACATTGTTGTAATTTTCCGTAGCTGTCATCTCCCAGAGGGTACATTTACCTTATCCTTTGGCATAATAGTTGCCAATTAAATGATTTCTGCTATGATAGGGAAAAACTGATCCCATGCTTTTTCTACATATATATGCACAGCCATTACATGTACATTTATCAAACATGCCTGATTTAATTAAATGCATAGAGCTAGGTACCTGTTCAAGAATCATTATTAGAGCCAATAAATATACATCCTCAACATTTAGGCAAAAGCAAACATCTACGCTGAAACATCTTCAGAGAAATGAAAAATGGAGTAATGAGGTGTGATTTGGTATGACCTTGAAGGCAGGCTTTTGTGCACTTTGGAATGTCCATGGATATCCTGCTGCCTCTCTGACATATAAGTGTCCAGTGTCATCTGCCAGTCACCATTATTCAGGCAGCAGAATTAAATTCAGGATAAGTTTCTGCATTGACTGGATTAAGAGCCTACTTCAGCAAGGGGGCTGTTCCTTGGGGAATGACGTGGCATCAAAAGAGATTGTTGCTTTTAACTTCTGTAATAACAGTTTGCATACATGTCATTCATAAATCACGCTGTCTCATTCCATTTTGTTCTCTTCTCCTCTTCCCTTCTATATTTGACACCTGATCTCTTCCTACTTATGTGACAGAACAGCCCTGCTCCCATCTATTCCAATTACCTCAAAAAAATAATCTAAAGTTTGGAGGTGCTGAGCACTGCAGTAATCTGCATCAGCAAAAATGAGGCCGATAATAACTGAAAATAAGCACAATGACAGTGTCACTTTTATGTTGTAGTGTATTTAATTAGTTAATATCTCCAAAAGGACTGAGGGAGAAAACACAACCACTGGAGTTGTGTTGTGCTACTGATGGCTAAAATATGCGTGAAAGGAGATTCCCACTGCTTGTCATATCATCCATCAGTTCCTCCCTTCAGATTTAACATTAGAGTTTGCAACATTAACAGACATCATAAAAACCTGGATGCCAGAAGACTGAATTAAATATATTAAAGAGATATCTCGTAAAAGAGATGGGATTTAGACATGCACATTCAGTACTGATATACTGGAGGAATAAGATCCTGTTGTTCTGCAAACTTTTATTGTTAGCAAATTCTGTGATACATTAGGTGAAAAGGATCTTTTTCCTAAGAGATTTGGTGTAGAGTCAGAGGCAATATACTGGATTTGGATTATACAGAGTTGCCTTTTTTTTTTTTTAATATTTGTATTGGCAACTTCTGATTTCATATTATCTTTGGTGTTTTTGCAGGGATGATAAGGAATTTAATGCTTACATCTTTAATTTTGTCTAATCTTCTGAGACCCAGATTGAATATTCATGTATGTTTTCAGTGGAGAGAGAAAGTGTTGCAGAATACTGAAAAAAGGCAGCCACGTGCTTAGGCACAGAGCCTTCAGGGTGCCAAAGGCTTCTAGAGTATGTGCTCAGATGGGCATACCATCCGAGAAACATCTTAGACTGAGCCTTAGACCATGTAGACTGTAGTCCTGTCCTTACTGATGTCCTGGTGTCTTCGATGGGCAGAGCACAGGAGAATTACGGGCAGATTTGAAGGCAGTACATGCACAGTTCTGGTAGTGCATGCAGCATCTGTTAGACCCCTGGCACAAGTCTGTACTTCATCCCAGAAATAAACAGTGACATTAAAACCCAAGAAAGACATTTTGTTTGTGTGAGAGGCAGCTGTTAAGTGGCAGCCTACCAGTGGTAGAGATAAGCTCCTGGCTTGTTTTCATTCTAGAATGCATGCAGACTTGACCTGCAGGTGAGGACGGAGCTAAATATTGCCATTTACTGAATAGGAATCTGTCTGTCTTGATTATACCTGATACCTATTAGGATTCAAGAAAGGAGGAAGAAAAATTGTAGTCATCCTGTCAAGGAAAATCACACTATTGACTGAGAGCTTGTATCTTTCATGGTGAAACATGATTGTGATAGTGATAGAAAGACAGCCTCCAAAGTTTTATGTTTTTTTCTTCCTTCCCTGTTCCTCACAGGCATGCATATCCATTTCCACAGCCCTTCTCACACCACCAACTTTAATCTACACAGTATTGACAGTTGACTGCCACATACTGCAGTGGCCTGCTGTGGGAAAGGGGGTTCAACTCAAGCCTTCCTTGGAGCAGTGGCTTTACATTCACTAAGGTGTACATCTTTGGAAGCAGTTCACATCTGATATACATCCACCCAAACTGGGGTAGGAGAGCTGGAGCTGCTTAAGGCAAGGCTAAATTTGGGGGGTGGATCGTGGGCACCTATAATCAAGCTCACATCTGCCAGCTCTGGTCTTGCAGTGTTGGACTGGCTTTGTCCAGGAATGAATTAAGCTATCTATGCTGAACACCAGGAGAGGTTACTGGTATTCTTCCCATGGTTTGGGGCAGAGTGTACAGCTGTCTGAGGTGGGAAGCTGGTTCTCTGTTGCTTTTGGGGTATGTCAATGCTCAGGTAATTCCTTAAATGTTTTTAGAAAAGTGGAGTTTGTGAGAGCAGGTTTTGGCAGCTAGCACCTCCCAAGTCTGGTGAGTTGATTGTATTTATGTTTTTCTGCCTTTAATTAAATCCTGAGCACAGGCTGTAGTGATCCAATGACATGAAGGCACAGCTTTGATCCATCCAGGGCCTCAGTCCTGTCCTTCAGAACACTCAGTTCAAACAAAAATGAGCTACTAGATTTGCAGCCAAATTATATTAGAGGGGCTCACAGCAGTCAGCTGGGATATAACAGGATGGGGGCTTTTAGGAAGGCAATACAGAGAACATTGTCTAGATTAAATCTCATGTATGTTTTTTTGTTTAGCCAGGGAAATCATGTTTAAATAAAATAAAGTATAGCTTACATAAAAAAGGTAAAAAAAGCACTGATGTCCTTGAGATTTCTTATTTCCTTGGTAACTGTCTCTATTTTGCTTCATTTTGATTGCAGCAATACAATAACATGTATGTACATGTGAGTGCATATGTACTTAAAAACATTGGCATTTGTAATTTTTTATTGCGACTTACTCCAGTATAGGGCCTCAGTGTGTTAGACCCAGGACAGGTACATACAAGCTTATAAGGCATGATTAACTGCCTAATTGAGCAAGACATAGAAAAGAATGAATGAG
Organism: Dendrocincla tyrannina; assembly: GCA_035047865.1. NCBI lineage: Eukaryota > Metazoa > Chordata > Aves > Passeriformes > Dendrocolaptidae > Dendrocincla > Dendrocincla tyrannina. The sequence goes on along the minus strand of JAWWMP010000132.1, from coordinate 21,639,764 downwards.
ATATTTGCTGATTTAGGGTTTCTGATGTTGGAAGAAAATTTTCTCTTTGTAGATATGGTCCTAAGGTATCACCCTTTTCTTATGCTTGTCTTAGACTCTGAAAGCACAGAACAACTATTTTATCCATACAGTAGCTGGCAGCCTTTGAAAATGCATTGCTATTTTCAAGGCAAGGCAAGACAGCTGTTGTGTGGATGGGTAGAATGGAAGAGGACCTGAAGGAAAGGATAGGAATGAAGAGTGTTCTGTGTTTCTGCCCTGGTATTTTATTTCAGTTGTCAGCGTGCAGTGAGGGAGTCCTTTCGTCATGTGCCTTGGGTCGTAGGATTTTCAGGGATGAGCAGTGTAATCACAGATACTGTGTCTCTCCATTGTGGTGTGACTTGGTGCTGACTCACTGCCTCCCCTCTGGCTCTTTGAAACCCCAAGGTGGAGTGGCTGAAGAATGAAGAGGTGATTGATCCTGTGGAAGACCGAAATTTTTACATCACCATTGATCACAACCTGATCATCAAGCAAGCCCGGCTTTCTGACACAGCCAATTACACTTGTGTTGCAAAAAACATCGTGGCCAAAAGGAAAAGCACCACAGCGACTGTGATTGTCTATGGTAAGTGATGCTTTGTCCTGCTATGCATGGATGGACGCACACTCAAAGCGAGAGACAGGGCAGGAGGGGTATGCAAAATGCCTGTATGCAACTCTAGCTGCTGCCAGTTTGGGCTGCCTGTGCTGTCGAGTTGCAGCCGTATGCAGGGACTGCAGTCAGGGTTCCTTACTGAAAATACCAGAAGCACAGGTCTGATGGCTTGGCTTATTGGTGACAGGCCGTGGTGTTAAAGGAGTAACAGGCACCTACACACATAGTGGGCTGCCTCACTGAAGAGAAGGCAATTGTTCCCCTTGCCATAACACATGCCAGCTGGATACAGCAAGAAGCCACCAGGGCACATCCTCCAGCAGCACTGTCCAAGGTATTGCTTCACACAGTTCACATTCTTGGTGGTGCTTTTCAGAAATGAGTGAAACTCATGGGAAGTTTGCGCTTCCAGATACTGGTAAGAGTGTCAGAGCTCATCAGAATCCTTCATCATTTTATATGATTCAAATAAGCTTACTTTTGGTGTCTTCTGCCAAAACATGCCCTGACATCATGGGTAAAGTAGCAAAACAGTCTGGGCCTGCATATTCCCAAGCATAAAACCTAGCTTAAAAATAAACATCAGGGGAATAGGAAGCATGGGATAGTATTATTCTGTGTCTGCATCCAGTCCTGATATAACTGAGGCTGGCCATGCTTTGGCTGGGGAGAGGCCAGATAAGATGCTCTAGGGTCTTTTCCAGCCTGTGTTGCACTGCAGCTCTGCCCCACCAGGTTCAGCCTTTGCCCCTGCAGAGTTATTGCCCCAAATGCATCCCAGGTGGGGGTATCCACCAGAACAAAACCTGCTCTGATGATGTGCCAGCTGACTGAACTGGTGTTCCTTACAATCAGCTTAATTATAGGATAGACAAGTAGGAAAAAATCCCTATGATTATCCCTAATATTCATTTCATATTCAGGGTAGCAGTTAGATTTAATTGTGAGCAGTTGCTTCCCTGAAGTTACAATGAGGGCCTTTTAGTTCAGTTTTTATAGAAAACTGACTGAATTGAGTTGATTAGCAGTGGTTGTGATATTGAAGAATGGACCATGCAAGAGCTCCATGTTTTGTAACTGTGATGAATGCAGAAACATAAAGATGTAGGCAACTCCTCCTCATACATATACAGAATTTTTTTCAACAGTCCATTCAAGAGACATGTGTAGGGGAGCAGGCGTTTTTATGGGTTTTGATACTAGAGCTGCTTCAGGGTTGTATCGTATCACAAACATTTAGGTTTAAGGAATCTGAGCAGTTAGGATGTTATCCATACCCTGGCAATGACATTATGTAAAGCAGTATAGCTCCTACTTCATACATCCATCTATCCCAGAAACCGAGGTGGGTAAAAATGAGAGTCAGCATAAATATCTTCCCAAAGTCCCATTAAAAAATTTTTAAAAAATGCATTTAGTGTTAGTTCACTCTGGGCAGCTGAAGTATTTTGGAGAAGTGCTGAGACATTCATATGCACCAGCTGTATCTGCAGAGAGATGGCTGAAGTTGTCCTGACATTCTGAAATCACCTTTTTGAAAGAAAGAAAAAGAAAATTATCGATATCTAATCAAAGCATGGATATCTCTCATCATACATAGGTGACGGGTGCATCTGAGCATGAATAGAGTGCAGATTGTCTCCCTTTGGAAAATGGTGCAGCTTTCACAGGCTTCTGGCTGTCAGAGCTGTGTGCACTCTCTGAACCTGCAGGGATTTTGATCATACACACTACACCAGGTGCTTAAGGCTGGGTCAGGTCAGTTTTCTGAATAAGGTTGGTCATGTGCCAGCCCTAATAGTCATCAAATAGTGGGTTTCTTTTGGCATCAGCATTTCTTCAATTTTTACAGTGACTTCTGGCATACATTCAGTATGTTGGAGATCTGGCTTTGTGTCTGTTCAGTGTTGCTTCTTATGGTATTCCCAACCATCACTCGTGGCCACTGCTGGAGGCAGCATGAAAAAGCCAGAGGCACCTTTGGGCTGACCAAGCTTGCCTGTTTATGGGATCGTACCCTTTCCCTCTTGCTTTTCAGTGAACGGAGGCTGGTCTACGTGGACTGAGTGGTCAGTGTGTAACAGCCGATGCGGGAGAGGATTCCAGAAGCGTACAAGGACCTGCACCAACCCTGCCCCACTCAATGGTGGTGCCTTCTGCGAGGGCCAGAGCGTTCAGAAGATAGCTTGCACCACTCTGTGTCCAGGTTCAGTATGCACAGCACACAGAAATTGTTTGCCTGTCATGAGACATTTCAGGAGAACACTATTAGTTACAAAAGCCTGCCTCTTATTATTAATAAATCCAACATTTCAGGGAATGAATATGAAATTGTATTACATAAGTAGATAAAATAGTGAGTACATCATATCTAACAGCACGGGTTTCAGCCCTACTTTTGCATGCTGCTTGCACCTGTGTCTCAGCCCTCATAATTCAGGGGATTTGGGGAACATTCAGAGCTTCAATTTGTAGGAGATAATGGTTGAAAGCTCAGGAAAAGGATTGGAATTTGAATATAGAAAGCAACTGTGTTGTAAATGTATTTGCAGTATCTGTTCAGTCCAGCTGTCTCAGCAACTGAAGCATCTGGGATGTGGATGTTAAATTTGAGGTACATGTTCACCTGACTTCAAATACAAAAACATTTATTCTGGAAAGAGATGTGTTTCCATACTTTTAAAAGGTATTTAAATGTGAACTTCTGAAAAATACAAAATTGCTTCAAGACACACAAGGTAGTTGGCACTTTTCTGTGACAAAGTTTTGTCCTATTGTCCAGTGCTTTCCTGCTTCTACAGACCAACTCAAATCCATGTTAGTAAGGTCATCTTCAGCTTGTTAAGTCTGGCCATCCAGCTCTGTCACTGGAATAATTCCATGTTTTGTTTTTCAGCTGTTCAGTTTAGTGCTTTTGAAAATCAATTGCAGGATTCTGAAAAGCGCTAAACACATTCCTGATTCTGCTCATGTGAAATAGATTGATGCTTCTGGATATTTCTTTTAATAGGGAATATTTATCATTAAATATATTCATACTAAAGAAGAATTTCTGAAGAAGTTTAACCTCTGTGTTAAAAAATGCCAAAAAAAAAATCAGAGATTCCTGACTTGTTGCTTGTACACTCTGAACACTGATAAACTAGTTAGAAGTTTATGTAAAGAGGAAAAAAGAACAAAAATGGGGTCAGGGCAGAAAGAAAGGAGAGGTGGGGGTCAATGTGCATTTACGGGACAGAAGCAGAACTTAGAGAGCGGGCTGATGATCCTTCTGCCTTGTCAGGGATGGCCAGGAGTTGCAGGCTGGTTAACACCAACATGTGCATCACTCTCACTTGGTCTCGCTTTTGTGTACCCCCTAACAAGTTGTTCTTTCCTTGTCTCAGTGGATGGCAAGTGGACATCCTGGAGTAAGTGGTCCACCTGTGGCACGGAGTGTACCCACTGGCGCCGGAGAGAGTGCACGGCCCCAGCGCCAAAGAATGGGGGGAAGGACTGCGAGGGACTGGTGCTGCAGTCCAAAAACTGTACTGATGGGCTCTGCATGCAGGGTAAGTGCCACTATGATGTCTCTGGGATCTGGGATGTATGTGGCCACAGCAAAACCAGAAACAGCTGCCCATCAGCAATTCAGTGACCCGAAGTCATGGAATCGTTTGTAGAAGAAATTAGTTAATCCAGTTTTCACTAGTCTGGACACCCCACTCTCCTTGCCTGAGGGTGAATATAATGCCATCTGATGTATATGAAATTGAACAGTGAAGAATTAGAAAGAGTCACAACAGAGCCTGCTCCCCCCTGCCCTCCCCACAAAATAGCCCTCCTTTCTATACTGGCTCAGCATCTGTCCAGAGAAGCTTGGCATTACAGCAATGCAAATGAAAAATAGAGCATTTAGGGCAAAGTCAGCATTTTCTAAAGAGTAAACTTGGCCAAGCAGATCAGTTTGTAGCTTCATATCAGGAATAGTGAGTGCACGTGTTTCTGTGTATAATAGTTATGTGCCTTTTTGAATTTCGAGTACCCAGTGGTTGAAAGAGATAGGCTGTATCTATGCAGTGCCAATGCAAACTTCATATATAGTCATTAACATGCAGCAGCCTCATGAAGATCAGCTCTAGCACTGAAGTCTATTCTGCCTGTGCCTATTCACGCCATGGTCCTGCCTTTGTGACTAAGAGAGAAGTGAAAAAAAAGCAGGTTTTAAGTGTGATTCTGATATATACTGACAAACAATTATTCTGCTCTGCACCTCATCCCTTCTCAAAAATGGAGTCTTCTCTGGTCTGTTGATGCATCAAAACTCCCTTTCACATTTCATTGGCACAATAACCTGAGCCAAAATCTTCACATACACATCTCTCCTATTCCTTCAACCTGTCTCTCTGCAATACTTCTATGTCGAGCCTCAGCTCTCTGTTGTCCAAAGAGTTGTGGCTCTAACTATCCATTATCTATGTGTTCAGATCATAAAATGCTTTGAGTTCTCTCATAAAAAAGGAGTCAGAAAATGTTATTCTCTGAGGCAGTTTGCTTTAGACTAAAATAGTCACAATGACAGAGAAGTGACGCTACTAGCTGATAAATAGATCTGCTCCTTGAATAAATGCTATATAGGATGGCTACTGGGCTGGTAGTGATCTCTGAGCTACCCTATGGCACAGCATGGCAACTTGCTCTGGAGTTTCCGAGATTTACAAATAGCTTCCTCAGTGTGGCTCATATAAACACTTCCATCATGTTAAAAACTATTAGTCAATGTCAGCAGCCTATGAAGCTGTAATCCCTCAAAACATTCATTTTTATGGAGCAAATGGAAAGGTGAAATTCAGAGCTCCTCTCTGTTTTGTTTTTAAAAGATACAAAAAAAAAATAAAAATCCAGCCATGTCTTACTGTATAACGCTGTGACTTTTGTTGTGGAGAAGCTAGCATACCCCTAGCTCCAGCACTGTTAATAACTCATTATGGTAAATTAGGAAGAAAAGATACATTTCCCCATACACAAGAGCTCTTCACTATCAGATTGTATTTAGACAGGTATATGTCATCTTTGTGTATGTGCATAAAGAGAGCCATTTAAGCAGAAATCTTGTGAAAAAATATATATAATAGTACAGCAGAATAAAAGCCCTGTAGGAATCTCATTTATCTGTTGATGGTATATTGCATTTTATTTGTGAAAGTGGATGCTGAGTATAAAGCAGAGGTCTTCAGCAGGAGAGAGGGTGAAACTGTTGTGAATTCTATTCTGCTTCATATATATGTATATAAAAAATGATAATGAAAAATATGCAGTCACATAATGACCTGCTTAGCTCCAGGGGCCATGATAATCCTTCAGTGTTGGAATTTAATGGCACTGTTTTAATGGTGCCTTTGTACTCGCAGGGTTTCATATACCTGTAAAACTTACAGTCCTGCTCCCTGATCCATCACTGCTGAAAAGATTGATTTGCCGTACTTGGTGGCAGCATGCCTCACGCTCTCTCTCTCGTTCTCTCTCTGTCTCTCTCTCTTTCCCCCCCCCCGCCGCCTTCTTTGTTTCTCCTTCTCAGTTTATGCAAAATCAATCTGAACACTTACAGTTTTGCCCATGTGGATTTAGATTCATAGAAAATCTGCCTGCTGAGCCAGGAAGACACACAGGACCCCTTTCATTCCTAAAACAACATGCCTCTTTCCATATTATTTGAGGCTTTTGGGGACTGGCCAGGAACTGACATTTCTCCTAGCCTGGGAACCTGTGGATCCACAGCAGACTTTTCCAATGCCTTTATGCCTCCATGTGGTATGGAGGAAGCTACAGCCACCATTTTCTCTGGGGCTGTAGTTCTCTGGGAGATGTGTTGGCCAGCTGCTTAGTTGCACCATAGTCAAATCCTGTTCCCAGATGCCCTGTCGCTGCCTCTTTACTGTCAGTCTCTAGTGAGAGCTTGAAGGTTGACACTGTGGGTGTAGTTGAGGTCAAAGAATTGGTAGACAGACCCTCTTACAAGGAGTCACTAGCCTGTTGCTTTGGCAAAAACTCACTTGTAAATACATATCTCTGTATAGGCTGCACGTAAAAGGTATTCTGGAAAATGCTTGATTGAATGAGTCTAATTTACAAGCTCTTTTTCTTCCAGTCTATTATTCACTTCAGTAGCATCAGCTGGATAAATCAATAAGCTCTTTCATCAGACTACCCCTGCTGCAGCAAAGAGCAGAACTCTGCACCACTATTGATTTCTGTGGGGATAAAAACTGTGGAGCTTTCTCCAGCCTTTGTAATTACACTATTTTACACCCAAAGCTGTAGTTTGTGCTTACCACTAACTGTGGCATCTCTCATGCAACTCTGCTGTCACATTTATTCAGACTAATGATCTTGCTAGTATACACATACACTCCCTTATCCAGTAGTTAGTATTTTTCTGTTAACATGAAGGGATGAAAAGTCATTAAACCAGAGAGCCTGCAGAGAGCCAGCAGGCTGAATTGGAGAGGAAAAGCAGATGTAGTGAAAATTTAGGGTGGTCATTGCTATTTTAAGTTTCCAAATACACCATACTGCCCAGCAGGTCCCATTATAAAAATTTCATAATTCCCATAATAGCATTAATATGATCTTCTGTAACAAAATATACTGTAGGTGTAAGAAGAATTGGGTCGTTACCACCCACGCTAGTTGCATCATTGCCTCCATAGTTGCATTATTTCCCATTTGATATATGACTACTGGGGTAAATACTTCAGTGCAAGGAACAACACTTTTAAAGGCACACACTGCATCTCACAGAGGATTGCTATAAACTGAAGCACTGCAATTAGCCCTTCATTCATCCCATCTAGTGACTTTGGTGGGTGTTCTGTGTGGGGAGTAAGAAGGCAAAGCACTCCCCTGCTGGCTCAAACTTCAGCACAAGTAGTTCCCTTCACTAGATCACAAATATTTTTAAAGCAACGTGCAAAGGGAAGTGTTTGGCTGGACACAGTCTGGGATGACTGCTAGAGCATTTGTGTGGTACAAAGCAGATGCTACAAGTCCCTGGCAGGCCAAGTTCTCCTTTGCATTATGTGCAAAATGCTACTGCTAGTCAGGAAGAGGTGGACCCTATGAGGAGACTTAGCTGTGCTGCGTGGTTATGTTAAAGGCTTATTACCTGTGTTGTGACTTGCAGCTGTCATGCTCAGAGCCTGTCACCTATATTCTGTCTCTTGAGGATCTGAAGTAACAGTGTTCAGATCTGTGTTGTCCCTCTCCTCAATGAGTACGTACAGCAAGTCTGTAGGCGTGAGGTTGGTGCCTGCTGGGCTTTCAGTCTTTTCTGAAATCATGCCTGGGATGTGCAGGGTTAGCACTAGCACAGTCAGGAAGACAACCAGTGCCCTTTTTTCAGTTCACTCTTGGCTTTAGTCAACCGCTGTGGCTTTTCATAAAAGGCTGGCTAACTCATGCTTGCAATTTTTTCCTAAACACAGTGCTAACTATCTTGCAGCAACAAGCAAGATAATACTGAAGCACATTTGTTGCTTAAGAACTATGGATTATACAGTTACATAAATAGTACTGTTTCTCTGTGTAGTAAAACTGTTTTCTTTATACAATCTCTCAATATGGAATAAAGGTCCATCGCTGAATAGGACCAGAAGGAAATTTCCTCTTGTGAACCATTGCCAAGTGTCAATGGATCCACTGTGGACTTTTCCTTTGTTGCTTGAGCATGAAAACACTGAGATGTGCTATTGCCATTTACAGAATGGAAGAAAAGATTCAAAATACCTTCATCTGTTGTTACTCTGCACAACTCTTGGATCACTTTAGTTCTCTCCCTGCATGTAACTTAACTACATGAAAACTCAAATAGCCAGTGCACTACTTGAGAAAAAGATGCCTATACCATAGAGAATATGTTATTATCAGACTAGTAATTCCATTCCTTTTTTAAAAAGGCAGCCTTCTGGTCAAGAGCGAATTGATGTGAAATGGTGACAGGAAATCTGTATTTACTGAGCACTCTGAAATCCTTGTCTGAAAGGCAGTATGAAGTTCATAAGGTTCCCTCTTGCAATGAAAGTGCCTAAGTGAGTGAAAAAGATGCAGTTTATCCTGCTTGTGTGTGAAATGGCTGTTGCCCTTTTCCAATCTCATCTCTGTTTATACACAGATCTTGAGCAGAGAGCCAGGTTACTCTGATACTACCATCTCTTCCTTCCCAAAACATATATATTCTGCACATGTCTTGCTTGTTTAATGTAACATGTCAGAACCTCTGATGGAATAAGTATTCGTTTCCCTTTTTGGCTTGATTTGAAAGCAGCCATTCAGGGAAGAATTACAGGGCAGAGCAGTTTGATGGGGACCACAGGTCCACCAGAGCAGATTAGTATGCAAAGAGCAGGGGAATGTTTTCCAGACTCCAGAACGTAAGCAGAACTCTCTCAAGGGAGACTGCAACAGAAGCCTATGTGTGCAGGGGAATGAAATAAAACCTTTTATTAAGAGCATGTGGGTCAAGAGAGAACTTCTAATATGTTCAGTCTCTCAGCATAATGATATAGCCACCTGCCTGTTTTGCCCTTGCAGGGGGCGCTCATTCATTTGAAGAAGGCATCTCATTTGTTCCTAGAAGTTTTCTATAATATTATTGTTTGATATGAATAGAGAGATGTGTTATTCTCTTTTCAACCCAACTACTGTGTTATGATGTGGCAGCCAAGGGAGTTTATACACACATCTCAGAGTCATGACTCATCTCTGTTTTATTGTAGCAACATGAGAAACCCGCAGCTGAGAAGCATCCATGCTCAGGTGGGCCCTCTGCAACTGAGAGCTCTTGCTCTTGCCCAGAAACCCAACTGCTCAAAGCAGATAAAAGTGTTGGAGAGAAAATAGAAGTGCACAGCCACAGGCAGAACCCAGGGCACTGAAATCACTGTGTCTCAGCCCCAGTCAGTTTAGAAACAGCCACCTCCACATTATTTTTATTGAATGACAAGTGCTGTAAGATCTCTAAGCTGTTTTCAAAAATCTGAACTAATTAAAAAATATTATAGCCATACAGAGAGGCGGAAAAACCCCCAACCTTGTCCATCTGTATCTCTCAGGTTTTCTTTTATTCTTCCTATTCCTCTGCACGTTAAAAAACTCAAAAAGTTACTGAAATAGATTAAAAAAAAAAGTAAATCTTATGGTGAAGTCTAAATGTTACATTAATTTAATTGTAGAAGGAAACCATCCCATAGAGTGACAATAATGCATGTATATATTTTCCTTATCATATAAAAAGGTGGGTATGTAATCATGATTTTTGCTTTCCTGTCAGGGCGTCAGACAGAGCAAAGTTATGTGAGCATCCCAAGGTTCATCAAGGAGTAAGTGAAAGGATCAGAAGTAAAACTCAGCGCACTCTATTTATATATCTGGAATAATAAAATTACTGGCAGCATTGTTAGATGAAAACCCATGACGGGGAAGGAAGTTTCTGTAGTTTGAGAAACAAACATTGAGCTCATCAGCTGATTCTGGAGTCTCTGGGAATTTTTAGATGATCAACTAGGGAATGCAAGTTACCTTACATATGAGTTTACAGTCCTGCCAAAGATTTTGATACCTGTTTTGTGTGGATAACTCATGCTTTCCATAAGTCTTTTTTTCCAACATTCTTAACAGTTTTAATCCTCTCACCTAGATCCTCTTCCAGCTGTCTCTTCACTCATCTAGCTGTTTGCCATTTGTCCTCTCTTCAGTGCTGCCCCATGTCCTTATTTCAGTTCTTGTTCCCCTACAACTGCAAAACAAAGTGTACCCCAGGAAGTCTATTTAGCATTCAGTCATTGCAAGAATGGAATTTGCAAATACACAATCTAGCAAATTGCCATGCTAGGCATGTTTACTTTTACTGTTAAACATGCATAACAAATTCAATGTTAAGGTCCTTTGTGCTTCCAAGATACTAAAGACTTGCATAAGATTTAACCAAAAGGCCAAAGTCCTTCATTTCAAAAGATCGCATAATGTCAAACTCGGATATTCTAATACACATCAAATTTTGGCAACAAGTTATCCTTCTCTTCCATCTTCCCCCGTTCCCATATAGATGACATGCATGTTTAAACTCAGGCACTTAACGTTTCTGACAATGTTAACAAAATGTCAGTGTCTAATTTAAAATGAAAACATAATTTCAGTCTTAATTATAGAATATCAGACTCCTTTTCAAGGAGAGAACAAAAGAGTCTCCCCATTTAACTTACCCACTCAGGAAAGATCTGAGATAATACCCAAGCAAATAAACAGCAATAAAACCTCAAGCTCCCTGTTTATTAGTCCACCCTGAATATGCCAATAATTAGTCCTTCAGAAGGAAAATAGATTGCTGTGTGTTATCTCTGGGATGCCTGATATCATATCTGACCTTCAGCATCATTGCTGCAGACATGAAGGTCTTTCCTTAGAATAGAAAATGTAGGAAGGAGCTGGGCACATTCTGTCTGAAAGTTTTTTGCAGTCCAAGGACTTTGTCATTTCACTTGGGTTTTTTAAAAATTTTTAACCACCACAAGTCAGGTGTATCATATCACATCTTCTTGTTTTCCTGGGAAATAGCAGGAAAAGAAGAGAAACAACTGCAATTACAAGTTAAATATTATTGTAAATATTTCTCCTATGGTAAATCTGCATTAGCAACATGTTAAGTGCACATGAGGTCTCGACACTAAATGATGAGAATAGAATATGGAGTTTACTCTTAAGGTAGTTCTTGTACCATTAACTCTGCCCCCTGATAGAAACCAAAGTACTGAAAACATATGCAGTCTTTGGATAGTAGAACCTGCACAAAGCAATTTAAAACTCCTGAATGTCAAATTAAATCTGCTAAATTCCTTCTCCTAAGATGGGAATATGTGGCTGCTTGTCCATCATAGGTGGAAACCTAGATGGACTTGGTGGAAGCCTATAACATTGCAATGCATCTGAATTAACATTTTGAAAGCCCTTGAAAGTCTTTTTTGAAAGCTTCGAGCCTTTGCACACTGTGTTAATCAAAACAATTTAAAAACAGTGAAGAAACTCAAGCAAGCTGGTGATAGCTGTAGGATTGCTGAGAGGGGATGGTGAATGAGGTAAGGCAAAAGGAGACATAAGACAGAAACAGGACTAGTAGTGCAAGGTCACATCTGCAGTCACAGCACTGCAAACACTGCAGGGGCATATGACTTTTTTTCTTCTTTGCCTCAAACCCCTCTATAGTGGAATTCAGAATGCAGAATCAATGAACGTCTCTTCTCATGAGTGCAAAAAGATCTGAAATTGGGCTGACTTTGAATTAAGAATGGGATTTTACAGGAAAAGGGAGATAAGCTGCAATATATATTTTTTTTTCTCATTGAATTCCATTGAAGTCAAAAATCATGAACAACAAAAAGTTGTTAGGGATCTTAACCCAATTTTATTCAAACTTCTCAGGATAATTTCTGAGACTGATTATAAAAAAATCAGCAAAATCTAAAGATTTTAATTAAAATTCTGAGCTACTGGAGCTAGGCAAAAGAGGAGGATAATTGAATTAATGCTGAAAAAGACGTCATCTTGGGAGTTAATAACAGAAGCACTTGAGTACATGTTGTTTGGGACTGGTATGGAAAAATTAGCAGCTTGCTGGCTTTGAGTTATCAAATACTGGAATTCATGTAATGGGTGTATATCACAGCAAAACAAAGGGTTGCTTTAGTAAACTCTCATGTCACAATGTATACACCACACACCTACTTTAAATCATCTAAATACTGCTTCCTTCAAATTTTAGGCATCTCCATGTGAGAATTAGTCTCTCTTTGCCATAGCTCTGTGGTTCAGAGCCTGTTGCCAACACGAGCTTATTCCTACTTTAGTGTCGCTACACTGGATAAACCCATCAAAGCAGAGAAAGAAAGGCAGCAGTTGAATGTGTGCCTTCTTCTTTTCTCCTAGGTGCTTTAAAGGACTTTGGAGACAAAAGTGGGGGAAAGTGCTGTTACAATATATTATGTTCAACCTGTTGAGTTCTTTGCAACAGGATGTTACTGAGACGTGTTGTGTGGCTAGGCTTTCAGAAGGGCCATGGAATTACGTGACCTCAGCTCTTTTTGAAACTGCTATGGAGACGGTAAATAGAGTTTATAGATTAGAAGCAAGTGGTGCCAGATTAAAATATGAGTCATTAAAGAAACTAGCACTTATGGTGTGATTTATACAATCTTCACCTTATTAAATGAAAGTGCATGTCTTCAGTTCTCTCTGATCTTGATACAGTCTCAAACCGTGTATCATTAATTGTGACTTCAGCAGCTAATAGAATGAAACTATTTCCTTGCAGCATAAATGTAAATATTTTTGTAAATATGACCCAGATTATATAAGCCCTAGTAAATAAGTGCCCAGAAAGGTCATCTTCAGCTGCTTCACTGTCTTGCCCAGGTAGCTGCTGCAAAGAAGGAAAATAGACAGGAAAAATACAGATTGAAAACTGGAAATTTTTCTTTCTCTCTTATGTGAATATTTTATTTTTTGCAAGCACCATGGTAAAATATTTTCATAATTTGATCAATTCATTCTAAAATTGATATCTATTCATGCAAATTCAGCATGACTAGAAAGCTAGAAAAATCTGTTAAGGGCCAAAAAGGGGAGCCAGTTATGAAGTTCCATCAGCATGAAGCCATGACCTAGGATTCTATACTTCAGGGATAAAAGTTGTCTTTAAAATATGCCTGTTCTCAGGCCAAGGTAGTATATTCACATGGCTTTCTAGGTGAAATCAAACACAGGATTTCAGAATGCCCATGGTCACGATACTGAGCTCCCAGGCTGAGCACCGTGTGTCTGTATAAATGCCCATGAATATGCTGAGAAGTAGATTCTTCCCCAGTGGAAGAAAAAGAAGTTATAAAAATTGTTTTGGTGACATTCTGGTGACACCATGTTAAATGTCAATCTGAAGGGAGTCAGCGTGATAATCTCTAAACAATTATCTTTCATAGGTCTGAGATTCTCCATTCCCAAATGCTTTATTTTACCTCAGCTTGGCAGAAGGTTTATTCACTCCTCCCAAAGAAAATTGCAGTAGACGGATTTATGCTGTAGAAAGGATCAGCCTGCTTGTTTGTCAAAGCTAACCCCAAAGGCAGATGAATCCACCCATTCAGATAGTCTGAAGGCCATTCAGTGACAGAGACCTGTCATTGTGTCTCCTGTGGCCTCTGGCACAAATGTGTTTCCAGAAGGTCAGAACTAGACTTCCAATGTTTGAGGATCATCTGCCTTCACAAGCTGCACCAAACTAATTAAATGAGCTTCACAACCTACTTAGTTAAATGATTACAATTTCCCAAATCAGTGCCAAATATGACTGATGCTTAAATTGAGTTAAACTAAATTGATAAAAAGCCTGATGAAGTCTTTTCTATATGCCACCATTGGGTTGGTTTATTTTTCTAGTACAATCTGACATATTCACCCTTTTACACTTTTCCCAGTGTGTTATATTATTATAAAGGTGATTCAATTACTCTTCTCATGTTTTCTAGAAAGAAAATAGAAAAAAAAATAAAAAAACCTTTGTAATGATACATCTGCATTTGTGCAAAGGATTTCTGCCAGCGTAATTAATTTAGTTTAAAAAAGCTCACCTTTAACACTTACTGGAAGCACTTCAACAGGGACAAAAAATGTATTTTCAAACCAAAATTGGAATATAAAGTAGAATACATGAAGAAACATCAACTTAACTAAACGGTTTTTAATGAATGCATTTACCATGCAATTATAGTGGTTCAGTTTTTATGTGTTAACCCGAGCCTCCCACTGATTCTCCAGATATGAGGGTGAGGTACTTGTAAAAAGAGAGAAACAAATAGCCACTTTTGGTAAGCCTTTGAGAACCTCAAACAGTAGGCACTATGCAAGCTGTGTATGATTATTACTATTTTACTCATTCAACAGTAAGTTGCACAACAAAATAGCAAAAGCACCTTTGAAAATATACATTTCCCAATGAGCTGTAGGAAGAAGCTTAAATTACTTTTCTCAAAGAAAGTAGCTCACTGTGAAACCAGCTGTTCTGAGTATGAGCCAGCAGCCTCGGCAGTCTTCCTAGAGTTAAACCCACCAGCACCTTTCTAAATTCACCCTCATTAAAAATGTTGATCATCCTGGTAGAAGTCCCTTAGGTATTTGCCAAGCAGTGCTGTTAATACAAAAAGGAAAAAAAACCCCAAAAATACCCCAAAAAACCCCCCACAAAACCACAAACACAAAACAACCAAAACCAAAAGAAACCCCAACCATAAGAAAAAGATCTCTTTTCACTGCAGTTACTTTGTAGAGAGGAGGGAAGTCACTCTTCATTATTTCAGTTACTAATCCCAGCAGGTTTATATCATTATCTGATGAGAATGTCCTTTTTCACTGTTTGAAGGCATAGTCAGAGGGATCAATGTGACAGCTAACTTTCCATAGAGGAATAGCCTTTTCAGCTCTGCATAGGTGTGCTGGTGCTCCATAGGTGATGCAGGGGACGTGTATTTCCCTATGCCAACTCCCCCAAGAACAGGCCGGGGCACATGAAATACAAAGAGACATTCTCATCATACCCATCTTTGGGTATGAGGCAAAAAAGCATTCAGAGATGCATCCTGCCTAAATTCGACTTTGTCCTTGTGCCTTATATATCCCTCTGCATGCCTCTTGGTCTCTGCAGAGACATCTTGCCGGAGGAAATGCTGGGCATAAGGCTATAGCTGAAATTTCATCTGGGGAGTAAGTGAGGAGAAAGTAGGGTACTATAAAGTCATGCCCAGAGTTGCTGAGCACTCACTCAAGCCCTCAGAAGTTACTCAGCTGACTTTTTACAGCCAGTACCTAAAGTACACCAGCAGTAAGTAGAAAGCAGTAATTAACAAAAGATTGTTTCTATGTGTTGAGAGTACATGAACTTGCCTCAAAAAAACCAAAGAAATTAATGTAAAAACACAATATTTCTAAAAGCAATTTTAAGGCTGGAATCCTTGCTGTGAAATAAGTTTTAAATAGATAATAGAGGCAATATATTCTGTCCCGTAATGCCTCAGAAAAAAAATCATAATCAAAAATCAGCTGGTTTTACTCTGGTATTTTAGATAAAGTAGTATTTATGTGATAGTTAATGACTGGAAACTTTGGAGGGAGGTATGTCTATACCTGTGATTGGGCTAGACTGTATCTTCATTAGTAAAACATGCAGCCAAGCAGCAAGAGATATGTAGAGCAAAACAGATGCTGAGTGCCGAAGCTCAGCAGTTCTGGAAACTGGGAATTATTACTCCAGTCTGCATGTAATGTGATCCTGTGCATTAGGCACACACGACGAGTGCATTTTCCAGGTTTGCTTCACCTGCAGGGATCCCCCAGCTGTGTGAGCTCCTTGCAAGTGCGATCCAACGGGAGGGGGTGAAATTCCCTTTAAAAGAACAGAAGGAAGGTGGTGGAGGAGAGGTACCTTCTGTCTCTAATCCCACTCACACTGACTCTAATCCCATCCCAGACAGTGACTCCCCTGCTTAGATTGGATTTGTCATTTGCCTTTCCGATAGCATGGAACTTGGAGCGTTTAATTTGTTTCCCTTATGGATGGAAAGAAACTGGGAGATGCTTAGTGAGTTCACAGGACTCGTATGAGAACTAAGCAGCTCCGGCCTGCTGTGCTGTAAGAGCTGCAGAAAGAAAAGACAAAAGAGAAGTTATCTCTTATTTATTTATTCCGAAATACAGCTGTAAATTGTGTTATGATTTTGTCGATATATGGTGCTTGCAAAGATTTCAAATAAGTAATGATCTGACCTCAGGGGCCTTATTGATTTTGTAATAATTTCAAAGAGAAGCTGCTCAGTTTACCGTTTGCTGACAAATTCTTTGCTCCCTAAGGAATTCCTATTGAATGTGTATTAAAGACAGGATAAAATAATTCCAAGGAAATGTAGAGAGAGGGCTTTGTGCATAGACTCTGCTCAGTGAATGGGTATTTAACCTCTGACCAGTGACAACAGGTCTCCTTTTGCTCTATTAGATCAACAGCAAGCTATTATAATTAAATATAAAAACTGTTTAGAGCCTCACCGAACATGTCCTGGGAATTAAAGCATATGGAAGGGATAGGGATAAAAAGACTTTCCATATGCTAATGACCCTTGATGTCTGAAATAAATTAGATCCATTAGAGTTTATGCTCAATAAAAGAAAGACTTTAAGCACTCCAAAGTTAGTGACTCGAGACCGATTTTGGCTTAGAAATTCAATCTGCCTGCTTATTAATTCTTAGTAAGGCTCTGGAGGAGACAGGGGATGCAAAATCATAATTCTGTGCGGTATCAGAATTTTAAAGTGCCATCAGTTTTTTTCCTTCCTTTTTTTTTTAATTAAACTATTTTTCATGCTTCACTTTTTTGTTCCTCTCATTTGATTTTGTTCCCATTTTTGTTTAATTTCTTTCTTTTTAAGGTTTCATTTATCCTATTTCAACTGAACAGAGAACTCAGAATGAATATGGATTTTCTTGTAAGTTTACTGTTTGATTTTATGTTCCTGGATGCTAATGTGATGCTGTTCCTTTACTGTTAGGCCAGCTCTGTGTGACTAGGCAAAGAAGGGCCTATTGGGCAGAGTTGGTGACATGCTCCTTGCATGACACCAGTCAAAGTGTTTGCTGTCTGCAGGATGACAGAGAATGACAAGGGCCCTTATGCACAAGGGAAATGGGAGAAGATGCTGCCTCAGAGACAGAAACTGGAGAGAATGAACCATCATCTCATTAAAATTTCCTTAGCAAATGGAAGAAATGTGGTGAAAGGGTAACTTTTATTTGAGCTAGAACTCAGATCTGTTTCTGGAACTGCTGGGTTAAAAATGGGATGTTTCAAGGTTGGTAAATTGAAGGTCTGGTAGCCAGGAGCTTACAGAGATTGATCAGTCCCTTTCTACATCTACCAGCTCTCCCCTTTTCAGCTGGAGGGCAGCTTGGCTTAAATGGCTAAAAGAAATAAAATAAAAGTGATTTCACACGTTTCAAACTAGCAAAAATGGGGTACTAAAAAGTCTGATTTGTTTTTGTACTTCCTTTTTTCATTAGGCTATTTCTAAAACTGGGGTTCTTCTCTGTATAGAAACACATGAAATTTTGATCACATATTCAGACCTTTTGGAAAAAAAATGTCTGGTGGATAATGATGCTAGAGATTAACTTGGAATTCGTGCTGAAGATATGGTATAAGCAGCTAGTAGAAATATCATAGCCATTTTCTCGTAAGACAGCTCTAATAAATCTGGGTTCCTTTTGGTAAATTGCCACATCCTTTCTTGTGCTTGCTTCAGCTTTTATCCGAATCTATATGCATTAATGCCAGTGATGAGAATTCAGTGTTTGATTTTCTGCTTTACTAGTTTTTTTTAATGGCAAATGGATGGGAGTAATGGCTTGACACATTACAGTTAGAAAAACAAGCTGAAAGATATATCCTGATATTCCAGGTGTTCCCTTGAAAATGGAAATTTTGGGTTCTTTTATTTTTTTAAAGTAAAAAATAAGGCATCTGAAGTTTAAAAACTCAAAACATGATTTTTGTTATCAGATGAACTTCTAAATAGCAGTATTATGACAATATGTCACTAAGACATGCTATCTTATTTCATACAGTGAATTTGGTTCGTAAGACTAAGTCTATAACATGTGTTAAGCTTAGTAGTTCACAGTCTGAGGACTAGGTAGATGAATGAGTAGATGGGGAAAGAGAACACAAGTTAGAGAGAAATCAAAGATTGTTTTCCACCAAAAGGGTGTGCACCTGTTATATGGTGTTGGAAATGGATTTTAAACTAGCCTATAAAAAAGGTAGTAAATATCTGCAGGAAACAAGCGTAATAAGGATGTGTTTTCTTGGAAGTCCCTGTGAGTAGCACATTTCTTCAAGGGGCCTGGCCTCTCTCCCTCTAGCTGCTCCTGACTCGGATGATGTTGCTCTCTACGTTGGGATCGTCATAGCCGTGATTGTGTGCCTGGCTATTTCCGTGGCTGTAGCCCTGTTCGTCTATCGCAAGAACCACCGTGACTTTGAGTCAGATATTATTGACTCCTCGGCACTAAATGGAGGATTTCAGCCTGTTAACATCAAGGCTGCAAGGCAAGGTTAGTTTTCATTTCACTCCATTTTGACCATTTCAGAGAGATACTATAAGTGGTATAGTCTCTTGGCCTTTGTGAATGATACTCACTGGATGCTTGTTGACACTTGATAAAAGGGGCAAAGGTTATGGCCATTTGTCTTTGATAGTCAAGTGTTCAAAACCCATGTTGGCATTTTTCAGATGTGTTCAAGCATATAAAGAAGGGGTATTTAACTTCTGAGAAAGAATGTGAATGTGAGAGAGAAACACAGAAACATTTATGGAAATACAGGTCCAGCTCAAATTTAAATCAAAGACAGAGCTCTGACAGAAACAATAGAGTGATAAGGCAGTGATTTTATCACATTTTCCTCCCCTTTGTTTCACTAATAGCCTTTTTTCCTGTGCCTTGTCTCCACAGGTATAAATAGTAGTTTGAGAAGTACTGTGCTTTCAATAGACAGTGTAGAAGAAGTTGAGGCAGAACATTATTTAATAATCAGCATTTTTATCACTGGTGCATAAGACCTTGATTATTTCCACACTTCACTGTCCAGAAAAAAAACACTATAAAGGTCGTGCTGCCTTTTTCAAGACCCATATGTAGGCTGAAGAGTTCCTCTTTTTTCCCACTATCTGCACCAGAAGAATAAATCAGAAAGAGTTAAGATGACAAGAGAGTTGGTATGTGGAAGATTAGCAGAAGTATTGTTTTCTTTGCTGGAGAAACATTTAAAACAAATCTCAAAAAAGCGTGATGCAGGTACTAATCCCCCACTGCAGGGAGTCATGGGCATGATGGCTTCATAAGCTTGTTGTGTCTTTTATTTCAGGAATGCTGTCATTAGGCCAGTTAAGTAAAATGTCACATACCATTTGGGAAGGGGGTGTTAGTTAAAACTGGATCTACTGAGTGAGGAAAACATCTTGCCCTGACGCTAAGCATGTCATGTTTGAAATCTGCATGCACCCTGGAAAAATAATCCCAGCCTTCATAGCAGAAAAATGCTGTAATTTTGTATGACAATTGGATTGCATAGCAGCTGGGGTGATATGAGCCCTAGGAGTTTGCTGGAGAGATGCATGGAAATGGAAATGAATGTCAGGGACTTCGAGTATTTGAACCTTTGAAATGAAAGGCAAAATGCAGAATGCAAACCCAGATTATTGCTCATAACAAAGTCATCACAATAGAGAAGTAATATGGTTCTTCCTTCTTATTTCCTTTGCAGACCTCCTGGCAGTGCCACCAGACCTCACTTCTGCTGCAGCCATGTACAGGGGTCCTGTTTATGCCTTGCATGATGTCTCTGATAAAATCCCAATGACCAATTCTCCAATCCTGGACCCGCTCCCCAACTTAAAGATCAAGGTTTATAACACCTCTGGTGCAGTCACTCCCCAGGATGACCTCTCTGACTTCTCCTCCAAGCTGTCCCCACAGATTACACAGTCTCTGCTGGAGAATGAGACCCTGAACATGAAGAACCAGAGCCTTGCTCGGCAAACTGATCCATCGTGCACCGCATTTGGGACCTTCAACTCCTTAGGAGGACACTTAGTAATTCCTAATTCAGGTAAGTGCTAGTCATGGTGGTGTAAAGGTGTGGTTGTTTTGTGGGTCTAAGTGGAGTTAGTGTGCTCTCATATGTGGGGATAAAGTCCATACCTGGGACTCTACCTTTTTTTTTGAACAAAACAGATAGTTCTTTTTTCCCTGTCATTCACATCTACCAAAGGACTCAAATATTTTCTATCTGAGGTCCTGGCCACCTTTTAAATGCTACAGGCTTGAGAAAGAGTGGCTGGAAAGCTGCCTAGTAGAAAAGAACCTGGGGGTGCTGGTCGACAGCCAGCTGAATATGAGCCAGCATGTGCCCAAGTGGCTAAGACGGCCAGTGGCATCCTGCCTTCTCTCAGGAATAGAGTGGCCAGCAGGTCTAGGGAGCCGATCATTTCTTTGTACCACAAAAACCACAGCTCAAATACTGTGTTCTATTTTGGGCCCCTCACCACAAGAGCACAAGGAGTAGCAGCTGAGGGAGCAGGGGTTTTTTAGCCTAGGAAAAAGGAGGCTGAGAAAGGATCTTATAGCTCTCTACAACCACCTGAATGGAGACTGTAACAAGGTGGGGGTCAGTCTCTTCTCCCAAGTAACACTTAGGGAGATGATCTAGTGGTGAACATGGTGGTGCTAGGTTAATGGTTGGACTTGATGATCTTAGGGATCTTTTCCAACCTAAATCAGTCTGTGATTCTAAACAGAATATTGTTGGGCTCTTAGCCACTCTCTGAGACATTCAAGACTTCAGACCTTCACTGTATGAAGTGCAATTCAGCATCACATTTTCCTTTCATGTGGTCCTAGAAAAGGGACTTCAATACACTAAGCCTCTATTTTGTCATCACACATAAAAGAGGACAAATTAATTTAAAAACAAATCAGTTGTTCTACTTCCAATTCATTGCAGACTATGTGTAATTAATAGCAGAATATATTTCTGGATGGCTCTTTACCTGCACACATTATATACTCAAGGAAAATAAGGCCCAAGGGAGTCTTTTCCTTATTTCTCTCCTTCTTATATGTAATGTTGACTGCTATTAAAACTAGGAAACAGAGGGACTGAGCATTGAGGGCCTGTGAATATAATTGCAAAGCACTGTTCAGTCTTTCTCATATGGCACAAAGCCAGGTTTCCAGGCCCCTTCAGGCCACCTTGGCACGAGAAAGCAGTTTCAGAGCATCCAAGGAGCTCTTGAGCAGCTTTGGGAGAGCTCAGCTCTTGCAGACAGATTTTTCACCAGGGCCATACTGCTGTTTGGCTGCTAAGTGAAGTGTTGATGTTCAAAGGAAGTTCAGGGCCTAGATATTCTAGTGGGTTTAGTATGATACTGTAGAATAGCGTTAAAATCTAAAGTGTGCATGAATCAAATACATAAAATGTTGGATGAGGGGATATGCAGGCTGCACAGCAGTCAGGAATACCCCTGCCTGATTTCTCTGGAACTCTGAACTGGGATAGGACCACAGCAGGTGTGATAGGACCGCAGCACATGTGAGACCACAGCTCACAACTTGGCCATTTTACAGCAAGTGCGCTGACCAAGGAGACAGTGCCTACCCTTGTCTCCTGCTCCTATGCTTGATCATTTCTTATTTGTTGATGTTATGGAGAAAGCAAAATGCCTAGGTGGCCCAGGACCTAGGTGGTTTGATCCTTCCAGGTCCTTCCAGTCCCACACTGCCCATGAAGCAGCCAAAAGTGGTTGGAGCCATAGCCCTCCTCTCTGAGCTACTGTGGAACAGGAGGAAAAAATATCTGTTAAGTGAAAGCTGAACTACTTCAATAAATCTGGTGCCGACTGCTGAGCAACATTGAAAATTCGTGCTATACAGTCTTGGATTTCACATTTTTCTAAGTAGCAGCTGAAGGTAGATATTAATACTCAAGTTTCTTATGCCATGGTCCTGCACATTATCAGCAGAGTCTATTAGCCACATTTAACCCACGTATATTAATATCAATTTGTAAAGAAAAAAGTTCAATGCTGTAATCCCTTCAAAGTGATTAAAGTGATGATTTTGTAAAAGAAAACAATCCATCTACTGCTACTACGTATGTCTCTGTGCTGCTTCTAGATGTACGTATATCCTCCTTGGGATTTGATCAAAGCCCTTCATTTGCACTACGCCTGCCCTACATATATAACTATGTATAACTATAAACATGCACAGATAAGATTGTAAGAGGCCTGTAAACAAACAAGTGCCAGAAGGCATTTGTGGAAAATGCTTTCCTAGCTAATCCCTCCCCTTCAAAACCAGGTATGGGACTGAGCACCTGTGCACAAGCACGTGGGAGATCTCCAGTGTAACCAAACTGTGTATGCTAGAGAAGAGACAGGGTGTCTCTCCTGTGTCGACACATATATGTAAATAATCTGCCTGTAGATTTGTTTTCAGCTGTGTAGTAATAAGTGTATTCGAATCCTTGCCACTGATTTCCAGCTAATCCACACCTGCAAAGACAGCTGACTGAGATGTGTCCAGCAGAGTGAAATAGCTTGCTCATGGGCCGTGTTTGTTGTGTAGCGACAAGACATTTCTTAAATGACAGTAGTGTAAAAGCTGTGGCTTTTAATCAAGTATGCAGCAAATCATTACTGAAAAGGGCACTGAGTATATTTGCCCACATTTTTTTCAAGGTTGGATACCACGGTTTTGAGCCACTTTAGAGGACGAGGCACATTCAGAATAACAAGAAGTCCCATTTTGTCTCCATGGAAGCCTAGGAGCTGAGCACAGTGAACGACATGATGCCAAGCAGCAGGAGCCATCTTTCAGGAAACAACTAGTTCGTGTTGCTTCCTGGGATGGTGCTCCACTGCTTTCCTTTCCTGATTTTAATTAAGTAAGAATTGCCCAGAGAGAAATGTCCCATTACAGCTGTTGGAAATTTTAGTCAGAGTTGTTTGTATTTCCATCATTTTACAAGGTAAGCAACAGCGTAACCATCTGTCTGCTCTTTAAATAAAATAAAAGGGAAGAAAATCCTCTTCTCCACTCACATATTTCCATGCCAATGCAAAAGAGGAGTGAAAACAGCCAGCTGGATGCTGCAGACACCAGGGTTACAGTAAATACTTTTTCTCCTGAGTTGCTGAGGTCACTTAGAGTCTGCTGGTGAGGCTGGCTGAAAATCTGGCATTGTTGTCTTCACCTTCTGCCTCTCCTGTTCTCCTCTTCACAGATCCACTTGCCCCTTTTTTCTCAATTTTATCTTTTGTGTCTCTTCTGTTGTGCAGGAGTAAGCTTGCTGATCCCAGCGGGGGCCGTTCCACAAGGGAGAGTCTATGAAATGTATCTGACAGTTCACAGGAAGGAGAACATGAGGTAAAAGACTGCCTTTATTTCCTTGTACATTTTTGGAGGGGGAAACGTAGTAACTAAAGACCTGTTGTAATATGCTTATGCAAAGCCTACTGCATTGAAGCTGTTTGCTGACTTGGAGTTAAACGCAAGCAAAGCCAAGGATAAACTTTGCCACAAAACATGCTCAGACTTTTGCTTTTCTAAGCAAGAGCTGCACTCTGCAGCAAGCCCTCAGGCTGGGGGGATGCTGAATCACAGAGGAGAGGAAAATGTGCCAGCAAGAGTTTGGTGCAGCAGAGATGGACCAGGTAACTTCTTGGTAAATACCAATGTTGCAAAGGAGAAGAAAGTGGAGGAGCAAGGTGACAAAGCAGTGCCTGAGCATCTGACTTGGAGAATTTCCTCTCCTATTAGAGTGATAATGAATTTTTCTTTTACCCTTCAAGGGTTTGGCTGCTCCATGCAGTGAAGGGTTGGAGCCAAAGCTTTTGGAGTCCTCCACCTCCTTGCTGCTTAGCCCAAGACACCACACACCGAGTGTCACCCAGAACCGACACTGGGATGACCCCTGTTGTTGTCACCTGTTACCTGCATGTGTGGCCAGTTCATACTCTAGATTGTAAGGTCTACTGTGTGACTTGGCAGCCTTGACATAGAAAAAAAAAAAAGGCGTTTAAAAAAGAGGCCATTTGAAGCCATTTAGAAAACCCCAATGAAAGGTGAGATCTTAGGCTGCAGGATGGACTCATGCACAAAAGCTGAATGGCAAATGTGAAACTAAGGCAGTCATTACATGGTACTTTGCCTCTTTCTCCTCCTCATAGCTAGATATGTTTTTGGCTCAGCCTCTTAATAGCTTTTATTATGTGCTAAGCCACAGCTGTTTATACACTGTGTGATATTGAACACTATTCTTTAGCTTGGTAGTCTTTCACTCAAGATAAAATAATCTGCTTAAATAAAAATTAAGCAATCCTCCCACCCACTCTTTTGCATACATTATTCATTGCCTGCTCTTTGAAAATAGCTAATTGCAGCTACAGAAAAAATGTTTCTGTTCATAGCTGGTATTGATTCTATTCCTGTTACTTTTGGCTGTGTTTTAAAGACATTTACAAACAGTATTGAAAAAAGACTCTTTCTTGAAGAAGGGAAAAAATTTAAACTCAGATGGCATCCCCTGTTATTCAACTTGCCTCTAAATGTCCCTTTTAAAAATACCTAATTCTTAACAACAACAAAAAAAAAATAAAAAAAATTAATTCCTAGAAAGAGCTATATGTTCAATTATTTTCTTTCCAGCCAGCTATGGAGGGAATCCCTGTTTCCTTATTTATGCAGCTGTGTACAGCTAATATTACATGCTAGTCTAATTTATTTTCTTCACGAATTATAAAGCCTTCTTACATGCTTTGTGATAGCTGTTACTCAGCAAGTCACACAGGGGATAGAAGGATAGGTTAACCTGTATTGGGAAAAGCAAGGTTGGAGAGGTTCTGCCTGCCAAAGTGAGCAAGTATGCCAAAGTACACCTGTAAAGGTGAGCAAAAATGTGAATCCTTGCTTATAGTGAAGATTTTAGAAATTATTTCTTTCCGTAGAAGAGCAGAGCAGAGAGCAGGCTGCCTTGGCCGTGGAGCAGCAGGCTCATCATGTTGTGGTGGTAATCACTTTCTGGGTGCACAGACTCCAGCTGCTTATTTGATTTGTGGCAGTTTTTTAGCTGCCCACAAGCATGCCAGACTTTTCATGTTCTTGGAAACTATTTTTTTCTGGACCATTTTAAATGGAGCTCATCGAGTGTTGTCTAGATCACTCAGAACTGAATATTCACTAAAAAGGCCTTAAACATCACAGAACTGTAACATCTTTCCCTGTTACCTGCTCCTTTTTCCCAGGTGCCAAGGAGCAGACAGGAGTGGGTGGCACCCAGCTGTATCAGTCTCCAGCTGCAGGACCTGTTACTAAACCCTTCACTTGATGTAGCAGAGCTGTAGCTCAGTCAAAGCTTTTTCTGACTCCATGGACCACAGATGTTGCTTCATATAATTGGAGTCATATGGGTACCACAAGCTACAGTGTGGCATAATTATTTTTTAAATCTGCTACTGCACTCTTACAGGACTGTAGCAGAGAGTGACAGTAAGGACTAGCTTCAGACATTTGCTTTTGTGGCCAAGTGGTAACTGCAGTGTGTTCAACAAACCCTGTGAGACCCTATATTTACTTTCATGAGCACTGTGTAAATGTGTACAGTTTGAAAAGTCCTGTTATGTGTTGATGTAGTTTTGAAGGGGACATATAGGAAATTATAAAATGGGTGTTATCATCAGAAATGGAGGAAAGGTCTTGTTCTTGACGTTACAACTACCACTGTGGTCTCCATAGTACTACCCTAATAGAATCAGTGCAGCAAGAGAGGTTCACTGCCACAGCTCACATATATCCAGCAACTTAAGATTTAGCTCACACAACTACTTCTGAACAAGCATGCTGAAACAGAAAATCTGTTATCTCTTGGGCTCCTGCAAATTCTCTCTTTTCTTTTCCTTCCTTTGTTTTCTTAATACATTTCCCCAGTTAGTCTCTGAAAGCTGTAGTATAGAAATTTGAGAGACTTCACAACCCAGTAATATCACTCTTTGTGTTACCTTGCAGATAGGTTAGGAGAGCTTTCTGAGACTCTCTATTTGTTCCATTTCATATCCATCAAAGCATGTGAGAGTAGAAGGGTCACTGTAAAAGCGTTATGCTTCTGCAATGAATTGGGATTCTGGTAGCTTGCAGTAAACACCACTCTTGGAGGCAGTTGTTTACATGTGTTAGCTTACTTGTGGCACAGTGGGCTTTCTTTTTTACTCCAGGAGGCTGTTATTCCTGCTTCTGTCCTGCAAGCTCACCCTCATTCTCACTGTTATTTGGGGCAGGATGGATGGCAGGTATCTACTGGGCTCTGATCCCTGGCTGGTGTGTTGACCTCATGAAAAGGTCCATATGTTTCTGAAGTGGCTACAGTGGGGAAAAGGATATCTATTTATATATGTGTGTGTGTTTGTACACATATGTGTATGTATATATGTGTGTTTAGACATATAGATATAGATAGAGACATATAGATACATAAAAAATGTCAAGCCCATGAGAATATTTCACAGCTATCAGACTGTTTCTGTCTTGAAGCTCAGTGACTTTTTCAGTGGTGATCAGATGCTCTCTTCCTTAATCTGGGAAGTGTCACCAACTTTGGGATTTGCAAGAGGGGGTCCCTTCTTGAGGTATGGTTTCATCTATGAAATAAGCACTTTGTGGTGACCAGTACCTAGTAAGAGCCTGTTCCCGTGGGCATCTGTGAGAGCCTAGGTCTTGCATGACCGAGAATTAAATAGCATGAGTGTAAACCTCCAATCTCCAGAATTTTCTTTACTGCCTCAAGTTAAAAAAACAAATTTAACTGTGAGCTAAATTTGTGGAGCTGTGTGCTTCCTTCAGAAACATCTGGCAGTGGTCAGTGTTAGATGGGATCTGGGTCTTGATGGACCACTGGTTTTATCTTGTATGACAGTTCCCATGTTCTGTGTGAACCCCCGCTGAGCTTGCACAGCTTTAGGTGGAGCTGCTCTTGAATGTTCTAATCAGAGGTAAGAACTGCACTAAACAGATACAGCACTGTGAAGGACTCTTCTGCATAATCCATCATACAGGAGTTGTTGCAAATGAGAGTGGATGCCACTGTGCCCACAGAATGTGACAAACTTGAAGAACAGAGCAAGCAGCACTCCTGAAGATCTTGATGGAAGACACACATAAATGTGCAAATTCCAAATTAGCCAGCTTAAAAGAAGGAAGGGTCAGGTGAGCCTTGCCGGGATTTTTATCAATGGCTTCATAGTGTATGCATAGACTTTATACTAAAGTCAAACAGCAGATCAATGAGTTTGATCCAAGAAGCAATGTTGCCATTTTCACCAGTAAACTTTAAGCTTAATAATGTAAAATAAAAGAAATTGAAGTCTTTCACATCTCATTTCTCCACCTTCATTCTGTATTTCAGTTGCATAAACAAAATTACTTTGCAACTCCGGAAACAATTTTATGAAGTGTGAATCACTATAACAGAACAATTCAACATAAAAAAGAGCAGTGCATGAGCAAAACAGGAGGGCAAACTTTTCAGATTATTTTCCTTCTAAAGATAGGCTGGCAAAAGAACCAGGGTCAGTTGAGAATATTAACTTTGAAACTTAAGAAAGAACACATTAAAAAAAGAAACCCCCAGCAATGAAAGGAGAAATAAAATATCTTCCCTCTAATTTTTGGCTAAACTGTGTAGAAGGGTTGCCATCTGTTACTGCAAGATAGCCATTCCTCTCTCCTTGCACTGTCCTGTGCTTCATGAGCTGCTGTGATTGCCTGTAGCATTTATACACGGTGGCAGGGAGTACAGTGTAGTCCCACCGAGGAGCAGAGATTTATCTGGTTGTGCTTACATCTGCTGTCTGACAGCTACCTTAATGAATATGGTCTGGCTTATTACAGGGAGATGGTTTTGAATGTGTAATCCCATTAAAAACACAAATTTGATTGTGAAAGGACCAGATATAGTGAATAAAAGTTTGTTTGCTTTTAAATGTAAGTTAACTGTTCCTGATAAGCTGTGAGAAGTGGGAAAACATCTAAAAATATTTGAATACCTAGTTACTCTTAGTGCCTTTTAATAGAAATGCTAAGCAGTGAATTGAATTTTAGTCTCAGGCCTTTGTAAAACAAAAACATCTCTTTGTCATACAGCTTATGTGATGGTCATAGACCATGTCCTTGGAGTCATACAGCTGAAAGCCCAATTTCCTCTAATATGTTGTCCCAAGACTACTGCAAGCCTAAAGTGAAGCACACATGGATGGGGTTTTGGGAAGTTTGGGTTTGTAGTTCTTTTATGGATAACAGCCTAAAAGTAGGTTCTGGCCCACAGTTTTGAAGTTATCTCTTTATAGATCTTTCTGGTTTAGGGGAGCTAACCCCCTTGCTCTGTGTGCTCCCCTGTGTCTGTCTGTGCTGGCTCTCCTGCGATCTGTAGCATATAAATCACAACACTGGATCACAACAGGCACTCCTCTAGGCTGGCATCCTGACTTTGCTGGTGCTACATCACCTGCTTCAGGAAAAGAAAGAAAATTGCCCATAATAAGTGACTACATGATAACTTGTCTTTAAGGGAATTTGTTGCTTACTAATTCCATCAATTAGTGTTGGGTTTATGCTTTGAAGCAGAAAGATTAATATCTCTTGTATAATGTATCTTGTCTACTGCATCTGTTTCTCTTCTCATTAGCTATAGTAAAGCATAATCCCTTTGTTTTAAAATGTAAATTGAAAACAGTGAGAAGTAAGAAAAGATTTGTCAAGAGATTTTTGTTTCTTTTACCTGTCAGTTGTCATAGAGCACCTCTTTGCTCTATATGCCATTGGGTGGTTTAGCCTCATTCACCTGAGTTTCAGGTGTTTATTTCTGAGATCTCATTGCAGCCCCTGAACACCCTGCTACCTGCAGTCATGTTAGAGCTGGATAGGAAAGGGAATATCACTGTGGTGTGCTCTGACATGCCTTGTCCCATACTGCACCAGAAATCAGATTTGCTTTTTACCACTGTGTCACATTACAAGTTGATGACTGCTGTGTTGTAGCAAGTTCACCTGAAATCTTGTGCACTTTCATTGCTTTCTTTTCTACTAAATAACTCTTTGGAATTTGTTTTGCTCCAACTTGAGTTACTGTACAATTAATACGGTTTTATTTCCTTCTCATATTTTTACCCTCTCCGAAACTTTTGCGTTATTTTCTGGCTCCCAATACTATATGCAAAGATTCCTTATTAATTGTTACCTGCAAATTTAATGATTGTGCTATTTGCATTGTTTTCCACTTTGTGAGTAGAAATCCTGGTCTTGTAGTCAGAGAGAGGTTTAGCATGGACTTCAATAGAACCAGGATTTCATCTCAACAGTGACACTGACCCATTTCACACCACCTGAGAACTTCTCTGCAACTCATTATATATGAGTTTTTAAAGGTTTGTCTGCATGAGGTGGATGGTGGAGAGTCACTAGGACCAGCAGGTGTTCAGTAATTTTGTCGTGCTAGTCTCTGATGTGTGTCTGGTTGGGAATTTGGGACTGTAAAGTCAAGCACCCCGACAACTGGCCCATTTTTCTGCTCTTCACTAGTCAGGATGTCCTCCGTCATAAATACCCAGGTCAGGACCACACATATCTCATCCAATAAATCTTATAAATCTGTTGGCAAAGATGCTGTTTACCAACTTGGGGAAAAATTATTAAGCCTTGATATTTTTTACATGTCCATGATATTCTTGTATACACCTGCCATCTCAGTTGCTCAGTGTGCAGTCTGCAACAAATCCCACCTTGGTGCTGTGCATAATTTTTTTATATTTTTCCTAATCAGATATAAAATGTTGCAGCAGAGAATCATACCTTTTGTCAAAGTCCTAAAGTTTGACAGTTAAGAAAATTTTGTCATGGAGCAGTGACTAAACTTTACTTGGAGACAACTTTAGACTGTATGATTTATCAGTACCATATTATTTTCTAATGACCTTCTGGGTTTCTTTAACCTCATGCCTCAGTGGTTGTTGATTTTAACTCATTTTTCACCTAAAAGGCACTGTATTAATTTTTTTTTCTTTATGTCAATGATGATATACTCACCCCTATATTCTTTTTGACTGCTGGGTTTGTAATTCAGTGAAAAAAACCTATGATAACTTGTATTATTTTTTTTTTCCTTCTTCATGGGTCAGTAATTTTAGATGAAATTAGGTTAACCAGATGATTAAGTCTCTAGCTGGTCATATCTGTAGCTTTCCAGACAAATATTGTAATTTTGAAAGATCTTTCCTGTAAGACACTATGTTTTGGGGTTTTTTAAATTTCTTGAATTAGACTATAGAAGTGTGTTTAAATATCCACTAATGCCCAAGGTCAATGACCATTAAAACCCACCACCATAATGTGAGTGTTTTTCAAGCTTCTTTTTGCTTCTTAAAGCAAAAATAGCAAAGTAAATAAGTTGGAAAAAATAGTGTTTTAGTGAAAACCTGTCCAATGATTTATTTAGTCTGGTCTTGCAAGAGTGTGATACCTCATCTTCTTAATCTGAATGCAGAGATTCCCTGTGATATGCAAAATGAGCTAGCCTATCTGCTAGTGTTTCATTTATTTTGTGTACTGTTTGTTAGACTAAAATAGCTGGTATAATACATGATAGCTGTCCAGATTGTTATACGTTACATCTTTTTTAGAAATGCATCTATATCACAGCTGTTTGTTTCCAGTCCATGGATTTTCAGAAACAATTGTTAAGTCATTTAGTAAACTCATCAGTTAATTTTCACAGATGCATATCATCTGGATTTACTGATTTGCATAGATTTAAATTTTTTTCCATGCCAGACCCTTTTTTTCCTCTCAAATGTCATAAAAACCTCCCACAACATTTGTAGTAACAAGGGATAGTTTTCAAAGGTGCCTTCATCCCATATTGAAAAAGGATTTCTCAAAAGTTTGTCTTCCATTTTCTGTGAGATTAATGGGATAGGCAGGGAGAATTAAGGAGGACTAAATTAGATTATGCCTCTGGGCATAGATTTGCAACAGCCAGAACAGGTGCAATAAATTGGATGCCAAAATAACTTCTGTCCTTATTTGGCCTCTTTGAAAACGTTATCTTAGATTACAGCTACATTTTTTTGCTCTTTTGTTTGATAAAGACAAAGACTTGCAGAAATAAACAGTAATATTTCCTCCACTAGTTTCACCAAGACCAATACAGATGTATTTGCATTTGTAAATGCAGCAAGGGATTGAACCCTTAGCCAAGAAGAGGATGTGAGATCCCGTGGGCAGGTCCGGAGTTTAAGCGCACACCACATTGAACACTTTTAATCTCCCGCTTGCTGGTTTCTGGATCATGAACTTGTCCTCTGTTATTTAGAGAGGCAGTTGATGAGGCACATTCAGCTGTACTTGTCATACACCAGATGTCGGGATAGTTAAAGTCACTCATGCTTCCTCTTGTTTTAAGTCCCTCAGCAGTTGGTCTGAGATGGTTTGCACATGCACACATGTGCACACACACATGCACACTATCATTTGAAAACCACAGTGTACACTGTGTATCCTAAATATTAGTATGATTTCCCATAACACCCATTCCTAGTGACTGGCAGCAAGCACACTGCGTTTGTAACTGAACAGTTCTGGGTAATCACTGGAAATCATGGGCTTTGCCAGTGTGTTTTGCCCTCTGCACTATTCCTTACCATCTTTCTTCCTCACCGCCAGTGGTGCCTGCAGGCATATTTGCAATAGCCATTCTAGTACATCTGAATGCCCTTTAAGTAAAATGGAGTATCAGTGGGATTGGTGATGACTCGGAACTCAAACTGCACATCTCAGATGTGCCGTATACCACTTAGGAGAGTTCAGTCATGCTTATTAGTTCATTTTTTCCCCTCTGTTCTTGATTTTTCTCTGTCCTGACAGTAAATAATTCTCACATGTGGTGCTTACAAGAGCCACCGTTCATTTTGGTGTGTTGCTGAACAACTGCCAAATGCAGCAGTGGCCACATTCTGGCAGTGGGTGAAGTGAAACTTCTGCATGCCATCTGCAAGGATCCTTCAGAGTGGAGGGTGCTCAGCAAATGCAGTCAATAATCTGCCGACACCTAAACCTACATTTTGACCAATGAGTGATATTCCGGGGGGAAAAAAAAAAAAAAGAAAAAAAGAAATTTGGGGTTGAAAAAAATAAAGGAAAACTAATCCCACTTATTCTGCTTGCACAGTCTTTTATTTTAAGAGAAGCATTTTTTTATTTTTACATACCCAAATGAACCTTTTTGTCTTTTTCAACTCAATTAATGTATCCATCTTTCTGTCTCTTCATCAGGCCACCTGTAGAAGACAGTCAAACCCTGCTGACACCAGTGGTGAGCTGTGGCCCCCCAGGAGCCCTGCTGACCCGTCCTGTCATTTTAACCATGCACCACTGCGCAGAACCAAACACAGAGGACTGGCAGATCCAACTGAAGCACCAAGCTGCCCAGGGACCATGGGAGGTGAGGTTCTGGAAATCCAGCCCATGTGCTGACTGAGTGAAGGGCTCTCTGCTAGTCCCTCACTTGCTTTTTTGAACCCAGATGCCTGTATTTTGGGTTTTTCACATGAGATATGTGGCTACTACAGGCAGGAGTGCCCTTCCACACTAGGTCTCTAAGCTGCCCAGTGCCCATGCAGAGATGCTGTCTTGGTGCAGTTTGGCACCTCCTAGTTCTCTGTTTTCCATGAAATAGCCTTCATCACAGGATTTTGGCACTTAGGCTACTGGTTGTGGCAGGATATTGTGCCAAAGTGATGGGGTCAGAAGAAAAAGGCAAAATAAAAAGCAGTGCCTGAAAATAATTTCTCTCTTGAGAGAATATCTTCTCTCTAGGAATAAGAATGGATTTTTACAGAATAGTTTTCACTCTCCTGGCTTTTAGTCTGTTTTCAAGAAAGTGAAAATAAGGCTGAAAATTATCTCCTTCAGCACCCAGACATCATCCAGATAAGTATAATGTACAGGCCTTATCTGTCTTTTCTGTTTCCCTCCTAAGATGTTGGTGGAGATCACTTTGATTCAGTTCATGCAGCCAGGATTGAACTCTGCACCCTGAAAATGCAGGGGATCAGAGCAAGCATTGTTGGGTAGTGCAGGCTTAGTGGGAGCCTGATACAGTTCCTTGCCAGCAGTATAGCAGGAGAATATCCCAAAGCAGTGTGGCAAAAGGATCTTCCCACATTAGCTGGAGTATAAAGTGATGCTTTCAACAAGGCTGGGCCATCCTGACAAACCCTTCCTCTCCAGGCCTGCCTTCCTAGGTATTGCCGGCTGCCACCAGTTTGGTCTCCTAATTAATTTGGCAAGGGCACTTTCTCCTACTGATAGGTTTAAAAAGGTTAGGATGTCTTCTGAAGGCAGTTGGGCTGACAACATCAAAAATGCCATGTCCGGCATTGCCTTCAAAAGCCTCTTTTGTGTGTGTCCCTGCCTGTGGCACCAGCTTTTCCCCATGCAGGGAGAGAGTGTGCAACACAGCTCTGTCTGGCCAACTAATCTGCACCCCACTGGCCTGACTCTTGGCACTGCACATATGTTCCTTGTTTATGTCAGTGTGTTATTGGCATCCCTTCATTTTCTCCTCCATCCTCCTCCTGTCCTTGATGGAGGTTGCTCTGCCAGCCACATACACACTGGCACTAGTGCAGCCTCCGCAGCATCCACAGGGACCCTGCCCATCACACAGCGATCTTCTTCCTCTGTTCAGTTGGGGAGCAGCTTCTCCAAGCTGAGTCTCACACACACAGATGCACATGCATTCGTGCACACACCTGCAGCATCACTCAAGACCAGCACCTCCTGCCAGAGCCAGATACTGGCGCGGCCATGGGGCAGTCAGCAGTGCAGCACCTTGCCTTCCAAAAAGATTGTGCCACCCCTGCAAACATAGCAGATTTGCTTTTCCTAAGACTAGGAGGCCCAAACTTAATGCCAAATGGCAGTTGGGAGTACATGGTGTGTAGTTTGTTCTGCAGATGTGCAGGCACGGGGGGATGAAGTGGGCAAGTTGTGCTGAGCATCATGTGGTACATGGTGGCTTTGCAAGAGGCAGCCATTATTCACTGCTGTTGTTTTGCTTCTGCTCTCTCTCAAAGCCATTCAAAGCACCTTGCATTGCGTGCAGAATATTACATGCAGGATTGAATGGAGAAATCATCAGGGGAGCTGTTTTCCTCCATGCCCAGGGTGGGGAGGTCATCTGTATTCAGGCTGTGTGTATTTTTTTTCTTCACCCTGCAGTCTCATCATGGAGGATTATTCTGAAGAAGCAGCAGGTGATATTTCAAGCAGATGTGGCATTTGGCCATTGTAGAGGTTACTTCCCTTCCTTGAGTTTTTATAACTCCTTGTTGTCATGCTTAGGAAGTAAAGGGCAGTTATTTAATCAACATGCCTGAGACTACTGATGCTAAATCATGGTCACCAAATTATTAGTTCTGCAATATCTTTTTCAATAAAGCCTTGGTGATATTTTCATTATTTGCCTAACTCTGCCCAGGGATTTAAAAGCTGATGTAAGGCCCAAAGGAAGGAGTTTCAAGTCTTAGGGGACTGAGGACAGGAGGAATTTTCTACCACAAATGTTGCCACTGGCACCCCAGAGAAAACATCTCCTTGAGCCTATGCAGGAGAAAAGCTGGAAGCAGGAATTTTGAGTCTTGATTAGTCTAAGGTGCAAACAACAAGGACTTTTTGTATCATCCAGGCTTGAAAGGGCCATTGCTGTCTCAAAGGAGAGCAGCTCTGAGGGGTCTCATGCTCTAACTTGGCCTTTTTCTCCCTTAGGATGTGGTGGTGGTTGGGGAGGAAAATTTCACCACTCCATGCTATATCCAGCTGGACCCAGAGGCCTGCCATATCCTGACAGAAACCCTCAGCACGTATGCCTTGGTGGGACAGTCAATCACCAAAGCAGCAGCCAAACGTCTCAAACTGGCCATCTTTGGCCCCCTGTCCTGCTCTTCGCTGGAGTACAGCATCCGGGTCTACTGCCTCGATGACACACAGGATGCCCTTAAGGTGGTTGTTGATCTCTTGCTCGCTTTCCCTGTCCTTCTCCAGATCTAATAGAACTGCAGTCATAGCTGTGACTAGATCCTCTGCTCCATGTGTTTGTGCTCTCTGGATTATTTTTCTGATTAGAAAAAAAGCTTGACAGCAAGCTACTGTTTTACAGTTTAACCTCCACATGCTATAAATTGCCCTTTACATAGGGATCTCGCACTGTTTTCCGCCCACCAATCTTTTTTCCTTTGTTTACCTGTATCATATCCTGAATTCTAAGGTTTTTGCATTATTAAAAGGCCATAAGGTACACAGGGCTTCATTCGTTATTCATGTATTTTTAATGCTAAGTGCCAGCTCCCCAGAGATGGGGAAACATATAAATGCTTCTTTGTAAATAGTTGATAATGATAAAAGAAGCTTCTGGCCCGTTAATCACTGCCTGCTTTCATACTGCTTTATTACACCTCTTTGCATGCAGCTTTTTGTGTTGGGAATTCACAACTGAAATAAACCAAAGCTGTTGCTATCCCTAACTAGATAACCTTACTCTCCCTGTATAATTCTGGCATGCACACAAACACATGCTCACTATATATAGATGAGCAGATAGATAACCATACTTGCTATTTCTTTTATAAATACCTGTGTTCATACCAATGGTACCTATAGTAGATACGCTCATGAAATATGTAACTCCAACTGCACAGACAAAAATGAAGTTTATTAAAAGATATTTTGGTTTTGGTTGTTTGTTTTTTTTCTGTAACCAGTGCAACTTCACAAATGCCTCTTTGCAGCAAAATGATTTCAAAGCCTGACTAAGCAGAGTCATCCTGGTGGATGCTGTATGTGCTTTTTTTCCCCTCAGCTCTGCATGGGAATTATTGTGATTTAAATCCACATATAGTGGTGGGAGATGTTTGTTTCTCAGAGGAATGACTTCCATGACTGCAAATGGCACACTTGGTTTTCCTCTACAGTACTATCTGATATCAAGGCTTGCCTGCCTAGGCTTTGCTGCGGGAATACTCTTTTACTCTATGTAAGAAAGGCAGCCAAGTGTAATGGTTGAAGCAAGCACGTTGTGACTTCAGTGTGGTTTTGTCTGTACAGGGTCTGGGAGATTGGCCTCTGTCACTGCATTGGTGTTATCAGCTTCTTAGAAACAAATGTTTTCTCTGGTCTGATTTCCCTTTTGTTTTTCCTCTTTAAAAAAAAAAAAAACTGAAAAGGATGTTTCATAGCAATCAAGCTTCAAAAGTCCTGATGGTTTTATGTCTGTGCTGCATAATGCAATTTTCCATGGGTTCGACAAGGCCTGAGGTAATAATAAGTGAGTTGGAGAGCCCTTGGACAGCCAGCTAATGCAGTCAGAGCTGAGGAATCTAATTAGGTGTTACTCAAGAGCTGTTGGTCTGTTTCTAATAGACTGTAAGGGAGAATCGTGAGGTAAAGTTAATCCAATTCGGTATGACAGCAGAAGGGATCAAGAGAGACACAGAGTCATGCAGAAGGACCATCCTTCACCTGAGAAGCTGCAGCCAACATTTGGGAAAGCAGCAGGTCAAGCCTTGGGCTTCTGCTGCAGGTAGACCCCAAAGTGAGATCATTTGTAATTTGGTGAGGAAAGGTGGGCAAATTCAGGAAGCCACCATGCCACTCACACACACTGCTTTCTTGGCAGCAAGTTAATGTGTTTTCATTTCTTCTTTTTTTTTTTTTATTTGACATGTCTACCCTAAAACTGGAAGGGCACCCATGGGTTCAAGATCAACCTATCTGGTGGTTTGCAGGAGAACAAGCACATGTACTTCCTGGCCACAGACACTTACAAAAGCATCAAATGCACTTCTTTGGAAATGAAAAATCGGGAAGGAGAAAGTGTAAAAGAAAGGAGCCTAGTAAACTCACTGTAGATGAGTAAAACAGATGTAGGTAGAAGGGTCGACTATGGACCAGTGTGTACAAACTGGTGCATACAAGCCAGGGTGTACTGACCATCCCTGTGAGACAGTGTTTTGTTGACTCAAACTATGCCTAATGAGAAAGAAGACAAAAGGTGGGAGTGTTTGCCACGTGCTACCACAGCAGCCCCAGCAATGCTGGGAGGATGTCCTTGGCACTGCCCTATTGCCAAAGGGAAGACATTCACTGGGCAATTACCACTGGGTGTGTGGGACATGGCATGCAATACAGACAGGGCTGGGCCAGCAGTTCCTGAGGTTAAAAGTATTTTGGAGAGGGAGGAAAAGTTGTAGACAGCAGGCAAGGCACCAGCTACAATGTCTTGGTGCCTTGAGGCTCACTGCTCTGGGCAAAACGTGGCAGGGGGAGAGAAAAGCAGCGTGAGATGTTCCCACATTGCAATGTCTGAGGTTTGTAAGAGCCTTTATAGGGGATTATGTGTATTTTAATGTATAACAAAATGCATTCTGTTATTATTTACAACTAGAAATGAGTGTGCCATATGCTGAATGTGTCTTAACAGCCACCAAAGGAAGACAAGTAGTTGCCGTATAAAAGACAGTGCAGTGTTTACCCAGCAGAAGTTTCCATCTCATCATGCAGAGTAAGCACTCACCGCGGAGCTGCCAGCACCTGTGGTACATTGAGGAAGTGTAATGACTTCTCATCAGTAAGGACTCAGTTATTGTGGGAGCGATTTAGTGGTGTTCCTGGGCGCTGTGAAGCAGTGTGGGCTCAGCACTGATCACATATGCAGCATTCTCTTCCCTGCAGGT
This sequence comes from Dendrocincla tyrannina, assembly GCA_035047865.1. Classification (NCBI taxonomy): domain Eukaryota; kingdom Metazoa; phylum Chordata; class Aves; order Passeriformes; family Dendrocolaptidae; genus Dendrocincla; species Dendrocincla tyrannina. Next base: position 21,601,663 of record JAWWMP010000132.1, on the reverse strand, counting down.
CCTGAGCCACCTGGATGGGATGTTCACAAAAATGCTTTTTGGGCAAGGGTGAGGGTAGCTGTGACCTCCAGCACTGGCCTCTTTTTTTAAGACTTAGTTTTGCACTTTGAGAGGGATGCCCAAGCTAGTCTGCTGTAAAAAACTAAAAACAAACCCCCACTCCCCAAAAAAAACCAAACAAAAACCCCCCAAACAAAAAACAAACAAACCAAAAAAATCAAAAGTAATAATTTGATAACTATAAAGAAATCCAGCTGCTTTATCCTGTTTATTCTTGCACAGCTCTGAGATTGAGGTACGTGACCTGTGTGTGTGACAGTGAGAGGGGCTGAGCCTACAGGCAAATGAAAACATCTGCTTCCCACAAGTGGGGACAAGCAAATGACTTCAGGCTGTAGCAGGGTGGCATCCCTCAACCCACCTCATGCTGCACAGTAAGTGTCTTCCAAAAAACCACCCAAAAATGGACATGCCTGTGGTCTTCTCTGTTATTTAATGCATATGTTTCCTTTTACTGAAGGAAGGCAACAGCTTAGACTGAACACCATTGCTTGTCTGTGTGCCACTAATGAGGAGGCCCAGGTTGTGGCTGTTCTGGTTACATTGATGATGGAGTGATGCCTCACACAGCACCCTCTCCTAGGAAGGGTATAAGGGTGTAAGTCCTGCTTCGCAGGGGTGGGGAGAGGCAATGGGACAGGTGGCTGCAGCCACCTCAGCATGGAGCAAATGGCTCAGGTTTTGGCTCAGGATAACATAGAGGTGCCAGCCAGCGGGCTAAGCATTGGTCTAAAATCCCATATGGCAGGAACCAGCCATAGTATTCTGAATTAATTGGCTATGAGGCATGGGAGAAGCACAGGCTACTCAGCGTCCTCTTGTCGGAAAATGTAGAAGGGCTATGATGACCAAGCGTGGTTGCCAAAAGTGGGATATTGAAACTAGACACCCATATCTGGTGGGAGGAATGGTGTAGCATCACACCACAGTGTTTTCCCCCATAGTAGTGCAGCTCCCAGAGCTGTTGCAGCATGGACAGGAGCAGTTTTTCAGTGCCTACGCTCTGCGTGCCTGAAAGGTGGTGTCTGTAATTAGCTCACGCAGTGCCACAAGTCATCTTCTGGCCCTTCCAGGGAGCTAATGTGGACATAATGAAGATCAATAGTAATCAGATAATTGCTATTGATTACTCTTTAGACATCTTGATGAAGTAATTAGGTAGCACTGGAAAGAAGCTGGAGCTGATTCATTGGTATAACCTTAATCTGAAAGGTTTTCTGATTTTGTTTCTTTTCCTCTAATGGCCAGTGAAAGAACATTGTTTTAGCTGCAGGATCTGCCAGATGCTGGGATAGGGGCTTTTCTTACACGCTAACTAACTCGCTGAATGTGATCAGGAGTAGCATAGCTAAAACAGAGGCTCTTTTATTTGGCCTGGGGTAGAATCCTTGTTGTGTGTGCCCGCTTACTCTTTGAGCATTCTCACTCTATGTGTGATTGTCTTTGGCCACATGAGACTGGTTGGTTGCTTGGTTCTTTTAATTAAATATGACTGAGATTGGCTTTGTTGGTTTCTAAGAGGGCTCATGTAGGTGCCTTTGTACTTGCTTCTCCCATGTGGTCTACAACTGGACTATTTATAGGCAACATTCCACTGTGATCTTATTAATTACAGGCTTATATTTATTTTTAGCTTCAGAAAATGACCAGACTCTTGGCTTGCTAGTTTTTTACATGATCAATATTTCAGTAACCCTGAACCAATGTATTTATATATACAAAATGCTCCATCACAGTGTCTTGTATTGTTTCCATACCATCCTTTTTGACAGTCTCAGCATAGACATCTCTTATCTCCTGTACCACTCTGTAACAGAGCACTTTGTCAGGAGGCCACAAGCTGAAAGACCAGTGGTATGCATATGTCCCATATCAGCAGGACCAACACAAATTAAGAGTTTCCGAAAACAGAGTGGCAAAGCTACGATTAGATGCCCAGTTTGATGAGCCATGAAGAAGACTGATCTATTTCTGTACTCAGTGGCTGTATACAAAGTCTTTGCATTCCATATAAAAGCGTGCAATTAAGCTTCTGCTTAAGGACATGCAAAATAGCACTGCATCTGCCAAAGGAAAGATGCCTGCATCCCTGCTGGGCTGCTGCTGTATGAAGGAGGTGAGGGGGTTATACTCAGATCCACTAATGCAGTTCCAGTTCACAGGGAAACACAGTTATGTGCAGTGCCTGTGTATTTTTTTTAATCTGTATTACACAGTTATAGCATCTACAGCAGACAATCCTGAGGACTCAGAAGACCATTGTGCTGTCTTGACAAAACCTGACCACTTCTTCTTTTTATCCCAACACTGCAGGAGGTCCTGCAGCTTGAGCGGCAGATGGGTGGGCAGCTTTTGGAGGAGCCCAAAGCTTTGCATTTTAAGGGAAGCACCCACAATCTTCGTCTGTCCATTCATGATATCGCCCACTCTCTCTGGAAGAGCAAACTGCTGGCTAAATACCAGGTGAGCAACACAAAACATTCACATTTGATCCTAGCAGTGGGGCTTAAAGAATTACTGTCACACACAGGTGTATTTGAAAAACACCAGGTGCCAGGCTATAGTCCCATGAATATTTTTTCCCCTGGACCATTTGCAGTCACAGTAGCATGGAGTCCACAGTCTCTAGTCATATAGCATCTAAGCTTTGGTCTCACATCCTTCCCTGACTTTTTTTTCTTTTCTTCTGCAGGAGATTCCCTTTTACCACATCTGGAGTGGATGCCAGAGAAACCTGCACTGCACCTTCACACTGGAAAGGTTCAGTCTGAATACCCTGGAGCTGGTGTGCAAGCTCTGTGTGCGGCAGGTTGAAGGAGAAGGACAGATCTTCCAACTCAACTGCTCCGTTTCAGAGGTAAATGACATTTGTGGGCTTTTCTATCCAGCTGCAGGAATATGGGAGGGCTAAGGAAGTATAACCTTTCTCATTGCTACCTGTTTCGTGCTTCCCATTTTCCTCCTGACTGCCAGGATGGACATAAAGAATGGCTAAATCACTGCTTTGTATCTCCTGTTACATTTTCGCTTAATTTCTCTATCCTGGAAGGAAGAATCCCTTCTTCAAGGAAGGGAAGGTAGCAGCCTTGGTCTCCCTGCTAGTGCTCCTCTTTGTGTCTATGTGGAGGAGCTCTTGGCTACCACCCCCTAACGCATTTCATAAAGCACTATGTGGTCCTGTTTCCTGGCAGTCCACAAGACCCATCATGTCTGACAGTTCTCTGGAGAGGGAGAAGAGAGAACAGGAAAATGTCAGTGCCATATGTTTCATGAGCTGCTCCACTCTGATCCCATGAAATAGATGCTGTGCAATAGGGAATATCAAATGGTCTGGTTGCAGTAAACTTTCCTCCTCATGTTTTGCCACTGCTACAGATCCTGACTATTCTCTTTGACAATTTTTCTTTTGATGGCTGACATTTTCCAGTAGAAATTTTATCATAAGTTTGGGAACATCTTTGCCAGTGTTATGTAGCACCTGGAGAATTTTTGCTCCTTGGTGTAAGTCAAGCTTGGGACCAAGACCAAGTGACACATTCAGGTGTGAAGTGGCATTGACTTCAGTGAATGTGCTGGTGGATTTGATTCCTGGTACCCTTGACAGCTACAAGGAGCAGTCCCTCAGGCAGCAATGACTGGTGGTTGATTTTGGGAAGGGCTGTGAGACCAGAGACAAAAGTTTCTTGTGCTGTAGGGCCCTGACTTTGTGCGCCATTACCCATAACATCTGCTTGGTTAGTGGGTGTAAAGTTACAGATTCATCTAGGGACTACACAGCATTAAGGACAGATGGTAAAACAGGCATCATAAACAATTATTGTAATAAGTGCTGCATTGAGGTAATCACTAATTTAACCTCACAGAGAAAAGAAAGAACTGAAAGTAACTTTAATGAAATGCAAGTATACACTATAATCATCTTCAGCTGGTTGTGTGTAATATAGCCTGGTAATAGATTCAGAGGGAACAGGATAATATCCTTGTCTTGTGCTGTGATCCTATCCATCAAGGATGAATAAAGGGAGTGAATAATACTGCTTCCAAGGCTGCCTCCTGCAAAATTACTCCTTGTTGACACATTGTGATGTTCCCAAGCTCAAGCAAAGGGCAGGAGGACCTTGGGCTGCTAAGAGCTGGCATATAGGGTCAACTAGAAAAAATCCAAAAACTTAAGAGTTTTGACAGTAAGTCACGTGATAGTGTAACAACAGCAACTTGGAAACTAATGTGTATGTTTCTAGAAGCATGATAAAGACAACAGACCAGTCATCAAGAAACCTTAGCTGTGGTGCCTCATGTTTTTTATTGAGGTTAGGCTAGTGGTCCTAGTGGTCCAGCTAGAGGACCACTAAGTATTTCAGGACTGTACTGGCATCATTTATTGCTGGATCTGCCTCTCTGCCTCTGTCACCCTGCAGTAAAAATACAGTAACACAGTTTCGTCCTTCGTCCTCCCTTTATGCGCTTTCTTTTTAGTCCCCTGCAAATTATGTAAGATTTCTGCAGATTAAACTGTCTTATGCTGGCTTTTACAGCATCTGCCACTGGGACTTCAAAAATACAAATGCAATGAGTGCCAAAACATGCACATTTGCAAAGCAGGAGGAAGATTGCAATAAAGATCTCCCACCATTTGTTTTTGAAGCCCTCTTTTTATCTAGTGGTGTTGATAATCACACAGAAGGGCCACAGGGCAATGCTGTGGATAGCTGGGCTCCTTCTGCAGTAATGCTGAAGCACCTGAGGCTGCAGGTCCTGAGAGCCAGGGCAATGCTTCATATTTTGTCCCAAAATATAAGGAAAAGGTTATCTGCCTGTGATGCCACCAGTCCCCACCCTACTGCAGCTTCTGACCTCCCAGTGCAGGTTAGCCTGCAGACAGCAGCAATGTAGGGTGGGTCATTTTGCCCACTCCTAGGCAGCTCCTGCTGCCAGGCAGTTGGGCAATAACTCATTGCCTGAAGCAGTGGGGTTGGGGCAGACAGCCTGTGGTGCAGGGCCTTGGAACTCAAGTACAGGTGTCACAATGTCATGCTTGCAATGTTAACTGAGGACATTACAGCTTATTCCTTGGTTAGAAATTTCACTGATTGCCTAAAATGCAATTCCTGAAAAAAAAAAAAAAAACAACAACAACAAAAAAACCCCCAACAAAAAACAAAGGCCAAAAAATCATATTTATAGGGTGTAAGAAAATTAATTGGTGTAGATAAAAGAGTACAGGCAAAAGGTTTACTTCTGCTCATTGCTCATGGATGCTGGCTCTCCCCTTTCTGTCTTTGAATACATTTTGGGGTGTGAAACCAAAGACTGCACATGGCTCTGTGCATCTCCAACAAGCTCTTTGGGAAGTTTGCAGTGGCAGCTTAAACCAGGTATTAAGACAGTTTCAGGTATTACAGGGCCTTCTCAATAGCCAATTTGACACAAAACAACAAGACAGCTCACAGAGGAGAAAACAAATTGACATTTAATGACAATTCTTTAGCACAGATGTTTTTGGCTGCCCAGGGCTGTGATCTGGCAGAGGGGGAGGAGAAACATCTCCCCTATTTCTGCCTGAAAAGGAGACCAAATTGAGAAATAGATTGAGATGCGTGAAGGAGAAGTGCTGTGCATGGGAGCAGCATCCCTGTTGCACAGTTAGGCGGCCAGTTGGCATCAATGAGGTCTGGTGGGGCTTTCAGCCACCCCGGAGGATCTCGCTGTTCCTAAACAAACACAACCATCCAAATTGACCAGCTACCACTGTCCTACCAGCTACCAGCCTGTGGGTGCTAAATCATTTCAGGTCAAGAAAAAGACAAAATCATTGCCCAGAAAAGCCACCTGCTATTATTCCCAGCAGAGCCATGTTAAAAGCGGTGTCATGGGGAGCTTCCCACATGGGAGAACCACATCAGAGAGAATCAACAGCATTCCTGGAGGGGACAAGCTGGCTTTGGAGGTGACTTTTCCCTTGAAACACTTGCTGCCACTCTGCCTTTGAGCACAGTGCTGGTCTTAGGGACGGGAGGCAATGCGTTCAATCTATTTCCAGCATAGAGTTAAAGCCACATAAAAATGAGGGATCAGCTTGTGCCTGGGATGGTATTAACTATCTGTCTGTGGTCTGCACAGCATCAGAGGCTTCAGAGAGCATGGGTACTGCCAGAGGGATGTCAGTGGTGTGAGCCTGGTGCTGGCTTGGTGGGGCATGGGGGTTTTGGAGGGATGCTGGGAAGGTGGTCTTTGTCAGCCCAATTCTCCTCCAGTAATAGCAATTTGCTCTGAAATGTGTAAAAGTGCCTGATCTTTTATTATTTCCAGTAAGTGATCCATTAAGCTGGTCTCAATTTTGGCCAGTCATAGTAATCTTCACCACAAAAAAAACAGGAGGAAAAAAAAATCTTTTGCTTCCCAAAGTTGATTATAAATATTTCTCTTTTCAAGCTGACTAACCTAAACACTTGATTTTCAGAGAGCTGCAAGTAAAAGCACCGAGTCTCAGAGCATATAGTTCTACAATTGTCTCTGCACTCAGTAACAAAACTGATGGGTTGTTTGCGCTTTTTTTCCCGTCTTTCCAATCTCAGGAACCTACTGGCATCGATTATCCTCCCATGGACTCAGCGGGCACCATCACCACCATAGCAGGGCCCGGTGCTTTCAGCATCCCCCTGCCAATAAGGCAGAAGCTGTGCAGCAGCCTGGATGCCCCCCAGACCAGAGGCCACGACTGGCGGATGCTGGCCCACAAGCTGAAACTGGACAGGTGAGCAGGGCTGCCTAGGCATGGTCAGGCAGTGAAGCCCTGGGGAGGTATGTGCAAAAGGGTCCCTCTAGGTGAGTGAAAGCAGTGTACAGACTGATCAGACTTGACCGCACAGGGGATGAGCACCTTGACAGCACCAGCAACAGGGATGGGTTGAAATCATATAAGTTCAGGTAGTTTTCATACAGCTCAAAAGAACTAGTTTTCTTTTGGCTCATTGCAGGTACTTAAATTATTTTGCTACGAAATCGAGTCCCACCGGGGTGATCCTGGATCTCTGGGAAGCCCAGAATTTCCCTGATGGCAACCTGAGCATGCTGGCAGCAGTTCTTGAAGAAATGGGAAGACACGAAACAGTTGTTTCTTTGTCAGCAGAAGGAAATTACTAATGCAGCCTTGGCGTGAACAGGAAGGACAGACGCAGAGAGCGGTAATGCCCTGTTATTGCAAACGAGAATTGAAATGAAAACCTAGACCAATGAGTTACACAAGAGACATTTCAGAGAAGAAAGCAAGCAAGCAAACAAACAAAAAAACCAGCCCTGACCTTCACACGTGCTTTCCTTGTACATTATCACAGGATCAAAAAGAAATCATGCAAAGTTGTACCTTGAAAATATAAATCAACCTAATGTTCCTCTCGGCTTGGCTGTACACTGCTTGGTACAGGATTTTACAGTTTCCTAGGAAACGCTTTTTATTGCTATCCAGATATATGGATAAACTTTCTTAACAATCCCAGTTTCTATGGATGTTGTTTACATCAAATTCTGGACAGGGGTAAGGAGACTGTCCATGGCTCTTTATATTTTTTGTTTAAAGCCATTCTAGACAAGGCTATGGGCAGCTGGTTGTGGCTATTTCAGCTTATTGGTTTCTGGTGAATTCAGATTTTGGCTACAATTCTGCACATTGGTTGTCTCACAATGATCTTCCTGTCATCGTTCTGTTTCCTAGACCTAATTGTTAAAAAAAAAAAAAAATCAGGGTTTGAGAGGTGTGCATCTGGAAAGCAGGTACTCTGGCTGATAAGCAGGAACACATGTAATGTTCCCTTCCTTCCCTGAGGCAGCCCCACTGAGCCTGTGTGGAGAATACCTGTAAGACAGTGGGAATGCAGGATCTGAGTTAATTTTCAACTCACACCCTTTCCACCCCTTTGCTGTATGAGGGGGCAGGATATGCAATTAAGAGTGGTTGGGGGTAGCAGGGAGAAACCCAGAAAAAAGTAAATGAGAGAAGTTGCTATGATAATTTTTTTACTGATTAGTATCTAGTGCAAGGATTGTGACTATTATTATTACTTTATTTCTATTTTTGTCAGCAGCAGAATGAATAATTTCTGGTTTTAGGGAACCTGTTGTCCCCTTCCTGAAGGTCGTCTAAGGTTCCTCTATATGCCCCTATTCCTCTATTTGTCCCTATACAGCCATGTCCCTCGGCCACCAAAAACATGTGAAGTGGGAATTTTGCAAAAGGAGCAAACCAAACGTATTTTATGTTCTGCCCAGTGAAAAGACTGACTCTTTGGTACATGACAGTGTATAGGATTGCAGCAGTTTTACTGCCAGACTTGTCTGTCCTCTACTCCTGGCACAAAAAGGCTTTCTTTCGCTGTCCACCCACTCCAGATTTCCAGTCAGGCCCTGGTTATTGCTTTTGTGCACACATGCATGCCTCTTCCCAGATGTATTCCCATTCCATACGCTTCCCGAGACACAAGTTGACTTGTTCTCTTTTGTGGTTTTGATTTTGTTTTCCCCAAGGCTTTCCAGATTGCGCCTTTGAAGGTAACTTTGAAAATGTCATTGGTCAAAATGAAAAGAAAATTTCATTTGACCTTTTTTTCCATTTGACATTTCCATAGGCTTGGCACCTTTTGTTTCTTAGCTCCCTGACCAGTAAGTAAGGTCAATCAAAAGCAGCGGGTTTTTGATTGACCACCAGGCAGTGAGCACAAAAAGTTCCCCTTCTTGTTAAGAGGTAACCCGGCAGTTTGCCAACCAGCATTTCAGTCACAGCTGGAGACATACATTGTAACCTTCAACATCTCTGTGTTTTGCCTGTGTCAGCCCCATCTTCTCTTAATGTGAAGATGCCATGGGCATCCTTTTAACAACCAACCATCTTCTTTTTCACCTTGAGCATCTGATGCAGCTCATTGCAATTCTAATGCAAATTTTGCTTTCAACTTCAGGAGACTTGGACTGGGGCTTCCAGCTCTGCCTTTTCTCCACATCTTTTACTCACCTTGGAGTGCTAAAATGGCTCTTAAAGATAGGTTTCAGCTTTTTTTCCTCCTTTGCCATCTTCACGTGGAGCCAGTTGTATTTAGTTTGTGCTCCGTCACCTTTCCCACGTGTCCTTCCTCCATGACTCTGCATCCAAGGTGGGTGCATGTGTTAAACTGTCCTCTGACACCCTTTCCCCTCTTCAGGTCAGTCTGTGTTGGCTGATCCCCAGGCTCACTGATACTCCCCAGCTCTTAGCTTTTGCTAGGTGGGCAGCCTGTGCACCCTTCTTACCAGGCTCATAACAGGTGTCTCATCTGTATTGCTATCAGTTGATGCTCCTTTTGCCAACTCTCTGACCTACATTCTCATGCCTCCTGCAAGAAAAACAGATCAACAACTTTCTTAAAGTATTCTGGGGCATTTTCCTTTCACAGCATCACAGCAAAGGGGATTTATTGCAAGGAAAAATGCACACTGATTAAGAGTAGCATCTGCAGAGGTGGCTGGAGGTCAAGAACATAACTATTCATAACTGAACGTGACTAGGGCAGCAGCATCACCATTGCTGGCTGGTGGAGCTGCTCTTCTTCCACCCTGACTGCCCAGTTCTGTGACCTGCTGCGATCACGGGCTGGATGGTTTCTTCAGCACCGGCTTCATAAGCCTTTGCAGGGTCCCAGCACAGCACCACTGCCTTGGCCCTAACAGGGCAGGGAGAAGCAGGGGAAGGTTCCTCCATAGAGCCACAGCAGCAAGTGTGTTCTTATTCTTTGCCACTGCTGCTAAAGCAGCTCCCGCTTCACTGCACACTTCCCTGCATTAATTTTGCTCAGCTTTTTCTTTTTTTCCAGGGCTACACCAGTGGCAGGGTGTGCGTTGTGGGAGAGGGCTCTGGCAGGGGCTGGTGGTATTCACCACTCAGCATTCCCATCCTGCTGCCCCAAGGAGGGAGGGCGGGAAGCAAGGGCAGCCAGATCTGCTCGGGATATTTTTGATGGAAGTAAAACCAGCAGCAGTCCCTCCACTTGGATTGCATGGACACAGTGCCATCTCGTGGGGCTGAGTGCTGGCTCCAGCATGCCACTGCCAGCACAGGGAGCAACATTGAGCGGGAAAAGGCTTTCCTGTGGGCTGGCTCTGACAAAGACGTTTGGCAGAGAGAACAGACTCTTAAAAGTTGTTGTAACATTTTATGTCAGGTAAGCACATCTGCTTTAAATGGGAAAAAAAAAAAAAGGCTGCAGGCTTCTTATCCTCCAGTTATTACTATTTTTTAAAATGCTTATCCTTTTAGTTGTTCACCTTTGGCTCTGTACCAGAGCAGTCTTGCTACTCTTCACACCATCTCTTCATTACATGTTGATCACTAGCGCTATAAATAGTATATATATATATATTATATAAATATATATAAAGTATCTACTGACTTTGAGGAAAACCTTTAATTTTCAAGTAAGAACCATTTATCAGAGGCAGTCTTTTTCACATGACTTTTTTTTCTTCCGTTCTTCTTGTGTTGTGTTCTTGTAAAGGTGACTGTCAGTGTATAAGGTAACTTTGGGGTTTGGTTGGGTTTTTTTCCAAATTTTCTGATCACAGTCGATCCGCTGCATCTCACTAAACAGTGCAAGAACTAAGTGCTGTTTCACTGAATCTTGAAAATTTTGCAGCAGTGAGGGTCTCTCCAGTTAAGATTTGCTTCCATGGGAGATCGAGACTTTTTTCCGTCTCGCTGGCAGAAATGCAGACACTCATGAGACATGTTGGAGTCTGCAATACCCACAGAGCAAAACATGTCTGTTCCTTGGGTTTCTTGCTATTTCTGTTGCTTACATATAGAATAAACGTATTTACATGCTGTAAGCCCGTCATTGTGGACAGTGTCCTAATGTCTTGTATTGCTACCTGCAATAGTTTCTTTTCTGTTCTTTTCTTCTTTTGGGGATGGGGGTATGGGAAAGGGAGGGGTGGGGGGGCTCTTAGACCATTGTATGCTGTAGTCAAGTAGTTGCCACAGCTCTGAGGGTAATTTTATACACGATGATGCTTTTGAGGTTGGCTTGTTTGGGGTTTTTTTAATATCATGTCCAGGGCAGTTTTTAAAATATCTTACTGAGTGTTTGGAAGTCTTTTCAGGTATTACTCTGGCCCTCATCTGGCCAGGAAGTAACTAACTGTTTGCAGGCTGGCTTGCTTACTACCAGATGGTACAAAGATGTGAGTGGTGTGTGAATGGAAACCAAACCTTTGGCCCACAAGGACTCCAGTGAGTTACTGACTTTGGGGTCACCATTGCAATTCATTCCTAGCTTGTGTGTGAAACCTGGAGTTCATAAAAGGAGCTGCACTGCAGATTTTTAAATGCTGAAGCATGGATCTCAGACAGCCTCTGAAGTGGGAATTTAACAGAAATGTGAAGTGTGTGTGTGTGTATACATACAAAGAGGAGAAAACAAAGGACGCTACTGCTGGACTCTTTTAGCTCTGATGTTAGTTAAGGGCACCCTCTTATTACCAACTTCTGCTCAGAAAAGTCAAAATTCAGTGCGGTAATATCACTGCAAGGTCAAAGTGGCAGTACATCAAAAGCCAACTGAGTAAAAACTGGCTAGTAATTGGAATTGGACTTGAACCAAAGCCACGGAAATGAGCCCTCAAGTTTGGTAGGTCAAGCTCCTTGCTTGAATAGGAGTATTTAGTTTATTTACTTGTCTTTGATACATGCTCCCTAAAATCTGAAAATCCCTTTATCTGAAAGTCCTTTGATAAACTGCCTGTACAAAAAAGTAATGATAATGCAGAGTTCCCACAAACCCCTGTCCTAAATAGGTATTTCACATTTTCTGTGGTACTGGTTAAATGTATTTAGCACTGGTTCAGTCTCCTCAACTGCTTACAAAGAGATTAATTGCTCTGAGTGCTGCACCCTGGGCTTGCCCTCTTCCCCCAAAGCATCCCATGTCATGGCATGTGAGTAGCTTCTGGATGCCTGTGAAGAAGCAGGATGTAATCAGGCAGGGCCCTCCCACAGCAGTGAGGTAGCTCTCTGAGTGCTGGCACTCTGGTCTCCAGCTGCTGGCTTGCAGCTGATGGGACAATAGCCCTTAGATGAGAAAAGCTTGCACAGCCCCCAGAGCTTCTTTGGCTGCTGCCAGCTGGCTCTTGCTACCACTTGCCAGTCAATTTGGGAGCTTGCACAATACAAATAAAAAGCAAAATCAGTCTGGAAAGCAAACAAAATTAGGAAGGAGAGGCAAAACACTCTTCTCCCATAGATCTTCCAAGGTACCTTGCAGAAACACCCGAGCTGAGAGCCAATAACCTACTTTGAAGCAGGGTGCATAATACAGCTGAGACAGAGAAGTTGTGGCATTACCTGGCATTACTGTTTGCACATATCTGTGTGGTAGACTTTTTTTGCTAAAACATATTCTGTTTGTTATTGTTGAAGAGTGAAACAAAAAAAAAGTTAAGGTGGTATCTTCAGTACCTTTCCAAAGCAAAGAAGGAGGGCCCACAGGAAATGAAACATCTGTGTGACCCAGGTGTATCACATTTCTCCCTCCTCTTCCCATGTCATAGCTCTACAAGGGTTCATGGGATTTGTTTTCTTGGCTATTCTGATCTGGAGAACTATTTTGGTTTTGATTTCCCTATTGCTGTATCTTCTATGCAATTCCTTTTTCTAAAGACTGACTTAATACAGGAGAAGTGCTAGCCATTGCATTATTTGTATTGCTGTACAGTGGAGATGTGGTTTACTAGTTCTGAGTGTGCCTCTTACCCCCCTCCCTTTTTCTCCTTCCCTCTGTTTGTAAATGCCTGCATTTATTCTGTCAGCCTGACATGTACAAAGTGTAAGAAAGAATTTTTAAACAGGTAATAAATTATATTTATAAGCAACTGAAAAAAAATACACTACCTTGTGTTCAATTGTTTAGTTGCTGGAAGCCTGGGTGGAAAGGGGAGTCTTTTATTTAGTTTCTTAAAAAAAAAATACTACTACACATAAGAACTCCTTGTGATGTACTCTCCTTCAAAAAATACCCTTCATGACATCCACATGCCCATGCAGGCTGTTACACTGCACTTCATAAATTCTCATGTCTCCCCATGCTGTTTTACCCCAGCTGCTACAGACAGGGGAGCTCGCCCCAGACAGTTTTCCTGGGGTTTGCATTTCGTGACCACAGTCAAAGGCGGAGAAAAGCAACAGGCAAGAAAATGTCTCCTTTGCCTGAGAAGCAAAATAAATGCCGCTTGGGCAAGGTGATTTTGTCCAGCAATACCTGCTTATGTCATCCACCTTGACCCAGGTGGATACAATACCCAAACACTGATGTTCACTCTTCTTGCACCTGCTCCCCACTGTCAGACAGTAGTTGTTTCTCACTGACCTTGTTAGACCTGTTGGGCTCAGTATAAAATTTCTGGGCTATGTGAAGGTGGCACTACAGGGAAAATTGCTGTTTACACACTTCTCTGAAAATAACCAGCAATTCAATTAAATGTTACGTAATACTGCTGAAACACAGCCCTGCAGAACGAGAAGAGTGCTCCAGCTGTAAGTACAACTATACACAAATATCTCACTATATGTAGAGGTACATAGGATCCCATGTCTCTGAGCATGAAGCAATGCCAGGTTTCAGCTTATGCTGTGTATGTAGGCTGTAACTTTTTCACCTGAAGCATGCAGCTGAGAACTCTAGCTTCAGTCTGTGCATCTTGTGCTATTAAAAATATTAGTCAAAATTCATAAATATGTGGCAGAATGAGGGAAAGGCGGTGTCTCAAAAATATGCAAATACCAAATTTCTATAGATCTACATAATCAGCCACAAAATGCTAGTGACTGCTCTATTAGTGATAACACTGTTTTAATTACTATTTTTCTCTTCAGTGAATTTTGAAAGGAGAGATGCTTTTTTATGCCAGTGGAAACATATGCAACATATTGGTGTTTACTTGTTTGCTCAGAGGAGAAATCTTATAAAAATAAAATAAATAAAATGAGGCACAGACTAAATAATCTAACCAGAGAAATGAAACCCAGAGATGGTGCTTTTCAAGCCCATGGAAAGGTAATAGAAGTAAAAGCAATCTCTGTCACGGGGAGATGGAAATAATTTTATTTGGGGGGAATGTTAAAACAACCATATACAATTTGAACAATTACAACGCAACACAGTTTGTTCCCCAGGTTTTCTAACTATAGTATTAACAGATTTAATAAGGCACTGGTTCTCAAAAAAGAACACAAAATAGTTTTTTAGTCTTTACATTGTCAACCTTTTCTTTAATAGAAATAACTTTCTGCTAGAGAAAGAATAACAGTTGCTGGATGGCATCTATCTCTTCCTTTTTTTTTTTTTTTCTCCCACTTACCTATGCCATCTTACCTATGCCAGTCAGAAACTAAACTCCCTTCAGTGATTTACATTTGAAAAGTGGATTTCTAGACCTTTGGGCACTGAAGTCACAATTATCTTCACCACTGACTTCCAAGCCCTCATTAATGTGCACTGTGAAACTACCAAAATCTGGAAGTGACATTAAAAGGCCACACCTGGCAAAATAAACATGCTAATCTGTAGTCATTGTACGTGCTGAACCCAAAATAATGACACATTGAGCATTACAGAAAGTCAACCATGCAGGCAGTAACTCAAATGTCACAGTGCTAGAACAAATGACCTCCACACTTGCCTTAGGAAGAACCCTTTACAACATCATTGATTACAGTGGGTAGCTGCTTTTAGGGCAAAATCTGGCCTTTTGAGTCTTGGGAGAAAATAGGCAGGCACTAGTTATACAACTGCAGACTGTTTGCTTTCTCAGTGTGTGTCTCCTCATATATATATATTTATTTTCCTATATAGCACCGTTGTAGTGATTTGTCATTTATGCATTTTCATAAATAAATATTATGTTTTATTTAGTGCTTTATCATCCATAATAGTTTACTCTTAATCCACATACTGGAGCTATTCCAGACTCGCAACTGAATATATATATATATTTTTATATATATATATATAAAAAACACATAAATTTGAACATTTAACATACACACTTTATGTAGCCTATCAACCAGTATCTTAAATCCTTTTCTCCTGGAACAACAACAAAAAAAAACAAACTTGCTCAGAAAACCAGCAACTGGCCCCTTCTCTTGCAACATGCTGATGGCAGGTGCCAGGGGCATTGCATCCCTCATGTCTGCCAGCGGGCAAAGCACCCTCCAAAAAGAACATTTCTCAGGAGAGCCACGACAATTAAAAAAAACAAAAAACAATTTCAGGAAGGCAGTGAAACACACCTAAACACAGGAGGTAAGAAGCATCCCTGCTGTGTGACCACTTACCTGGGGCCTGCAGGGACCAGGCTCAGAGGTGTGATGACTGAACCTGCTCCCAGTCACTACCAAAGTCAATGGTCCCATCTGCTTCTTTGGAGCTGGGACCCTTGGTCACACAGGGCTGTGCTGGCTTTTATGAAAAGAGTGAAACTACAAATCCCATGGCTCCATTTGCTAAGACAAAAAGGTGAAGAGAGTCTGGGCTGTCCTTATTTTGGACCACAAATCTCAAAGCCAAGACAGTCAAGGAGAGGAGCAAACTCTGCTCTCAGCCTGACATGCTGTTTTTTAAGGACACAGAAAACAAGAATCGCTCCTCTTGGGATCAGGATTTGGTGTACTATTAACTCTTAGAGATTTTCTTTTTGTATTGCTTGGTAATTTTGGGTACAGGCAGGGAAACTGCACTGTGGAAAAAGCACCCTAATTAACAAAAATCCTCTGATTAGGCCTTTCGACACCTATAATCAGGGAGGTCTTGCTGGTTCTCTTGAACCTGCGTATTTTTCTCTGTTAGCTTGAAAGTGTAAAATGTAAATTTTTCCAGCTAGAAATACCTTTAGGGAGCTGTGAAGCTAAACCCCAATTATATACCTACCTATCACAAACAAATCAGTTTTGTCCAAGAAGGGGAAAAAAAGAAGCATTACAGAAGTGCTGAGGCTAAATTCAGCATGGCAATTATTTCAGTTCTGAAATAGGCTTAGCATAATCAAAGCAGCATTTGTAAGGACTTATTTCAAAATTAAGCTGAACATCATCTAGTGAAACAGGCCATAGGCAGGCAAGAAAATTTAAAAAAAATACAAGAAAGGCAAAAAAGGGTAAACGAGTAACTCCCATGCAGCTCAGCTTTGATAATCTGATGAAGAACAGAACCTTTCCAAAGAAAACACTTCATGGGGAATATGTCACCTCTCATTTCCCCTTCTGCAATATTAGCACTGCAGCAACTGCTGCAACCTCAGGAAGGAGGAACAGGCAAATTACATTTCCCATTGCTCTTCTCTCCTAAAGCTCCTCTTGCTGGGAGCCACGACGCTACGCAGCCCCAGCTTGGCAGCCAAGCCTGTCACTACTGTGCGGTGGCTGCCAGAGGTATGGAGGCTGCTGGAAGGCCACCCAAAATAGTAATGCAGATGAAACTTGAGCCATATTGTTCCATTTGTGGTGTCTCTCACTGTACCAGGAGAAGTGCTGGAGGCAGGTGCCCACCACATCTGTGGTGCCCAGATCTCACCAACTGCCTGAGTCCCACGCTCCTTCCCTGTCACTTCTTACGGCCACGAGGCATCAGGTCTCTTTGTGCTTAAAGCGAAATAATTGCCACCCCAGAAATAGGTATTTTTGAGGTTTTCCCTTTCCCATTAAAAATTGGAACACAGATTAGTTTTGGTATTCTTCCAACTGTGATTGTAGATGGATCCCTCACTTCTACACAAATGAAAGAGCAAGATAATAATTCCTTCTCACAAGGAACTTCCTCTTACCCAGTGGTTGTTTAAGTGGGTCACAGCAGTTTCAAATTCACCAGCATATCCAAATGTGCTTCATTTTCACTCACCTGCAAAATCCTTTATTTTGCAGTGGGAGAAAGGAAAAAAAAAAAAAAAAGCTGAGAAAAGGGGCACTTGTTTATCATCGTGGTACCATACCCATCAGATTTCCTGGAAACATGAAGAGCTTCTTCAAACAAGTCACACCAAGCCACGTTCATCCAGCTGCCAATTACCTTAATGAAGAATGACCTTCCCTCGGAAAGGCTACCACACTAATGATGGCAGGGATGTAATTGGGCTCCATCTCTGTACTGTGAGAGCCACTCGCACATGAAGGGCTATGGAAAGTTATCTTTACAAATAGGTGGCTTTTAAGACGGTCTCCACTACAACTCCTCTGAGCTACACAGACAACTCACTTTTTTTTTCCTTTTTTTTTTTTTTTAATTCTGGAGTGCAATAGTCTTTATAAATGAAAAAGTTGTTTTGCTTTCGTTTTCAGCAGTTCCCTCCAATTTTTTTTAATGTAACAATATACATCTTTTTTACTTCTAACCAAAAGTTTTATTTTCATAAAATTTAAAGCAGTATCTTTTTTAAACAATCAAAATAATAATAATAACAATAATAATAATAATAAAATAATAAGTGGCTTTCATGGAAAGCAACATGCATAATCTTAAACCAGTTACTAAAACTGTATTTCCCCGTGTAAACAAGGGCAGAGAAGCCTCTTCCAATCTTGTATGTGAAAACTCAGGTGATTTTTGCAAAGGATAGTCTTCTCAAAACTTACAGCTGCTCTTAAGCAGGATTCTGTTCAAGGTACTTATTAGTGAAGACTTTTGATACCTCTTCAGGAATTCTGCCTGCACAAGAAAGTCCACTTCCATAGGCCTCCACAAGAGCTGCCTGTGGCAGAGTCAGAGTTTAATGTCCTGTGACTCTGACATTTTGGCAAGTGTCTTCTTGACCCGCAGGGCTGTGAGCCGGGAGGCAGGGTTGTGAGCCCAGCACTCCATCATCAGCTTCCCCACCTGCCGTAGGCACTGTGGAGAGAAACAGGAAAGTCCCATCTGAGTCAGTAGAAGAGGAGAATGCAGTTGGCAATGCTGAAAAACTGAAGGGAAAAGGTCTCTTCTAAAGGCAGATGAAAAATGTACAACATGCTGGCTGCTACTGCTTTTCAAAAGCTTTTGTTTTCTGTATATTAAGGAGAGTTCTCCAAACATGAAAATCACTCATAGTTTTTGACAAGTTATAATCTAGACTGGGCTGTACACACCGAAAAAGCCCTTCTTTTATTTCCCTTTCCCCAAACCCCTGCAGCCTGATCTGCGTAAGTGTGGCTCCTTACAGCAAACCCTTTGCTGCACAAATTTAGTGGAATGCGTTTTCCTCAGCCAGCAACCAACCTCTGGTTACAGCCCAGCGTGAGCATGCACCTACAACTTCTGCCCAGCCACCCATACTGTAAAGTTCCCTGCAAGCACCCATCTCAGCTCTGCCCTGTCCTACTCCATCCCCAGCTCACTTCTGAAACGTAGCCAGATCCTCCTCTGGCTCCCAGCAATAACTCTGTGCTGACAGCATGTCAGCATTGCCTTTGACATCCTGGAAAAGCAGCATACATTCCTGTTTTGCCTCTATCACCTTCTTCCAAACATAAAGCACCACATAAGCCACCGCAGCCAGGTGATGACCCCACAGGCCTATGGCTTTATGCTGAAAGTATTTGCTTGCTTCTGGAAAAGATAAGTTTTCCATCTCATCCAACTTACTCGGTTTTCATGAGACTCCTGGCTCAGAACCAGTGGAGAGCCTTGAAAGGCATTACACATAAACACCATCAGCAGTGCCCACACCAGCTGAACACATTTCAGATTAATGTAGATTTTTATAAATGCATTTTTGGGAATATGCAAGCACTATGCACTAACAAATTTACCTCTTACTGCTTGAATGCCTGAAGTGGGATTACTGATGAACTAACCAATTAATCAAGAACAGCCATTTCAACAAGCCTCCCCAGTCCTTGATATGTGTGGTGGCAAACCAAACACATACTGCATGCCACCACACAAAAGCCCTTCCCAGGACGGATACTAACAGAGCTTCCTTCCCCAGTGTTTCCAGTCCCTGTCTGAAGACTCAGAGGGATTTGGTTAGGGAGAGGATGAGGCAGGTGAGTTTCAGTTACATCTTCCTGCACTGGCTGTTGCCCAAGTACGCAAGCCACCCAGGGAGGTTGCTTTGGTTTTCCCTCACATTCCCAAATTGCCTCCATCTCATGCCACCTAAATCTACCTGCAGAATGTTCATTGACATGCTGCTAGAATATTCATCTACACGCTGCTCTTCCCAAATGGGAGCTGTCTTCCCAAATGGGAGCTGTCTTCAGTAACTGTAGAAAACTTTAAAGAATTAAACTATAACAATTAATATATTTAATGACCCCTCCTACACAGCATCTTGAGGGCCATTGGAAGCTGTTCATCTCTGCTCCCACAAGCACAACTTTGCTTAATTACAGATGCTGAGCAGGGACAGTTCCAACATATCACTAACCCTAACCCAGGCCGCTCACCTCTTGAGAATGGAAAGCATTTTCTGGCTCCTATATCTCCTCTGAAAGGCCACATCTGTCCTCGGCTAAAATGCAAATAGGCACAAGAGCACCTGTTTCTCTAAGATGTAGAAAGGTGAGAAATTGGTGCTCCTCAGTGCAGTCCAGCTACTGCAGTCACTGTTATTGCCTCCCAATGCTGTAAGAAACTTAATATTCTGCACTCATGTTAGCACGAAATCACAGCAAAATTGTGTTTCTAAGCCTGCACACATGTGATCACAGAAAAGCTGCATACTCACTTGATTTCAAAGGGACAGAAGATATTGCCTTCTTAAAAAAAATAAAATGGAGGAAAAAGGTTGGAATTATAGCCCAAATGTCAGTACACACTGAAGTAGCTACTAGTACACCAAGTATGCTGACACTCCATTATACAAAATAATTTCTCTTGCGAAATTTTTGGATAGCCACCAAATTACTGATTTTAATGCCAGGAGCAGAGAGCAAAATGAATGCAAGAAGCAAACAGAGAGCCTTAGAAGGTCTAACCACAGCCTGCTATCACTGTGAGATCTAGTCGACAGCACAGGAGGATCCTGCTTACCAATATCACAGGCTATGGCCCCTGGGGCTCTGAAACTTTCAGTGGGGCTATCTGAGAAGGTGGTGCTCCTGCCCGAGCCCTGTTACAGTGTTACTGCTGCTAGCACCAGTGGTGAATGTCCTCCTCCCTCAAAATGATGCAGAATTGGGTCAATCTCACCCACTTGCTCTGATTAAAAACACAGACTGCATACCAGGAGGGACAATACCTCATCACTGCTCCATCTGTTGGGAAATGAGGGGCGTAGTCTCTTGATGCACACAATCTCCCGCATGTCCTCGTATGAGGGGTCACTGGGCACAAGGTCATGGTATGGAAGCTGGTATTCTTCAACTATTCCTGAAAGAAGCAATTAGTTGCGTGTCACTTCCAGAAAAAACTTCCACTACCCTCTTCCCCTCTTATTTTATAACAGATTGGCCCTACTGTTTAACAGGTAGATGTATTTCTCCTTAGAAGGACTTCCCTGCCCTAGAAGTTCATGTCACAGTCAAGTTCCAATGTAACCACTGCCATGTAAAGACTGGCCAGGTATCTTAATTCAAAAGTGTAGTTACTTGCCAAGTGAGAGAGCTTCTACCACTGCTGTCCAGTCCAGCAATCTCCATGAGGTTCTCACAGAAAGAGCTATTAGCATAGGGTCTGTATCAGAGTAATTTCATAGAGAGTTAACCCTGATATAGGTCTCTTTCTTATCAGTGGACCTGAAATATATTAAAGGGCACTCTGTGCCTTTTTAGAACATGGCAAGGCACCACTCTTTGTGCACAGCAACAATGACAAAAATAATAGAGATTTAACATCGCATCACTCCAATACACTTCATCGGTTGTTAAACACAGGGATCATGCTGCTCATCAGCAACAGTCAGCTCCTCTAGGGTAAGCATTCAGCACAATACTGTGCACTTTGAAGACCCATAAAACACGGTGAAGGTAGTGGAGACCCAAGAGACATGCTCTGCTCTTGTCATCAAACTGGCATGTAACTGCTGCCAAGTCATTTCTCTGCATTTAACTTTCTCAATGGCAAAACACGGGTAATAACACCCATCCTTTCTGCACTGCACTGAGCTCTATGTGCAGAAAGCACACATAGCGTTTGCATACAAGGATGGATCTATGCCCTAAGTCTGCAGCTGGCTGCATTGCTTTATCTTTGCTGTCTTCACACTTCAATGCCTGATAGGAGAAGAAAATGAAGCACATCACTGGTATTGACAGTGATGTAATAAGTATCACTTCCTTCTGGATTTTTTGCTACTTATCTTGTAAACAGATTATTTATTTCATATAGTAGCACAGCAAACCCCAAATTGTTTGTTCTCCTCCTTTTATTTAGCTCCAACAAAACAAAGAAATCACTATTTTCATTCTGCTAAATTAGCTGAACACCCCCAGTCCAGCAGAAACATGATGCCTTTGGAAAAGGCCCCCAGAATAGTTCTATATTTCTTCTTCAGTGCAGGCATCTGCTGCCTTCAAACAAGGCATTAAAATACAGTCTAAGTCTCTGTTGTTGAAATAGCATTGACTGATACTTTAAGTTTCAACAAGACAACAGATATTAAGGGAGTTACCTATATGGTTTATCCACATCTGTTTATTATTGTAGAAACAATAACCCAGAGAAAAAGCTGTAATGGAAGATTTGAGGTTCACTGACACAATTAAAAGAAATCTCCCAGTTTGTTACCTCCTGAAACACATCTCCTTGCTATCTCCCAAAGGATGAGTCCAAAACTATACATATCAGCCATGATGTACGACTGAAAGTGATTTCTATTCAAGCTTTCATCCAGCACCTCCGGAGGCATATAACGTTTCGTTCCTACGCGGGTATTCGGAGGGATGTCTACCTCATTTGTATCACTAGAAGAAAAGGAAGAGAAAAAAAGGGCATCAAACATGCAATAAAGTAGCTTGAAAAGAAAGCAATTTAGATGGGAGACACAGTAAATTCACATACATCCACTCTCAAAAAAGGTCAAAAGTAATGCCTAATCTTAATGGAACAATTTTTGCAAGAAAAGCCTCTTAGTGTGAAGGCAACCCTCCTTAAAAGGCTGACCTGCCTGAGGCTATGTTAAGCATTCAAATGCAGCACCACAATGGAGATAAGACTCAACAGGGATGCTCTAACATTTGTGAGATTTCATTAGCATTAGCTGAAGCTCTAATGTTAGTGATAACAATCACATCTTCATTAAATGCTGTTTTCTTAACATATTCCACCACCTAATGCTTTAGTCTTAGCAATTAATGGAGGATACTAAATAGTTGGGGCAGTATCACTTAGCTATAGCAAATCAGATCTGCAAAGAAGATGGATCTAATTATTATTTTCTGCATGCATTATGTTTGACCTCTTCCAACTTTTACACATCAAGATGTGTAGACACAGAAACATAAATGTGTAAAAAATTCTAAGCAAATGCGTCACACCTCACACATTGACCAGAAGAGACAAGACATATCTAACAGGAAGCAAATTCCCACTAATTATGTGGACTCTTTTTTTTTTCTTATTAACTCAGATTCAGCTGTATCAGTTTTAATGTTTTTGGAAGTTCAATATATGGCAAATATTTTGGTTTGCTTAAAAAGGTCTTTTTTCCTTTTCCCACCTTCAAAATGTACATATTTTAAATGTGATAGATACAACAAAAGCTCACAGAACAATTATACTCCTGTAATTTTGTTCACATGACAAAAAAAGAAGAGTCTGAGGTACAACCAGTCACCTACACAGTCCTTAGATCATACATACGCTGTTGGCACTTCTGTACACCTCCAAGAATGTAACATAAATCCAGTGACCTGCACCATCTTGCAATATTCCAAATTAAATGAGAAATACAAAGAACTTTACTAGAATCATTAGCTTCAGCAGAGCATACCCCCTTAAACTATTTTCTCTTCCCTGTTTTTGCTCAAGAAATGCTAAGGAAGGACTCAGTATGAAAACAAGCCAGGTACATAACATAAATTGCATTTGGACTGTGATAAATGTGTATTTCACCTCCTTTTATAACAACATTTCATCGTTTCTTTGTTCATAGCTAAGCAGTTTGCCGCTCGGTATTTGCCAGGCAAGGTATACCTGCAAAGCGTGAATTTCTTCCCTGAAACTTTTCAACAGTGTATTTTCCAAGTTGTTGTTTTCTAGGATTCTGTTCCTCAAAGTAAAAATATTCCTTTCTCATCTCCTCAAGAAAGGTCAGGTTCATAAAGGAAAAGCCTCGCCAAGAAACCTCGTAGGTAAGTGAATGGTAAGAAGAGCACATAAAAACAGCCCTTCCTTTCACTCTGAATAATTTACGGTTCAAGTTTTGTACAGAATTCTAAATTTTTTTAAAATACTTCAGGGAGCACATGGTTTCAAAGCTGATCTCTGAAACTGAAACCCTCAGTCTATGTATTCTGGACACAATTCTGTGTACAGAAAAATCAGAGACTTTAAACCAGGTCTCCACCACCAGGACCACCGCTGAGAGCTCAAGCTCCTTTTGAACAGAGCTGTCAGAGAGCACTGTCTCCTTATGAATCCCAGGAGTGAGTAAAGTTCTACTTGTCTGCTCTTTCTAAGTTGTTTAAACACAGAACCATTTTTTAAAATCAAATTTAAAAGCCATTTCAAAAATCAAATCTGTACTTCAGCAATTTGATTTGTAGGAAATGAAACAAAAGGCAACCCAAATGGGGTCCTTTTCAATAAATCCCTGTTAGCAACTTGTGCAAATGATTAGTATTTTTCTGAGTAAGTTGTGAGTGAATTCTCATGGGATCAGAGAAGCTGAATGCTTCAATGACAAGCTCACTGACATGACTTCAATCTGTCGGTGCTACATCCTTTCACCATGTGCCGGCTATACTTGGGTAACTATTGAGGATGAAGTGATGAAAACTGAGCCTTCATGCAAATGTAACTAATGTGCTCGATAATTAAAAAGCAACTATTTATACATCTGCATTTAGTGTTTATGTAATGCTCTCTTCCACATAGGTACCTTCACACACAGATGAGCAGACCCCAAAAAGCATGCACAGGTGATTACTCACATGTGCATGCTCACTTAGTCAACAACTAAGCCAGCAGTTGCATCTGATTTATTAACTTTTCCTCGGCCTCCTTATTTCTACTCACCTGATAAATTTAACAGCCAAGCCCAAATCTGCTATACAGCAGGTGCCATTCTTTTTCACCAGGATATTCTTACTTTTTAGATCACGATGGGCAATAGCAGGTTTGCCCTGAGTACTGAAGATCTCAGTGTGCAAGTGGCACAAGCCACTAACAGAGGAGTAAGCCAGTTTCAGCATGGCTTTTGTGTCCAAGGTAGTAGATTTTAGATAATCATAAAGTGAGCCATTTTCGTGGTAGTCAGTGATAAGATACAGCTGGGTCCATGATCCCGTGCCTTTAATGTCTGCAGCAATGAATCCTTAAAAAAAAAAGATATATTTTCATATTAGTACTTCTCATGGCTTTTTTTTTTTTTTTGACTGCTCAGGACTCTGGACTGTCACCCACTTAAATGGTTTTATTTTAGTGACATATTTAATTTCTTTCATTTTGGTTGCATGCAACTCTGCCTCACATCTCAGTCTGCCTTTAATGTATTTTCAGAAAGCCCAGATATGAAAATAACAGTAGCTGAAACAGACGTGTTTTGTTTGGAGTAACAACCCCCAAACCCCATTACTTTTTAACTTTTATTTATGTTCCGGTAATCCTTGAAACAACTTTCCTTTGAAAAGCGCTGGGTGGCTAATTGCAGAGCACAGCAGGTAACAAGGCACATCGGAAAGGACATCAGATAACAGCAAATACAAAATTACTAAACTTAAGGAACCTGTACACTATCAAACAATTCTCTTTAATTTCACTCACCAAGAATATTTTCATGTCTCATCAGGACAGTCTGGTAGATTTCTGTTTCTCTGAACCAGCTGGCCTCCTCTGTGGTAAAAAACACTTTCACAGCTACCTTTTCACCACGCCACTTTCCCATCCAGACTTCTCCATAGCGACCTTTTCCAATCTGCTTTACCATTTGAATCTGTTTTGCGATGGTCCTTTGAACCTGTGAAATGCCAAGACAGATGCTTACTCTTTGCTCAGTGGAAATCTCTGCATTCACCTCCCTCCTTCTGTGTCTCCTTCCCACGCTGCCAGCCTGCAGGAAAGCAGAATATGCAGCCATTGTGGCATGGATTTCAGCAACACTCCACAATGGCAGATGCTCCCTGTTTTCCCCAGGACACAGTGCTGATGAGGACATTCCTGTCACTGTGAAGAAGCCTTTCCATGCATGCTCAAAATGCACTGTGGCTCCTCAAGAAACTAAACTGGTCTCTATGAAGGGAACATTTGACCATGAGCCCCGAAATTTTTGTTTTCCTGTGGGATGTTGCCACTTGGTGGAATTTTTTTTTGTTATTTTTGGAAAAGTGTCGACAGAAAACCCTCCGGGTCACCTCAATGCAACCCAAATTCCAAAGGGGTAGGTAATGCAGTTTTATTAAAGCAGGGATGTTTGTTACATACTCAACACTGCTGAGACTGAAGGCTAGGGCTCACAAGTCACAAGCATCTTAGCGCTCCAAAACTAGCAAAATTACTGATAGCAGCTTCCTATCACCTTCCTTGAAAATGCTATGCCTAGTAATTTCAAAATACATGTTTGGTGTTAGGAACCTCAACCACTACAGAGTTAGAACTCACATGCCTACATTAATTTTAATAATCACAATTACATATTCATAAAAAGCAATTTCTCCCACCCCCAGATATTTGGAAGACAGCTTTCTAGTGTCTGTGCCAGCTCTGAAGGTGGCTCTACTGGGAGCTAATGCTAAAGTCAGCTGAAGTGCAAGATCAGCGTACATGGTGGTAGCATTGCAGAGATACTCCTCATAAGGATGAGAGACCGCACGCAGAAGATGGACTGCCTCTACATTTAACAAGCTTTTATAACACAAAAAATCTTGGCCAAATGGAGACTAATATTCTCATCAGATATTCTTATGTCTGCAGATCATGCATTTCTAGAAGTTCACAAATGACAACATCAGTAGATGCTGCAACACAACCCACTGCTGTTCATGGCTGACTCAGCCTCACCCTAATATAACAGGGAATTTAAATGTCACCCTCTTGTGCTACAGCACTGCCAGTTCAATCCACGGCTAATGATTTTTGGTTTGGTAGAATTTCACAAGATTTTGAAAGAAAGTAATTTTATCACTTTCAGTGCAAGGAGATTTTCTTCTGACTCAACCTATTGGCAAACTCTGGGCAAGTTCAAATTTGTGGTCTCTTGCTCAGTTTTGCCACCACTGAGATAAAAATCTCAAGCAGTTTATTGCAGCATGTGTGCACTAACTGACTCTCTATGAAATCATATGATTTCATGTAATCCAAAATATGTTTGTTATCTCGGCTGACAGAAATGTGCAAAACTTGATTCTTAAGATCATTTGCTTCCTTTGTTATCCCTGAGAGGTCCAGTGAAAACATACCAGTTTGGTAATGCCGAGCAGGACTGCCACAACCCCACTGTGGCATGAATGTATGTCCAAAGATGGACTCAAAACCTATTAGGTAAGGTCTGTCATCATTCATTTTACAAAAAAAATCCACTGGTTTTCATATTAGTCAATTTTAAGAAGCAAAACATACAGTGGCATTTATGCAAAGCTATTTCAAATGTTCCAGCTTTCTTCTTCTGTCATTTAAACAGGATTCCATTTTTCCAGCCCTGCAATGTATAATTAGACTTCCAAGATGGCAGTTTCAATGCTATTATTTTTGATTAACATCAATAAAAGCCAAGAACAGAGATTAGCCTTAATTTTTTAAATCCATTTATTCTCTTTTATACTCTCATATAGTGATTGAACAGCAGTTATATTACATTGGAATTTTGCTCTAACATTTTGTAATGTCATTTTAGCATTGTTGCTTTCTATTTTGCCCATTTTAAAAACGCATCCTGAACAATAATGTAGTTATATCAAATAACTTAATTTGTGTAAATATATGTAATGGCATCATAAAGTACATGGAATTACAATACTTAATGATGAAAAGTTCCTTATTAAATTATATTAAGAAAATGAAAAACACATTTCTGTTATGGGTTTTCAGGCGGCAGAATACTATGTGAAGGACCTTAACCTGGTTTCCTCTTGCTAGAACGGGTTAAATTATTTCCTATGAACAATTTATTTTATTTCAAGGAATTAGTCCTTTCTTGTATCATAAACTGATTAGGATTTCTAAAACAAATAGGTTAATCAAGATTGTTGGATGAACTGATTTCATAAGCATGCTGAATGATGCGTTCCTGTGACTTATTTACACTGAGTGGGGCTGGGTTTTTTTTTATTTCTTTTAAAATCTGGATATTTTGCTTCTTGAGCTCTGTAGGCAGCCAGGTAGAGTTAGTTACATGGCCTTTTCTTTCCTCTCCCTGAGTAGAATCAACCCAACCACCAATTCTTTCTACTTTCTACTTTTCTGGCATTCAGCTAAATGTGTTCAGCTACTGCAGATGAAAATTTAGACAAATCAACCTTTTGTAACTTCAGTATTTTGAACAGAGAACTCCATACCTATGGCTCAGGTGCAGTCCCTTGAAAAGCAAAGCTCATTGGAAGGGGAACTAGGAAAAAAATGTGTGAAAAGGCAGAGGGCAAACTGTAATTCAGCAAACTCTTCAGTCAGACCACTGAAATAAATGTTCCCAGCATCTAATCACCTTCCTTGATTTTGCACGAGGATTCATGGTGGGTAACAGCTTTGCCTATGGCTCTTGCTCTATCAAGGTTCTCCTTGTTTGCAGAGAACACAGCTTGCTGGCTCAAAGCCTTTATTTACAACTTACTCTACTTTTTTCTTGGTTTAAAGCTTGATTTGCAGCATTTGACCTCCATCAAACTCTACTCTCAGAGGTACAAACAGGTCAGGAGAAAGAACACTTTCTGAATGTCATCATATTGACAAAATCTTGGCCAGTGTTTGTTTTGGGCATAATATTTGTACCCATTAGAATAAATGTTCCGCACAGAAAAAAACATTACTGTTTAGCATAAAGTGACATTTTGTAACAAATTTGCATCTTATTTTCCTGAAATTATAATTCTGAATGTTTCGATCTTTGCATAAGAAGCCCAGTCAAAACCAAACTTTTACACAATGAAGTCTAGAGCCTTATTGAGGCACTTTCTTTATAGTTGTTTCAGGCATGAGCCCATCTGTGCATTTACGGTAAACTCATGGTGGTTGTAGCTGTCTGGGAAATGCAGCAAACATCTATTAACAAGTGCAAGATTCATTATAGTGCTCAATTTTCTTCTCTTTCAAGCAAAATCACAACTTAAAGAGAAAGTCTGGGGAAAAAAAATATGTATGTGTTTTTTGTAAGCAAAAGTGGAAGGGGGCAGTGTGCCTTGAGGAAAAACACTTGTTCCAGTGGCTGCAAAGTTTCCAGGCTTGAGAGGTGGACTCACAGAAGACTAGACAGTTTCTCTTTCATAGAGCAGTGGCCCAGGTGGGAGAGATACTGAGCCATGGCCCAACTGGGATGTGCCACCTTGGCCTTCACAGTAGTCAAATAGCAGAAGTTAGTTTTCCTGCCACTGCAAGACCAGACCCGGGGACACCAGTGAGATCACAGATCCCACCTTCAAATAGTTTACTGAACAGAGGAAGACATAAAGAACAAGCAGTCATAACCAGCATTGCTCCAGCTTCTTTGGGATCCTGGGATGAAGTACTGAGCCATGCAAAGTTACGAGATGCTCCAGGGCCCCTGCTACCCACATGGGCTGCTGGAATCACATCCTTTCAGAGAACCAAGTTCCATGTACTTCCTCTAAATTAATATGTTTTTGCTGTCACTGTAACAGTTAGGAGCAACAAGTGCAGAACAAGACCTTGATGTGGCAGGTGTTATGCAAAAAAACCCAACAAAGCAAACAAAGAATCCCTCACAATTGCCCAGACAGTTTTGCCTTTTCAGCAGGCTTAGTCATCCTGGAGTCTGTTCAGAAATAATCATAAACATCATCTGTGTGCCTTTAATTTTTGAGATTGCCACACCATAAGGAAGAAAAACCAACCTCCTAACTTCTGAATGCAAAGTGAAGCCTACAAATAAAAAGGTTGCATGTTTGATGAGTTACAGCTCCCTTTAGATAAAGATGATGTTTGAAGCCCTACTGTGTGTTGCACATACAAAGCAGGAAAACAAGATCAGTGGGCCAGATGCTGTCCTGTACACTGGGGTAAATCCTGACATATTTTCATGAGCTCTCTTAGCCTCTACTTACCCTATAGTATCTAGAATAAGAAATGAGCTGAGATAGAAAAATAACTCTTAAGCTTTTTTTACTTAGTCTACATGAGAAAAGGTCTTCTCCTTCTAAAGCAGTTTTTCTCCAGCTTAAATCCTTGTCATTTCTGGGACAGAAAAAAACAAACAAACAAAAAATCCACAACAAAACAAAACAAAAACAACAACTGAGGATACGCAAACATAATTTCTTGTGCCTCTTCTTCCTCTACTCGATTTGTCTTTGAATCTTGCATCAAAATAGTATTGCTTCCTTACCAGGAGAGGGAGCCCGGAGCCGCTCCCTGAGCTCTGGGACTGCTCGATCAAATCCTTCAGGGACTCTCCAGGGGGAATGTAGGTCTCGTCCTGCTCCAGCCCAATGCTGTAGTGGTGCCGTGTCTCTTGGCGTTTGTATCTGATGTTTTACACGAAAACAAAATTAGTTTTCAATACAATGAACATATGTACAATGAATAATGCACATCATCCTTCATATTTCCTTAATTAGAGTAACAGCTTTCTCTGCTTCCCTAAGGGGTATGCTGGACTTGCTGGACAAAATTTTCTGTTTTAGTTTTAGTAACTGTTTTCAGCATCAAAACTCTAAGTATAATACTCATATAGCATGCAATCTCGGGTAAGCAATCAAATATTTTCTTTTCAGAAACGTATATATGTCTAAAACACAGACCAAATAAATAATCATTTTTATTTTACTGTCTTCAGTGGACTTTTAACAGTCTAAAGAGGCAAAGTCATGGAACCTGGGAGTGTTTAAAAAATGTGACAAGTTATTAAAACTATGTATATTATGACAAAATTCTAGACATATTTAGTCACACTCCTGTATTGCCTCTTTTTTATGTTCTTCACCACATAAACACATTTAGAAGTCTTAGGTTTATTTACCCTATATAAAATTTGTCCTTTGGCCTTCTTAGATACAGTAAAGAATAATCTGTGCTTCCACCTGAATGGCTTTTCAGGATGCTGGGAAAAGATTCTATATGAAATACATCACACAGGTGTGACTAGCATGAATAAAATACACTTCTTTTTCTCCCTATAAAATTACAGTTTCTCATTTCTTTTCCTTAAGGTCCACTTCTATTTTTTTTTTCAAATTCCTAAGTCTATAAAAGATAAATGTTGGGAGGAACATTAATGAGCTACCAAAGTATTCCTTATTTACCTGAAGTAGCAGAATATGATGATAAGCACCAGAAGTATACTGCAAACAGTCACTGAGATCAGCAGGGCCTTATGGTGGATGTTTCCTTCAGCAAAGTCTGGGGTTGAAAACAAGAAAGGTGGAAAATTCAGAAAGGGAGATGGTATGAAGTCAGTATCAAAAGACACACCCTTTCAAAGTTCATTGAGCACACGGTCATTTCCTTTCTTTTCTAATGAAATCCTGTGCAAGATACCCCTGGATTCCCCAGGCATTTTGTGCACTTTCTCTTTGACCCTCTCTGAGCAGGGCAGAACAGGCACCTCCAAAAGTGTATTTGATTTTTCAGCCCTCATTCAGGCAAAACATAGCCTTGATTTGTAGTTCTCTGTTTTGGTCTGAATGAAAAATTAATCAAGACCTGTAACACTGTCTTAACCTGAGTGATCAGCCAGGACATGCAAAAAATACTGCCTCTATTTTAAAATGATCATATTAAGTAGCATCATACGGAATAGTTAATATTTAAAAACAAACAAACCAAAACAAAAAAGCCACAACAAAACTACATTTATCCTAGAAAGGAAGACACAGAAGACCATTCAATGCCCAAGAAGGCAGGCCACAAGACACCTTGAAAGTATATTTCCATCATTATAGAATAATCCATCTCTTAGATCCTGTTTTTCTCCTCCATTTAGTTTAAAGCAGCCCTGTGTGCCATAGTCCTTCCTACGCTTGTGGGCAAAACTATTGCTCCGGCAGCTATTCTGTAAAACACTTTGAAAATGAAACATGTCAAGTAACTTGTAAAAAATGCTGTTGCATAACAGCATTTAAAATGTTATTAAAATGTTTCAGTCAATTTTTGCATAGGAAACACATATTCTCCTTCAGAGTATAACAATCTCCAAATTTGTATCCTCAGCTCAGGCAAGCAAGTGTGATCTTCATACGTGTTTCTCTGCTGAAAACCAAAGAAACCGGGTACTATTCTTTTTTAACCTCCCCTACTACCCAAAGTCCCAAATTACAGTATTGCAGCATGTAGATACACATGCACCACCCTCCTGAAGTTGCTGTCTGGTAAAACGCAAACGAGGGCCATGTTTTCTGAAGCTCTTCCAGCCTTGCTGTCTTGCATCCTTCACTCTAATGCCCGACACATGGTAGAATGCAAGAAACCTACCCTTATTGACTCATCCTGGAACAATGTTATTATGTTTCAGATTTACAAGGGTAATGAGAGGAGGAGATTCCTAAGGGACTCTTGGTTTACTGTCAGACTCTTTTGATTTTAAAGATCCAGTTTCTCCTTCTTTTTTGGCTCCCAAACTATTTCGTTCCTTCCCCTTTCCACTACAAACATAGATTACTTATCAACACACCTTTTGATCGCACTGGTCATGTTTTAACCTGCCATTACCTGCTCCGGGAGCATTAACAATGTAAACATTCAAGACACGGCCAATGCCTTTGAAAGGGGACACTGACACCATGTCTATCAGGAAAACACTCGAGCCATCATTCTCCCTGCCACAGCAGATTTATCCCTGGCCTGCCACTCCAAGTGGGCTGTGAGTTGAAACCGAGAGCCCACCAGGGAATCCAGACCTCTCTCGTGAAGGCAATGGCTGTTTGGCAGGGCTGAGAGCTCTAGGTTGTGTAAGCAGCCTGTGTCAGCCACCATTTCCCTCTAAAATGTGTGGTTTGCAACAGTTCATGCCACAGCCCATCAGCTGAAGAGAGGATAAACAGAGCATAGAGACCATATACTGGCATTTTATACCTGGATACCTATCCACAGCAAGAGTTTTCCCACTTCATTGAGTAAGACATGATGGAAGTTGGGCTTTTGTGCTCAACAGTAATGAAAGCTGGCATCAGACACAGAGAGAGCAATTCAAGTCTTTCTTGTACTTGTGTATGCTATATGTCAAAGCCATGAAAATCTACACATTTATACAGACATTTATAAATTTATACATTTATACAGACACAAAGTGTTGCACATGAACTGCCTGTGAATGTATGAGTATGTACATTTGGAGAGGGATGACAAAGATGCTGAAATCTTGAAGCAAAAGTCCTGTACTTTTTAAGGTTTAAGTGATCCAAGCCTTGTGCTCAATGTTTCTAATGGGCTTCTGCCATTCAGAAAAGTAAATAAATGCAGTCTGGTTTTCCCAGAGGCCAGAAGGATTTTGGAAGTGTTGTTTAACTCTTAGAAGAACTTCAGGCTCCAACACTACAAAATTCTTCTGGTACCCAAATGCAACTATGTGAAGCAAATGCAAGGAAAGCATGCAAGACATAAAGGATTGTGTCCTGATCTCCTTACTGGGAGTGGCTGATGGAGAATGCAGCAGCACCAATGTTTATGTTCTTGCAGTGGGTGATATCATCCCCATGCTGGCAGTGTCAGCTGACATAGCTTTAGTAGTGGTCCACTATGCAACTGGCTCTCACAGGAGGGGAGAGTAAGTTCCATATGTATTGATATTTATTTGGCTACGTATGATAAGAGGCAATACTGATGATAAGTGAGCTATTGTCTCACCCTTCAGACACTTCCTGCACTTTTAAAGAATTTTGGCAGAATTTAATAATTGCTTGCTCACTTGAGGACTTCATAAACCTGATGGCATGTGGACAACACAAGATTAAATGCATGCCCCCATCCTTACACCAGCAGTATCTGTTCTGCTGCACTGAACCAGGTTGATGCTGCCAGAGATCAACTCTTTCCTCCTCCTCCAACACACTGTTCCCCTCAGAGCTGCAGGACAAGCCTCTGTTTCCTTGCACGCTTTTTCGGCACCTCCTTGACCAGGTGGAGAAATGGGGCAGCTCAGCTGTGAGTCTGCTTAATGACTGGCTTGTGGGCATTATGATGAAGACCATGGTGGGTCCCAGTCAGTACCAGTTTAGGTGAGGGAGACACTCTGTCCTTTAAGAAGTGCAGCACTGTGCTTTTTAGTGTTATGTTACTTGGTAACTGCAAGGTGCCAAGCAGCAGGGTTATGAGAATAAGCAGCAGCTTCCACGGAGGCAGCAGTGAGCGATTACCAGGAGTATGGTGTGGGGAGTGCAAAACAAACACGCAGTAGGTTTGGGAAGCTTCTTCACATTCCTTAGCTGGCTGATAATACCAGAGCCTAGCAAATGGCATGTTAATAGTTTCCCATAATATGAAAACAGTGGTGCGTGCTGGTGTCAGTGATGGGCTCAGTGATACCAAGTTGCCTCTCAGTTATTCTCCTGTGATTTCCCCCTCCTCCACCACTCCTGCCATCCAGGGGACCATGCTGAGGAGTGCACTGAAAATGCCACCCAGCAGGTTCAAGGGAGAAGTCAGCATATCAAAGCGAGAGGTGGTTCTCCTCCCTCCCCGGGTCCCTCCAGTTCACAATGTTACAGTTATCCAAGTCAAAACGGCAGTGAAATCCGAGGCGTGGAGACTGTGTGCACACATCAAACCCCATCATTCCTCCAATCATTCCCTTGCCCATTCATCACTAGCTATACAGGCAGGGAGCCAGACACGGTGGCACCACCACTTCTGCTTATACAGGCTCTAAATCAGTAAAGACATATTTCTCCTTTTGACTGGTCTCAGCCTGTGCTTTCGCTGGGATTTCCAGGAATATCTTTTACTGTTTAAAGCAGAGGTGTTATATCAGACCCAATTATGATTTTCATTTCCTTAATAAGACAGATGTATATCTGGCACAAGGACTCGGTGGTTTGTCTGGGTTATTTTATCCTGTTACTTCTGTACTGAGATGAGCTCAAAATTTACACTTAGCTGTTGTTTCATCATCTTGCTTAACAAGTCTTGCTCTAACCAGTGTTAATTCTTCTAGGTCTCGCTTTATGTATGTGATCCTCCTTTCTTTTCGGGGGGGGGGGGGCGGGGATAGGGGGTGGGGG